>CM038143.1:554667313-555010652 GCA_021437245.1 Aegilops speltoides | reverse complement strand
TGCTTTGTACTTAAGGTCTAATTGGTAACACCAAGAAACTTCCAAGAAATTTATATCTACTGACTGATTCCATGATATTAAACTGTATGCTGTTGTCGTTGATATATATAGGGTATACATACAAGTGCAGACTTTACTAGACACATATTGTGAGCAGATAAAGTTCAGTCTCTTTTTCTTTGTTTAAGCAGAATATATGGCCTTAAATGCATCTATTTTCCATTCTGATATAATTGAAAGGATCATGTTGTATGATCTAATACGTAATAGATAAATGGAAGGAGTAGGGTATGCCCTAATTAACTCGGACATCATATTCGATAACCAATGTCTTTCTTTTACATGGACGGGATGCTTATGAAGAGAATCTTGGTATGTATTCTTTGGATGCTCTCTAGTTTATGCATGTCATAATTGTTTCGTTTGCATGACACATTTAATTCAATTTAAATTTTATCAAATGATCAAATGCTTAGTTGGGAAGTCATTAATTTGTAATTCCGGTCATCTTTTAAGTAGAGACATACTTGGCCAAATTTGGTGCAACAGTTCATTATTCATGACAGCTCTTATTTCTTTTCTATTTTCCTGTGAGCTCATTTAATTAATGGGCAGAAAAATAAGATGTTTCTCTATATAGATGGTGCTACTTAGTATGAAATGATATTTTTTGGTTCTACATGCACATGCTAGATTATGCATCACGTTAAGAATTGACTGAAGTTATTTGTTAGCACACAAAATGATCTATTTTTTTGGGACGACCACATGTGCCTATTTTTATTGACAAGGTTGGCATAATGTTCAGGTCCACTTCTGCAACAATGCCAAGATAACGTATTGTTCTTTCTTTATAAATACTAGTACATATGCCCGTGCGTTGCAACGGGCGAAAAAATCACAAAACTTGTTTCACGCACTACTATGCTCTCCTGATGTGTATCTGCATACTCTCGTGTACAAATCCATATCCGGCCTAAATGTTTGGACTGACCGGCACTTTCATATCCGGTCCATATCTAGGTGGATATGGGACACCCGGAGGCGCCTGGGCATCGTCCCCACAACACCCCACACTCTCAGACGAGCCCTAATTGCTCTTAGTCCACTTGCCCTCTTCGCTCCTCTCTTGTCTTCTCCACTTCTCTTACCTGAATCTTTCTACCTCCTCCGCCACCTCCGCAATGGCCAACTCCGGCGACGAGTCTGGCAGCTAGTCCAATCCCATCGATCGGGACGACCTCGCGAAGGAGGAGCACTCCGACAGCGATGCGCTCGACGATGTGGAGATGGCACTCTGCATCGCCATCGAGCGGCGGGGCTGGACACGGGGCGGAAGCTCGAGCTCAGTGGCTTCCGCCGCCAGCGCGAACGTTCCGTGTCGATGGATCCGAAGGAGGCGCTCCTCCGCGAGGTGATGCAGTGCTCGCTCACCACATCGAAGACCGACGCAAGGCATCATCGGCAGAAAAACGCGAAGGCGCTCGGCCACGCTCGGGGTTTCAGAGCTCCTCGCGAGGGAGAAGGAGAGCGCCAAGGCAAAGGCAGCACGTCACGCCCGGCAGCAAAGTCACACCATCCGCCGTCTAACGGGATACATCTCCGCATCCGAGAGCGGCACCGGCAGCTCGAACGGCGACAATGGCGACCATCCTCCTACCGCGGACGCATACACGGAGGAGATGAGCAAGGGCCCGGCCAAGAAGTGGTGTCTGGCCCTCCGCATTGTCTTTTTGATTAGTAGTTAAGTTTAATACGCTTTGTTTATTTTGGGTACGATTAGTTTGTCAGATGAACTATCAATGCCTGAATCTATCTAAATTTGTCTGTCCAATGAATTTGTTTGTGATGTTGATCTACATGTTATGTTGTTGCATGGTTTGTATGGATTTGTGTGCGGGAATATGAGTACTATGGTTGCAGATATAGATATATTAGGACTGCCCGGTCAGTATGAGTGGACGCGGACGTGTCCGGCGGGGTGTTCGGATATGCAAACTGTGCTTTATTCTAAAAAAAATCAGCCGCTGATAAATTGTTTGGACGAGCGGCCGGCACGTATCCACCGCTTTAGGCTTATCCATTCGCCTCCACCGTCTAAAGCTTATCCATCAGGGCATATCCTTTCTACTACTCTCGATCCATCCTGCTGCTAGCGGGATTTGCCATGTTGTGTGAGCCGGCTGTCCGGCAAGCGTCGTTCCATGCACCACTGCTTCACTCACTGCTAGCGGCCATGGCGGGCTCCACATCTGTGCGCGCCCGGGAAATCCCACACCGGCCATCCCATCGCCAGGCTCCATCACCATCAGGACCGCCGCGCGCCGCTAGGATCCCCGGCACCCCCTGCTCCACCACCGCCACCGGTTGGGCAGCGTCCGGAGGCCCCGTCCGTCCCCTCGGCGGGCCTGTTGACCGGATCTGGCAACGTCGACGTGTTTGCTGCTGGGGCGGCAACATCATGCTCGTCAGGCGCGGGGGCCGGGGCAGCGTCCTCGCCGTGGTGGAGCCCCTCTCCGGTGGGTGGCTGGGGGTGACGGGGGCTGCGGGTCCGATTGGTCGCCAGATCTGTCTAGCCATCGCTGCTTCGCGGTCGTCGGCCCGGTTGCGGCGCGGCTGGCTGGCGGCTAGCCTACGCGCGCGAGGTCTGGCTGAGCCTTATGGCGGAGACGCTGGAGGACGTCTGGAGGAACTCGGCTTCCGGTGGCGCAAGGATGGCTGGTTGGGATGGCCGCGGATCGCTGAAGCCTTCGGCGAGCTCGTCATGGCCTATCTAATTTTCTCTGTAAATCTTCGGCTCTCTCCTTGTTTTTTATTAGCTCTAACGAGGTTAGGCCGGGGCACACACCATGTCTGCGCTAATTCTGTATGTTCAGATCGTCTGGGCAATGACTTTTCTTTGTATCTGCAGATCGCCTCGTCTGGGCAACACAATTTCTGGGCATAGATTGGATGTGCCACTTTTTTTTTATCTGCAGATTGTCTCGTCTGGGCAACACAATTTCTGGGCATAGATTGGATGTGCCACTTTTTTTTTGTATCTGCAGATCGTCTCGTCAACATAGCTTGGCTGCACCACTTCTTTTAATCTTCAGATTGGCTCTCTCCCGTCTTTCTTATTTAGAATTCTTAGAAGATGCACAATACATGCGGCAGGCACCCTTCTTCATTTCTCCAGGGTAAATATGAACCATATCTTGCTGGCTTGTTGATTCTTCTAACTCTGAACCTATATAAGTAGGTAGAATTTGATGTAAAAGAGCAGGCTGGGACTAATAATTAGAAGCACAAGCATATCCAAACTCGGTTTGCTGCAGCGTTAATTTTTTGGCCCATGTGACATTGAAACTGCAAATAACATACCAAACAGGACGAGTTTTCTCACTTATTTTTGGATTGCGGGTTTATTGTCAGAAAAGTGAAGGGGGTTTCTGCAAAAATGCCGAGGAGTACGACCAGAATCACCTTTTGGACTGCGGGTTTATTTCCATAAAAGTCAAGGGGATTTCTGCAAAAGTGCCGACGACGTATGCGTGCTTTATTTCTTTGCTAGCAAAAGAGCCCGTGCGTTGCAACGGGAGAAAAAAATAACCCACACTCTAAACCCAATAACCATAATATGTTCATGCCCTTTATTTTAGCGATACATCATTTTTGTGTTGCCGCTTATCCTCCTTCTCATCTTCAGTGGCCTTGGTGTTCACACAAACCAAAGTGTGTTTGAATGTTGTTTCTCCCCTGCCAGTTTGTTCAGAGGTGCTCATGTGTGGTTATCGATGTTTTCTTTCGTCTCTTTATGATTTTAGTGGTTGTTTATTTGCAATCCAGATCGTCGCGGTACGAAAGAAAAACGGACGTGCCCTATAGGTTACAAGTTTGCTTTTAAAATAATATTTTAAAATATTTAATAGGTAAAAATAACATCATATTCAAATTCTACATATTTTTCTATTCAAATTTCATATATAACATGTTAAAATCAGAGTTACGGTTTAATAGATATGGATAATTAAGAAAAATATTTGTTTGACTTAAATATCTTCCAAAATAATATTTAAAAAATATTTAACAAACAAAATAACATCATATTCAGATTCTACACATTTTTCTAATCAATTTTCATATATAACATGTTAAAATCGGAGTTACGGTTTAAAAGATATGGATAATTTAGAAAAAACATGTGTTTGACTTGTATATGATCGGCGGGTGAATTATCTAATACGTCAGGGGGTTTCCGAAAAAACGTAAAATAACCGTTCGGTTATGACTTAAGTGTGTATTACAGGTTAATTCATAGGAACCGCAGGGAGTTTTCTGCAAAAATGCATGACGGACCGCCGAAACCCAATTTGCTTTATTATTATATTAGGTAGATAAATAAATAAATATTTATTGATCCAGACAGATTGTTCCGTCATATTTATATGGGATGATAGATTAATATATTTCTGAAATTTCCAAGCTCGCCCTAATCTCTTTCCCAATTGGTCTATAATTTCCTGTATTCTAAATAAATAGAGCATACGTGCATTATTGTAGGCTTAACAAAGTATTGACCTCCACCACATGTACAGATTTCCCGAATGGAAAGGGAGCACGAACATATTGGGTGAATGTGTCAATGCTATTACGTAAACTGATCAATATCACACTTATCATGCTGAACGGTTACTTTTCATAATCTTAAAACTATTTTTATATATTATTTATTGTATCCATAAAATATATCTTAAATGATGCAATATATGTGTTTCCTCTTTCTGACAATAAGCGAATGTATTTGGCTGTTTCCACAATGTTTTCCTATTATTTTGATTTCTAACCGTCAGTGTCTGCAAACCTTTATATCGTAGTACCTCCCTCTCTTGGGTTGATTTGCCAATCAAGTGCTATTTTTATTTTAATTGCGCAATATCACCATGATGGTGCAACGAGAGTTTGGTCCCTATTCACTGCAATATCGGAGGAATGGTAGGACTGCTAGAGAACTATAATGTGGGTTGATTTGACAAATATAGGTGTGCCGTGTGCAGTGTGGACGTGCATCGTCGGGAATAATAGTAATCCATCTCATCATGGGATGTTAATGTTGACAAAATCAAAGCGAAATATACAAAAGGAAGATTTTTGGGTGCATCATTACTGCATAGTTCATGTTCATGTTGTCATTGCAATCTACTTTATCATAAGTTCATGTTGGCATTCATTGTTGAAATTTTCCGTCCAGATAAATATAAAATGTGAAAAATCACATGATAATTTTTGAAAATACCAAATAAGTGATATTCCTTTAACCAATTTATTATTTGTATAGTTGGTAATAGGTAGCGGTATAGTTGACAGTGCGATACATTCTCATGTAAAAGAGATTTTGTGTACATGGTTTACAGGTACTACAATTCCATCATTTATTGGAAGCTCACATGTAGTGCTGGAATGTACTTCCTTTGTAAACTAATACATATATATATAAGAGTGTTTAGATCACTAAAGTAGTAATCTAAATGCTCTAAACACTTTTATATTAGTTTACAGGGGAGTAAATAACTAGCCCGTGCGAATGCACGGTTTGGCGACTAGTCTATACTAATTATGGACTCCCTGAAAATTCCCGTGTTAATCAGAAATTAAGAACCATTAATCTCATGGGATCAAATTATTACGGTGTAGATCAATCAGCCCATATAACTAAGACGTAGATTTCTTTAATTCTGCGAATAAATAAGTCGCTTCGAATAGAAGGTTCAGGGGCCTTCCTGGAAAAAGTTTAAAATTTACTTTGCAAAAAGAGATCCGATTCTAAGCTATACTATTCCACCGACCTTTCCCCATTCATTTTCTCTCCCGATCTATCTTTTTTTAGGAGAACGTTGTTGCTTCATTCAAAGTTCAGAGCCCCATCGGAAATAATCTCCGAGCTAACACGCTAGGGAGACACGTGGAGCCAGGTTTTACACAACGACTTAATACAACCCTCCCTAGCTAGGACATGTGTGACTTTATTAGCCGATCGTCGCACCGAAGCAACCCTAAACTCAAGAAAAGAGTGAAGTAACTCTTTAACCTCATCAACTAGTTGCCCATTTACAGAGAAATCCCTTTGCTCGTTTCTGATCTTGCTTACCGCCACTTGGGAGTCCGTCTCGAGAATAACCTTTTGAACGTTAAGTTCTTTCGCTAGAACAAGGGCCCGCCGACACGCCATCAGCTCCGCCACCTCGGCATCGTGAGCAGAAGGGAAAAAATAGCATGCTCCCGCAATGATATTGCCATGGTCTTCCCTAAGGATGGCACCTGAACTTTCGGCGCAGTTTCAAAACAAGAGGGGTGACGCCGGTCTGAGGGTTTCCCCCTCCCCACCTCCCGCCGCGCCTGCCCCCCCCGCCGGCCGGGCCGGCCTGCGCCTCCTCCTCTTCCTCTCCTCCTCTCTCCCGTCGGACCCGACTCGCGCCGCCCCGGGAGGTGGCGGGATGAGCTTCGCGCCTCCTCCGCTGGCCTCCGTTCACTTTGTCTCGCCGCTGACGGTCGCCAAGGCTGGCCGGGTGGCTCGTGGATGGGCCATCCTTCCTCATACAGACGTGCTCCTTCCGGCGGGGAGGCGGCGGCAGCTTCAGCGTGGCTGCGGTCCGTGGCCTTGCGGCGGCGGCGGCGGCTGGCGTGGTGTCGGCGCCGCTCCTGGGCGGGCGGCGTGGTGGTCTTTGGGTGGCCGTCGTCGCGACTTCGCCCAGATCTCGGCAGCCCCATCTGGTCCTAGAGGCGGCGCCCGGCGTGGCTTCGTCGTCGTCTGTGCGCGTGAGGAGGAGGCGGCTTTGATGGGGCGGCGATGCCGATGGCATGCCGGGCCGCAGCTAGCGATGGCGGAGCTGTCAGGAATGGAGTTCGGCCGGGCTGTGGGCACACGGCCTGGTAAGCTCTGCTTGTGTGTCCGGTCGGCTACTGTTGTTGACGGTGGAGGTTGTGCCCTCCCGCGTGCCGACGGTGCCGTGGTCCCTAGTCCCGGCTCCTATCCCTTGTCGTGCAGACCTCACCTCGTGGTGCCGTGGTGAGACGGCGTGGAGGCTTCTTGACCATGGTGGCGCAAGTTGGTGGTCGGTTTGGTGGCAGGCTCTGGAGTACCCGAGGTGGAGGTTGGGATCGGGGGAAACCTCTGTCGGCCTGTCCGACACGACGCGGCGACGCCGGGGGTGTCGTCGGACCTTCCTGGAGGGCGTCGGGGGCGACGCTTCCTCTCGCCTCGTCGGGTACCTGGGGAAACCCTTGGCAGCAGCGTCGTCTTCGTCGCGGTCCCTCTTGAGGTCTTGATTGGTACCGGTCTTGAGCCTTGGAGCTTGGTGGGAGACCTTCGGTGGCGCAATGCCGTGAAGCTTCTTCGTTTCCGTCGATCCGCCGTTGTCGGCATTCTTTTCTTTTGTTGTTTCTCTTTCGTTTCTTTTGGGTGTGATTGTGCTGCTTCCACCCCAGCATCTATCCTTGTATGTTCGGTTGGTTGCTTTGGAATACAAAGCGGGGAAAACCTTTTTCGTCAAGGATGGCACCTCCCCCTCCGGATTCTTGGTGTTTTACCGTAGCACCGTCAGCATTACCTTTGATCCATCCTTCAGAGCATGGTTAATAGTATAGCTAGCTGCTGGCTATAAGCCAGTGCCATGTCATCTATAGTCCATCTTATAGCTAACATGTACAATAGTAGATCAAAATAGTGTACTATTTTTTTATTATGTGGCCCACCTTTAATTCTCACAAAGTGCCTAGGAGCACGTGTTAGAGCCGGCTCTTCACGAAGAGCCCGCTTACCTTCTCTCTCTTCTTCTCTTTCTTCCAACTAAGCATAAATATACTAGTTTATTCCTTATAGCCCGCTGAGTCAGCTCTATTGTATTTGCTCTCAGCTGGCTTTTTCCATCGCTCCAGCGCATTTATTTCTCTATTGAGGTATTTTCTCATGCACAGACTTCCATTCAGCAGCAAGCCGAAGCACTCGTTCACATATACTTCCTGGATCTTCCATTCTGCATGTCTCCTTTTCTTCATTCCTCGCAGTCCATAGCTCGTACCAACTCCTAATCACAATTTCCTTTTCTTCAGACCCTGCAGAGCTAAGCCACTCAATGAGCCATGCACGTAAGGCCGACGGATCCTGAACCTGCACCGGAGGGCACGGCAGCGAGGCAGCGACAGCCTCACACAGGCGCCTCCCAAACTCAATTGCATGCGGGCACCTCCAAACCCTATGCATAGTATCTATCTATCCGAAAATCCAAATCTGAGCCCGAGCTCATCTGCACCTGCGCTCACCAAAAAAATCAAAATAAATACTAAAAAAATTCAAAAAATTCCAAAAAAAATAGGGGTGGTGGACAATTTGATGCGTGAGGTGCGCCCCAATTTTCAAAACATTTGGAGTTATGTGCAGCTCTCAGCAAAAAAGACAAATCGGAGGTCTGTAAAAATGTGTACTGTTCATATACTGTTTTGGTCTGATTTGTCTTTTTTGCTGAGAGCTGCACATAAGTCGAAATGTTTTCAAAATTGGGGCGCACCTCACGCATCAAATTCTACACCACCTCAATTTTTTTCGGAATTTTTTGAATTTTTTTGAATTTTTTACGATTTTTTTTTTGAACGGGTGCAGATGCACCCGGGCACCGAAACGCCGCACTCTCTATCTATCTATATCTCTCTATACCTATACTAATTATGGACGTCCTGAAAATTCCCATGTTAATCAGAAATTAGGAACCATTAATCTCATGGGATCAAATTATAAGGGATTCTATAAATCCCGAACGTCAGGGATTCTATAAGTCCCGAACGTCAGGGATTTAAGAATTTCAATCCGGACGTGTTTTCTACCGTTATATCCTTTGCACGAATCTTAGAGCAAGGAGATTATCAGGTCAACGGTTTTCGTTCGGGGGAAACTGGGTGTCGTCGCGAACGCCTCCGGCCGCACACGTCTCTTATCCATCCACCACATCGTCACTCTGCAGACCCCGACCACTCTCTCGCCCTCTCCTTCTTCCCCCACACCACTCACGGCAAGCAGGAGCACCATACCAGGGGCCTCCCCGGCCGTGCATCGATGGGCAGCTCGTCGTCGTGGCTGCCCCGTCGCTACGTGCGTGGACGGCGATCCGCGTCGTCACACGAGCAGGAGCACCAGGCATCGCCCCGGCCGCACACATCGACGGGCACCTCGCCGTCGCGGCTGTCCCTGTCGCGCCATGCGTGGAGGTCACCCGTCGGCCCGCATCGATTGCCCAATCAAGAGCACCAGGGGTCGCCCCAGCCGCGAATCGATGGGCAGCTCGCCGTGCTAGCTGCCCCGTCGCGTCACGCGTGAACTGGTCGTGCGAACAGGAGCACCAGGGTCCGCGACAGCTGCGAATGGTTGGGGCGACAGCTAAGCGCGGTCGCTGAGGGGAGCCGGCGGCTGTAGAGGACATCGAGCTGCGGTGGGAGGCACTCCTGCTTCTGTTTCAATGGCAGCCGCTCTCGCTTCTGCTCCGAGTGAATCAACGGCATTGTGAGCCGTCGACCCCTCCATCTGGTGCAAGCTTTAGGTACAAGATGCATCCATCCATTTCATTACCGTTATGTTTTGTTGAAGCCGTAAGTCTGATTGATTGATCGATTCCACCTCTGTTTGATTCAGTATTATGATGCTTCTTTCATTTGTTTTGCACTGCCTTTCAATACAAATGTAGTAGAGTGCGCCAAGGAATCTTGGACATTCATACTTACTGCTAATACACCTCATCGGGTGTTGCTATCATGTTGAGTCAAGCAAATCTGATGATCGATTTGGGTCCATCTTTCTCTGTTTCAGTAATGGCATGTTTCGGTTAACTATCAAACTGATACATCGAGTCCACGTCTTTGTTGATTGGGTTAGTATCAATGAAAAAAATACCGCGCTACAAAAAATAGCGTGGCCCCTGAAAATATGCTATTAGCGTGCTATAGCGCGCTATAACGTGCTATTAGCGAGGCATTGTACATTGATTTATTTAGCGAGACAGTTCTCTATATGCTATAGCGTGCTATTAGCGACGCTATAGCGCGCTATTTTTTTCATTGGTTAGTATATAGGGCCATGCAAAAATTGTATGATTTTTTGATCTTCATAACATGTTTCTTCGATGAACATGGCAATTTTTACTTTGTAGCACTGAAATTTCATTTCTATTGAGATGGCAAATTTACTTTTATTGATCATGGTAATTATTAGTAATTCACCATGGCAAATTAGTTCGTAAATCATGGCAAATTGTAGATTCTCATTAATTAACCATGGCAACTTTGTTTTTCATTTGATCATGGTAAGTTTAGTAATTAAGCACTGCAAATTTAGTTTGTCTATCATTGCAAATTTAGTTAACTAATCATGGCAAATTTATTTCATTGACCAGGGTAAATTTTATTAATTGAGCATGTCAAATTCAGTTCATAGATCATTAACCACGAAGTTTTAGTTTCTCATTCATTGACATGGCAAATTTATTTCATTGATCATGGCAATTTTTAGATTGATGTATCGCCATGGCAAATTTTATTTTTTTAATTGCCAAGAAGACGACAATATTTAGTAAATGACCATGGCAATTTAAGTTTACAAGTCATGGCAAATTTCATTAGTTAACCATGGCAAAAAAAGTCATTGATCATTGGAAATTTAGTATTTGCCATGACAATTTTGAATTTATAGATCATTGCAAGTTTTATGTCCATGTCTCAAAGCAGTACCAAAATTATTCACTCGTGATAATATTCACTTTTTTCAAAACATATTAATGCATGTGGTAATGTGCATCATGGTAAATTTGAAACAAAGACAAATTTAGGCCACTTTTTGGCCACCATTTGGCAAACTTATAGATTAGTTTTTGGCATCAATGCATGTTTTTATGACTATGGCAAATTTTCTTTCTTTCTGCATACTGTGAATATATTTTTTTGCAACCATGGCAAATTTAGTTTTATGGTCATGGCAATTTTTTCTATGCAACATGGCATTTTTGGTGTGCAGACCATGGAAATTTCTTCACACCCACGGCAATTTGTATTTGAACAAATTTCAAATTTTAATCCAACCATGGCAATTTATTTCCCTAGCACGGCAACTTTTTATTATTTTTGTACATCAAGAAATTTCTGCTAGTTGCCATCTATCATTGCATTTTTCCTTTTCTGTAGGTACTGTGTGGTAGCTTCAACAATTATAACAATTAATGGCAATTCTAGATTCTTATTGCATTTTTATTGTACAGTTTTTTTTTCTCAGTTTTCATGTTGGGCTGTTTTCGTGTATTTTCCACTTTTTAAAATATTTTTTGCAAAGGGACTCGTTTGGGACAGCAAGCCTAGCAAAAGGCCCACCTGATGTGGGATTTGATGGATGGTTCAGACTGGGGAGAGATGGCAACGAACGCAACCGTTCGGTCGTACTTCCCTGCTGCATCGAACGATTTGTTCGGATTGCTCACCTCCCAGCCCGAACGTTTGGGAGATATCGACGTCCAATTATAATTAGGACGTAGATTTGATTAATTCTGTGAAAAAAAATATATCTATTCATATCTATCTATCTATCTATCTATACCTATACTAAATATGGACTCCCTGAAAATTCCCATGTAAATCAGAAATTAAGAACCATTAATCTCATGGGAACAAATTATTACGGTGTAGATTGACCAGCCCATATAATTAGGACGTAGATTTGTTTAATTCTGCAGATAAGAAAAATGCGTCAAATCGAAGGCTCACGGCCCTTCCTGGAAAAACGTTCAAAATTTATTTTGCTAAAAGTGGTCCGATTCTAATCTATACTATTCCACCGTCCTTTCCTCATCTATTTGTATATAAAAAGTACTTGATGGGTTAACCAGAAAACGCGAAATTGGCTAGAAATTACCATAAAAATTAGAATCATCTGTCTATCAATTTAATAGATCAAGTTTTTATAACCATTAGATATCAGTAGTCATCAACCCGTGTGTTCGCACGGGCTAGCCAATTTTTTACATAGAATGTTGTTTTTAGCACTCTATTTTATGCGGATATTATCAGCACTAAAAATCATTAAATGAGCATACATATGAGAACGGATTACATGAAATTACTTGCAATTGTACATTGGCTGCCATGTGACAGAAAGGAATTTATTTCAATTGTATATTGGATTTATATTCATGTTTATTAAATATATTAAGTTAAAAAACTTTATTTCTATCAATAACTTAGGGCTCGGATGAACACAATTAGCAAATATAGTAAGGATATTTGTGAATATTACCATTTTCTCTACACCTTTAATTATGTAAATATTGCATGCTTCAATAATGCATGGTCTAAAACCTTGGTGACAGTCATGTATCATGCATGACATATTTTACAAAACCCAAATGGCTCCTTGGCTTTAATGTGCCATGTGTGTAACAAATGTCTATGCATGGTTTAAGAAATATTTTTTTGTAGGTACTGTAGATAGAAAAATATGTTAATCTTCGACGTTTATTATTTCAAAACATCATATTTGATTTTGTTTTTGTTGCCCACAATGACATATTTCAAGCTTAACACCGTATATATATATAGATGCAATACATATTGAAATGGTGGATTCGTTGAGGGAAATATGTAAAATACATTTCACATTGCACTGAAGGGTCGTTGAGGTAACTTATCTCCAGTGATAACCATCGACCCTTCAGTGCAATGTGTGCCGAATTCACATTTCTATTTGCATTCTTATCAATATCTTTAAAGATTGATTGTATTGTTTCATTGATGGAACATGATGCGAAATGCCAACTATTTGATGCATGCCACGCAAAAAGTATTAGGTGTCATCATTCACTTACTGTTTAAAGAACAACCATGCAAGTGGCCAAACAAAAGTAGAATGCACAAATGTAGTCCCAAGTACACTTCTGTTGCGTTGGGTTACAAGTCTGCTGAAACAGCCAATGCAACGTGGACTACTAATCAAGGTGAGCCGGCAGAGCGAATCTTGGCACATGTAGACTGTGACGATAACCTGTATAGTGGTATGGTACTATAATCACAACTTCCCCTAATATGTAAAGAAAAATGCTGCAGCGGTACTGCTATACTATTACTATACATGATCATATAGCATGTGAGTCCGTGATCAGAAAAAAAAAATTTACTCCTGTCAAAACTGATGAGAAGCACAGCAAAGACATAGCCGTAGCACTGACCTATAAATCGGAAGAGTGATAAAGGGACCTACACATAGTACTTTGAAGGCAAAAACATTATACAAAACGGTATGCATTGACCATACTTAGCAGCAGTAGGGTACAGTTAGGGCAATAGCAACTGAAATATCCTGTATAGAAAGAAATGGAGTATGCCGTCTAAAACATGAAGGCATAAACATCTGTAAAATTATTCCTATGCAGCTACTTGAAGCTAACTCTGCGGACAATGGTTTTAAATCTGATACCTGATGTAACAACTAAATAGTCTACAATTTTAGTATATAAATATATGAACAAAAATTAAATATCTTAGCCTAGTACCTCTGTGCAACGGATTGATGATTAATTAGATATATTCCATCATCAGATATTATTTATCATGCACTTGAAAGAAACAAACACATCATCGATCTTGTACGTAAGAAATGACACCACACATTTGGTTGGCCATGTAAAAAGGTTTAACTCGGTTCCCTACTAAATAGATTTTGTGCTGCTGCTGGAGGCCATGCAGAGCACCCCAACTGGCATGTGTCCTGATCTTATATACAGGAGGGATAACGTACGACACCACCAGTTCGCTGCAGTTTCTTTAATCGGCATAGTTTACTTCAAATTGTCGTCGGTACACGTGGTCAGACTTCAGATCAGAACCTGAAATATGAGCAGATTAAAGACCGGAAAAAAGATAATGGGGAGATGCTAGATCGAACCGTGACCTTTATTTTCATATCCATTGCTCCTTCGACCTAGCAGGTGTTGTTCTCACCTCCTCCCTCATCGATTCCCGTGGCCACTGTTCTCCTCTCTTCTGATTCCAACAACGGGATGCATGCCACCTAGGAGTACAACATGTGTTCCGCCGGCGAGGCATATAGTCCATCCATCGTCCTAAGTCCGCTTCAGTTCGGCCACTCTTCTTCTCTCTTTGATTTGACAATTTCCTGTGATCTGTAGTCCTGAAATGTGGGAATTTGAAGATTAGGTCGGCATGAAGAGGAGAGACAAAAGGATTACCGAGAGGAGGGATTGAATCGTGGCCTTTTTAGCACAGGGACTACAGCGTGGATGCTGCTGAAGTTCACAACGGCATGGATGGCATGCTGGAGGAGCAAAGAAGAGCGGCGCCGTGAGGGACTAGGGGCTGTAGGGGAGGTGTTTTCCTCGGCAACGGGCTATAGAATTCAGGACGAATCATGCGCATGTGAGAGAGCTGGAGAGAGTACATCAAGGTACTTCATCTGCTTAATTGTTTATAAAGTCGTGATACAGAAGATATCTTTTTGCTAAAATAAGAAGAGCCTTTTAAAAAAACTAAACTGAAAAGAGATCAATACAGAAGAGATATTCATTATTTTCCTAATTTAGATTAGAAGAGATGTTTCATGAGAATAGAAAATGTGAGAGAGCTGGAGAGAGTACGTCAAGGTACTTCATCTGCCTAATCGTTTAAAACTAAAATTAAAAGAGATCAATACAGAAGAGATATTCATTCTTTTTAAAGTTAGATTAGAAGAGATCTTTCGTGAGAATAGGAAACTGACTCGCAACAGTCCAAGACTCCCGGACGCTCGTAACAGTCCAAGACTCCTGGACTTTAAACAGATATAATTATGCTGATTTCATTATAATCTTGGATGTACAATTAATATCCAACGGTTATTTTAATTAATTTTCTAGGATTAACGTGGAGGCTTTAATGGTGATTCCAATTAGTAAATATAAGATATAAGATATAAGATATAAGATACAAGATTGTAAGTCAAAAAATTACCCACCACTGCCATTGTGATAAATAGCTGACATGCCCGTGCGTTGCAACGGGAAAATAAATAATGCAAGACGTGAGAATCTCATGGATGTAAACGCTAATTTGTGCTTCAAGGTCGATGCTTTATAATGTAAACCAATTATTTATTGACGAACCAAGAATTATAACATGTTTGTTTATTATTTATATTGTTAGCACGTGAGCCTATCTATTGCAGTTGATACAAAATAAATAAAGAAATATGCAGCTTGATCTAGGGATCATGTTAGTGTCGAAGAAGACGTACTGCTATGACCTCTATCTTCGGAGAGAAATTGATAGTGAATCTTTCTCTCCGAGAATGTATTTTTATTTTCAAAAATGTCACTCCATCCCTTTGAGTGTTTTTTAAATTGTTTGAGTGGTATTTTTTCAGATTTAGAATCAAGCTCAAGATACCAAAACATGATAAATAAGAATTTATGACCTCTATCCTAGTTTATTGGTCCTCTTGGTATTTTGTGCCAAATTTCTATCTGAAATTTGACTAACAAAATGTTAATGCATGTCATAAAAAATTATATCGTTGGAAAAATGATATCATTGGAAACTATGTTCAAATATAAATCCAACGATATTTCCAACGATATAACTTTTTATGACATGCATTAATATTTTGTTAGTTAAATCTCTAGTCAAAATTTGGCACAAAATACGAAGGGGGCCAATAAATAGTAGTTAATCATGAAATATGAATTACTCCCTTCGTTTTTATTTCCTCCACATATTAGAGTTGACTGAAGTCAAACTTCCTAAAGTTTGACCAAGTTTATAAAAAAGAATACAAATATTTACCATAACAAATCTATATGATGTGGAAGTACATTTGATAATGAATCATATGGTCTTGATTTGTTATTGTATATGTTAATATATATTTTTATAAAGTTTGTCAAAGTTTATAAAGTTTGACTTTGACCAAAGCTAATAGGCGGAGTAAATAAAAACGGAGGGAGTACTATTATGATAGATACCTAAATACAAATACAAACATAAACCATCCAAAGTAATCAAAAAATATATTTAATGATGAATTTGCAAAGCTAGCGGAAAGGATACTAAATAAAATACCAATGAAGTGGTTGTCCAGCACCCTATGGGCGGTGGTTCCTGTTCTTCTCCGGCATCGTCGTCCATACCGCCAATGTCTTCGGATTCAAAATCAAGCCTGTCGGTTAAGTCGTCGACAGTGGCTATTAAGTGGGTGGTGGGTGGGTAACGAATTCCTTCGTCGTCCACTTCCCACTCAAGCCAGACATAGTTCGGCCAAGAGTCTCCCGACAAGGAGAGAGATTTTAATGAGTTTAACACATCGCCCAAGGGCGAGTGCTGAAAGATGTCCACGGAGCTGAACTCCAAGATCGGCGCCCAGTTAGATCTGATGGGCGCGGATACACGCGGTTCCGAGCCTATGGCCGGAGACGAGTCCGAGGGTCCGATGACACAGACCTCATTGGAAGTGAAATCTATGTTCGGCTCTGTCGCCGTTGAGTGTGCGGCTTCCGGGGCGTGGTCCATCCTACCATCTTCGGATGGCACGATCTATACTGGATCTAAAGCCAGGGCAGCTACAGGTGCGATCTCCTGAACACCGTTCGATGGTAGATCTAAGTCATGCTCATCATGGCTGCAGGGTGCACCTGTCATGGGCTTGAAACTGTCGAAGATCAAGTCTCCGCGGACGTCGGTAGTGTAGTTCAGGCTTCCAAACCTGACCCGATGGCCAGGGGCGTAGCTATTGATCTGCTCCAGATGGCCAAGCGAGTTGGCCCGCAGGGCGAAGCCGCCGAATACGAAGATCTGTCAGGGGAGGAAAACCTCACCCTGGAACGCGTCATTGTAGATGACGGAAGGACCCATCAAGCCTTATGGTGACGACACAGTGGAACTCTCAATTAAAGCACCAATGTCGGCGTCAAAACTGGCGGATCTCGGGTAGGGGTCCCGAACTGTGCGTCTAAGGCTAATGGTAACAGGTGGTGGGGGACATAATGTTTACCCAGGTTTGGGCCCTCTCTATGGAGGTAATACCCTACTTCCTACTTGATTGATCTTGATGATATGAGTACTACAAGAGTTGATCTACCACGAGATCGTAGAGGCTAAACCCTAGAAGCTAGCCTATGATTATGATTGTTCTTGTCCTACGGACTAAACCCTCCGGTTTATATAGACACCGGAGGGGGCTAGGGTTACACAGAGTCGGTTACAGAGAAGGGAATCTACATATCCGAATTACCAAGCTTGCCTTCCACGCAAAGGAGAGTCCCACCCGGACACGGGACGAAGTCTTCAGTCTTGTATCTTCATAGTCCAACAGTCCGGCATAAGCATATAGTCCGGCTGTCCGAGGACCCCCTAATCCAGGACTCCGTCAAGGGGGTAGGCCACGGTCAACAACTTCTTCTCATGTATTTTACTTTACACTCTTTAAAGTTCTCTCTCAGTGCCATTCTAGGAAGTTGACCGGCATCGAGATAGAGAGAGGGGGTAGGCCACGGTCAAAAACTGCCTCTTCTCATGTTTTTTACTTTACACTCTTTAAAGTTCTCTCTTGGTGCCGGTCTAGGAAGTTGACCGGCACCGAGAGAGGGGGTAGGCCACGGTCAACATCTGCTTCTTCTCATGTTTTTTTACTTTACACTCTTTAAAGTTGAGTTTTGAACAAATCTAACCCAAAAGCATATATATACAAAGAGAAGGAAAAAAATTAGAGCAGTGCTTACCGTGGGTCGGTTATCGGCTCTCGGTAATGGCCACTTTTTCCGAGAGACCCTCTCGGTAAAGCTTCTAACCTAGATCTTAACCGTTCCCTTTCTTTCTATCTTCATTCTTCTCCTTCTCTATTCCCTGCGCCACCGCCACCGCCGACACCGAAATCGCCACCGCCACCAACTGCTGCCCTCAACCGCCACCAACTGCCACCGCCACCCCCCTCCACCGCTCCCAACTGCGGCCACCGCCACCCCTCCTCCGTCGCCCCCAACTGCGGCCACTGCACCCAAGCTTCATGGCCGGCGGCCGGCACGATGGTTCTTCGATGCGGCCCAAGGACGGCCGCCGCAACGGAGTTCCTCCGGTAGAACGGCAACTGGAGATGCCATCAGGTTAGTAGAAAACCGGCTCAGCCCGACCACCCCGCTGGAGCTGCTGCTGCCGCCGTCTCCAGCACTCTGTAATAGGAACCGAATTTTAGTTGCATTTGTGCAATGACTTATTAGGGATTTCACCGGTTATTGGCTTGATTACCTCCATAATCTTCTCATGGCAGCAGGTTCAATTTTTCCCTCTTGTCAGCTGATGCTCATTGAGGAGCCATGGAACCATATTAATATGGCATCTTAAATATTTTGTTAGCTCATTTGTCTTACTTAGTTATTAGTGTAGGATGATTTGTGTCATATTTCAGCCTTAGATTTTAATTTGTAGGTGGCCAATCTATTAATTAAATTTGGCTTGTTTTGTGGTACACTTGGATAAAGATGAATTTCTTTCCTGCGAACATGCGTGCTTGTTCTGTGGGAGTAATTGTGCGTGCCTATGAGGATTCAGCCCGACTTCTCATGTCCCAAATTTACAGCACCCAAATTTCAATTATGTATTCTTTCCATTACGCTCTAATGAAATAAGCTCAAGCGGCTGTAAAAATGAAGCTCTATGCTTGACCGTATGTTTCTGCATTTTTCCTGCTTGTTCGAACATGTTTGATGTACTCACTGCATTTTAGTTCCCCTTTTTGCTCCTGCTTTTTGAGCAAAATTTTGGGAGTAGCATGATGTGTGGTGTCCAGCTGTTTTTCTTTTTTCTGCTATGTGTAGTGCCGTGACTAGAACCTATGTTTTTCCATATATATTGGGGAGTAGCATGTTGTGTGGTGTCCAGCAAAATTTGAAGAACAAACACTGTGTGATGCCTATTGAAGTGGTATGGTTAATATTCAACATATATATTTTGTTTTTCAGATTTTGATGGGAGCACTAGTAAGTACCGGAGAGTCCCGAGTGGTAGGGCCGAGTTGTCCGCCTCCCATCAGGCCACTCCCAAGGACGAGTCATCATCGGATGGCGATGTCGGAGTGGACTTAGATGAACCAGATCTGCTCGCTACCGAGTCGGGCGACATGGAGACCTCGGACGGCTCGGGGTCTACCTCGAGCAACACTTCCAAGAGGAAGAAATACGGGCGTGGTCCGGGGAAGGTCTCGGAACCAACTGCTGTAACCGTCATGTCATTTGCCCGAGAGGAGAGGGGTAAGCAAGCATTTCATTTGCGTCATATTTTGGATGCCACAACTTTGACACTCACATAAGCTTGTCTTTTATATCATGCAGTCAATGGACATTTATCCCGACACAACCTAAGGGGACACGCCCGCCGAACCACGTCATCGGCTCCCTCTTGAGGAAGCACTTCCCTGGATTGTCCAAGCCGGCTGATGTGAAAGTGCGTTATATCGACTAGAAGGGGGGTGAATAGGCGATTTTTATGAATTCTTCACTGAGGAATTTGCTGGTGAGGAAATTCCTTAGTGAAGAACTACTTGCAGCGGAATATGTACTCAGGAATAAACGCAACAGGATACACACATAGTCAGCATGGTGAAATGAAGACTAAAACAGAGTACAGAAAGCGTAAACACAGGATAGCAAGATGAAGACAAACAGATCAAGAAATTGAACGAGGAATTTGTGAAAGTCTTCATCAAAGTCTTCAAGCACGATATGAACAACATTCAACACAGAATGAGGGAATGAAAGAGTTGAGGAAATAGAACGGTCGGTTGGTGAAGACAATGATTTGATAAACCAGCCCAAGCTGCTGTCTCGGTTATACGTCTGGTTGGAGCGGTGAGTATTTAAACTCGAGGACACAGTCCGGACACCCGATCTCTAAGCCGCAACTCAGACACCCAGTCCTCACCGTATTCTCCTTGAACTAAGACCACGCAGCCTCGTCCAATCACTCATGGTAAGTCTTGGTGACTTCCAAACCTTCACAGACTTGGTCACTCGGCGATCCACAATTCCTCTTGGATGCTCTAGACCTTGACGCCTAACCGTCTGGAAGAAGCACAGTCTTCAAAGGTAACAAGCGTCGGATCCACGCAGATCAATTTCTTGATGATGCTCAATCACTTTGGGTTTGTGGGGGTTTGGTTTTGGGATTTTCCTCGCTTGATGATTTGCGCCAAAGTCCTCGGAGGATGGGTTGCTCTCAAATGACAAGTGTCAAGTTCTTCGAGCAGCCAACCAGCTAGTGGTTGTAGGGGCGGCTATTTATAGCCTAGGGAGCATCCCGACATGATAAGACATAAATGCCCTTCAATGATATGACTATTAGGTGGATAAGATATTTTGGGACAGCCGGCGCGCAGCACATCAACGGTCGGAAATTTGACTCTCAAATTCCTCGGGGCTATCATGTTCTCACTGTAGGCAATTCTCATGGCGAATTCCTAACTCCTCGGTCGAGCAAAGTCATCAATGACGTAAGAACTGCATCTCATCCATCAAGAATTTGATGAATCAGTATGAGATTTCAATGGCTTCACTCAAAGGGATTGGTAGGTGTAGGATTTTGAGTTGAGCATCACATGGAAATTTTTCCTTAGTATTTCCTCGACCCCCTTTAACAGTACGGTGTTTCCGAAAGTCTTCAAGGTCACACCAATTTCTTCACTTTCAAAGTCTTCAGAAAGTCTTCAGAATATCAAAGTCTTCAGTCGAAGAACTTCATTTTTAGGGGTCGACTTTCTCTGTAAATATCAAACTCCTCATAGACTTATAGACCTGTGTACACTCACAAACGATCAGTTATTTAACCTATAAGTCTTCAATACACCAAAATCACTAAGGGCACTAGATGCACTTACAATCTCCCCATTTTGGTGATTGATGACAACATAGGTTAAGTTTTCAACGGGATAAACATATGAAGTGTAAATACGATATTGAGGAATTTGATTGCAAGATATAGAAGAACTCCCCGAATATGTGCATAGTGAGGAATTTGCTTTTGAGGCAATGCACATTTGAAGAATTGAATCATGGAGATCTCCCCCTATATCTTGTAATTCATACACGCATTTGATATATAATATGAAGAATTTGAAATGCATGATGAAATATGGTGCCTGATGAGATTCAGCATGTGTGCAATAATATTAACAAGGAATAAGCATGCGGAATAGCACATCAAAAGTTTCAGTGCTCAGTGCATCAAAAGCATCAGAGCAAGACCAAAAGTATCAAGGCACCATCGGATTTAAGATTACAACTCGATCCAATAAAAGTTTCGGAAGAACGAGAGTTGTAACTTAATAAAAACGCCCATAATATAAACCCGCTTGAAGACTAACTCAGATTTCTCCCCCTTTGTCATCAAACTGAGGACTAACGCCCTTGAAGATTTTCAAGTTGATGGAGGAGCGCCAGCGTTGTCGGGGTTGGTTGTTGAAGTAGGGCCTGCCGCAGTGTCGTCCAAATCTTCATGTTCATCAGTTTCACGCGATGAAGAATAAGAGCTGGCCACCAAATCAGGAACTTTGACTCTCTTGAATTTCTTCGGAGGTGGTGCAGACCAGTCAAATGCTTCCTGGAGACCCATAGTCTTCAATTCTTCCGCGGAATATACATGATTGAGAACAGCCCAGGTGCGGTTGAGGGTTTCATGAAGGTAATACTGATTTTTCTTCATTGCATTATGTGTTGAGGTCATGTTGTGAAGAATTGCAGCAAATTGACGCTTCACCCATTTCGATTATGCGTTCAACCTTCCGATGAAGACCGAGGAGTAACTCACGATCGGTCATCACCACGGTGTCTTTGTTGCTTGATGCTTTTGCTTGGTGAGGTATTTTTGGCGGTGTCATGTGTTGCGAGTCGCCATTGGTGGAGTAAGATGTAGCTAGACGGAATTGACCATCCAATGGACGAATGCCTTCATCAATCACAGCTGCTGCCTTGCCCTTATCATCAGATGATGAAACTGGTCGCTTGAGGACTTCAATGGGCGGCAAGTAGCTGCCATGGTTGAGTGTCACTTTGTAATTCAAAGTGAAGATCTTGCCCTTATGAATCTCATAATCCAAGGCGCATAGAGCTTCAGCTCAAAAGGTGACATTGCAACATTAGCCAGAGTCCTCATGAAGAAATCATGGAAATTGACGGGAACGCCATGAATGATGTTGAAAAGCATGTTCTTCATGATGCCAACGACATCTTCATCATTTGAGTCGTGGCCTTTGATGGGACTCATTGTCTTCGTCAGAATTCGATAGACAGTCCGAGGCACATACAGCAATTCCTTGACGAGGAATTTGGTTTGAGGGGCCTGCCCTGGCTTCAAAGGCTTCATGAGCACTTGCATAAAATGATCAGTCAGCTCGCGGTCATTGTAGATGCAACGTGCACTTTCATGGGGAGGATCAAGAGGAAGGACACGAAGCAATTCAGTTGCTGGTGCCTTGTAGTGAGTGTTTTCTGTCATCCAATCCAGCACCCATGTATTGACATCTTCAGCATCTCCGGTGATGTGCAGGGTGGCATAGAACTGAAGAATGAGTTCTTCATTCCAGTCACAGATATTAGTGCAGAAATTCAGCAGCCTCGCATCGTGAATAACTCGAGGATGGCTCAAGCATGGCAGTGATTCCATATCCACATGAGGAATATGCTCATGATCGAAGATTTTGTCCTTGTCAAAGAGCACTGAGGAATAGAAGTTGGCTTGAGTAGCAGTCCAGAAGCGTCTTTTCCTCATGCGAGCAGAGTCATATGGATTGAAAGCAGTGAAGAACACATGCTCAGAAAAGAAGTCTTCAGCCTTGAATTTTTGCTTGCTCGACAACGGATTCTTCGGTTTGGGCAGAGGAATGTCAGTGATTTGCAGCACAACCTCAGAATCGCGATCTCGTGTGCTTCAGTGAGGAATTTCTGGTTCCTCTTCTTGTGCAGTTTGGGGATCGATGGGTGTTCTTCAAAGACTAGCGGCTGGAATTTCTTCATTAATGTATCGATGTGGGATGAGTTTCTTGAGCCCAATTGAACAGTTGTAGTCGGGGACCGAGGAACTTGTTGAATCGGAGTGAAGAGAGGAGTATTGGGATCTTGACTTTCCCAAAAGTCATCGCTCATCACCGTGTAGTGCATCCAATATCCACGTCTTCATCTTCTTTTTCAATTTCCTCAACACCAGCCTCTTCAGCTGTGAACTGAGGCATGGGTGAGGAAACGACTGGCAGTGAAGGTAATGTTTCCACTTCAATTTCTTCAGCAAACTGTTCTGAGGTAGCAACAGATTGATTTTCTTCATTAGATCCGCTTGGGATCTTGTAATCTTCTCCATAAGGAACAATTTCCTTAGATGACATGGAGGAAATGGGAACGGCATCAATGGGATTTTCAAACGAGCTGGTCATTGGCTTCATTTTCTTCGCAGCCGAAGAATTTGACGCAGCTGATGCCTTCCTCTTCTTCATCGCAGCTCGTTCGCAGCCTTTGTCTTCTTCACTTCATAAGCGAAGGAAGGATTGGAGTTGGTGTTGGCGCAGGAGGAGCTGAGGACGTGGTTCGGTTTCTTCAGTGCAACCGTGCGATTGCCCTGATCTCTTCATTTCTTCAGCGCACCACTAGTGGATGCCCCGGCAATTTCTTGGCGGCTGGAATGGAGTCATCAGCCTCGAACTTGTATTCTCATCGTAATTTGGAAGTCATCAGCAGTGCTGGCATGTTCTTCAGCAGGCTGAGGATTTTCTTGTTGCAATGGGGCTGCAACAGTTGTCATTTTCTTCGTCAAATTGACGAATCTCACCTTGGCTCCTTGCCAATCAGCATTGTACGCATCAAAATCTTTGCTGAGGGCTTGGATTTCAGATTGAGCTTTGAGAAGTTCTTCAGGAGTCAGGTTGACGATGTTCTTCCTCAGAAGCTTCTCCTTTCTGGCTTGTGCTCTCTTTATTTCACGAGCCTTTTCAAATTTCCATTTTTCTTCAGCGATGAAATGGTTCAAGATATGACTTTGACCAGAGTCGATGGCGGATCGTATGGGAGTGTTTGGATCCCGATGCCATAGGTCGATGAAGTCAAGGATCTTCTTCGGATCCAAAAGCAGAGGCACAATTGTTCCTTTGGCTCTAGCGGCCTTTGTCGATCTGTCTCGATGATTTCGCAAGTTCTTCATCGAAGCTTCATCATCGAGGGCACGTTGAAGGCAACTGTTTCTTTCTTGGACTTGGCCGAGGACCGCGCCCATTGTTGCTTTTGTCTTGACAAAGTGGGGCTGATGAGGACATTGGTGCAGTGAGGAACTTGCCGAGACACACGAAGCAATTGAGAAACCCCGAGTCCTTTGACATGTAGCAAGATGCAGGAGTTGAGGACTTGGAGGAGCTGCCGAGGATTTTGAGGGCAAGCAGTAGATCGAGGAATTTGCCGTGAGGGCGCGGCCGAGGAACTGGGCCGTGAGGGCGCTGATGGTGAAGCACTTGGTTTGCGAGCAGGCTTCTTGGCATTGATTTCCTCGGCTTGACCGAGGTCTCAGTGGCGAGAGCAGCAGCAGAATCCTCATTGAATTTCCTCACCGCCTCCGTGGCTGTCTTGCCAATTTGGCTTGGCGCCTGGACCATTCTTCAGGAAAGTCTTCACCACGCTTGATGCTGGTGGGATCAGCGACTTGGCCAGGTGCCAAAGGAGCTCTTGGGCATGGAGGGTTTAAGGCGAATTTCTTCATGTACTTGGGAGTAACATAGCAATATTCCCTCCATTCTCGTGCCCATCTTCGTTCTATCCTCTAGATGCGCACTTTGCGCTGATTTTTGGTCTCCTTGCCAAACTTGGCTTCATCAGGTGTGCAGTAATCTTTGTAAATTTCCTCAGGGATCTTAAAGGCAGTCATGACCTCTGGTTTCTTTCCTCCCTTCTGCGGTCTCTTGCCTTCTGCCATTTTCTTCAGATGAGGAATTTGAACAATAGAACACTCTGAAGAAGTATGCAATTTTTCTTCGAGGAACGCTGCAAATGAGTTAAGTTGATGAGAACCTAGTGATTCAGCAGCGGACATGAGTACCTGTGAACAGAGTGTAGGTGCGAGGAATTTGGAGAGGTCATATGCGTTCTCAGACGATTTTTCAAAAGGAACAAGTTTTGAGGAATTTGACCAGTTGAGCCTTGAGGAATTTCACTAAGCGTTTTGTCTTAGGTTCCAGAGTTGTACAGATTGAAAATCCGCACAATTGAGTAATCTTGAAGAAATGAATGCTTAGAGAGATAAATCAAGAGCATACAGTGTGTGAGGTGTTCATATGTGAAGATTTGAAGAACAAACACCTTTGAAGATTTTCAAAAAGATTTGAGAATCAAAGTGAGTAATAAAAATGACTTTTAATTACCCGAACTGAAGAACACGACGAACAGAGATGAACTGTAGTGAAGTTCGTCATGTTAGATCTCCCACGCCCTAACTTGGCAGAGGGAGACAGCTACGGCGGCGGCGGAGTGAAGATTTCCGCAGCCGGCGCGAGTACGACGGCGACGAGGTCGAGGCAGTGAAGCTCTTCCTCACCGGCGGCGATGAAGTAGCGGCGGCGCTAGGGTTTGAGGAGAGCTCGAGCGAGAGACAGCAACCGAGCAGAGTAAATGAAGTAAGGAAGGGAGAGGGGTATTTATAGCCACGGTGAAAACTGTTCGCCCGAAGATTTTGGGACGAACATGCCCCTGCCCTTTCTTCTTCACGCGACATGTGTCACCCACGTACTGTGCAGATGAGATCGTGTAAGATCGTGGGTGAATAAACTAATGTATCGTGGGATGCGGAACGGTTTGAGCGGTAAAACCGAAAATCTGGATAAGATTTGTTTAAAAATTTCGTTCGCAATTTCTTCAGCTGTCAAGGACACAGTGAAGACTTTGAACGAGTGTCAATCAGAACGCACATGAAGAATTTGTGAATAGATTGGGTTGAGTATAGCATAGAGGGGGAAGGGTCCGATCACATTCACTTAGCAGAAATCACAACTTGAAGAAATAGCAATAAGTGAATGCTGTAGAGGACATAAACTCACATCTTATATCTTATATTTATTAATTGGAGGCACCATTAGAGTTACCACATTAATCCTAGAAAACCATGAAAATCAGCCTTAGGATCTCAATTCTACGATTAGGATCAAATAACAGATCAAAGAGTCTTTACCCAAAAAAAAAACAGATCAAAAAGTCACACCTTTCCACGTGTAGAGATCAAAAGACTTCGGGCCCTTCCTCTTTTCCCACGCAGGACTCCTCCGATTTCCACCTTGCCGTGTGAAAAAAGGACTCCTAAGCCCAAAAAAGAAAACCAAAAAAGGACTCCTCTCCTACCATCAGTACATCACGCATGACCTATGAAAAATAAGCCTAATCTGCATGCACGCACATATATCACTCCTACTATCAGTACGTCGTGAATCATCTAGGGAAAAGTTGATCTGATCGATCATCTCCTGCTATCCCTAATTCTCTTCATCCCTCCATGCTGATGATGCCCCTTTAACCTATCTCCGTCGTGATGTTGCAGAGATACGAGATATGAAGCGTCAGACGCTGTATATGCATTGGAATCACAGGGTAATCACAAGGATGTTTAGCAGTAAAGAGCCGCTGGGTTAATCTAGCAACTGCTGTATTAATTTATTTCTTGATTGTTTAATTTGCATCAGGTTATCCTAATTAGTTTAGGAGCCAACGGGCGGACGCCAGCTAAATCACCACTACAAAGGTGCTGCCTGCGGAAAATAATTTGTGGCATGCGTGCCTACAGAGTGGGATATGATGTGGTCGTGCTCCCTCCCCTTTAATTAGAGGGTGCTTGGATACGTTTTAGTCCCATGACTAAAAGTAGTGGGACTAAAACTTGCTAGCCTCACCCATGCTTGGATCCAAATACTAAAGAGACTAAAATCAAGTTATTGAGCATTTATTATCTTCCAAATCCTCCAATCCAGAACTCACATGTGTTAAAGGAGAGGAAGTAAATGAGGAGAGAGAGGGCTAATACATATTTTAGTAGGTTTCCTATGACTAAAAATATTTTAGCCTCAAGACTAGTCCTAGCCTCTTTTTAGTCAGGGGTGCTTGGAACTTTAGCCTCTAAAAGAGACTATTTTTAGTCAGACTAAAAATAGTCCCTTGGATCCAAACACCCTCTTAGTATCAGGTAAGATACTTTTGTAGTGCCCTACTCCCATACTCTTATCCCCATGGTACTTGCTAATACATATATGGAATTAATGAGTACCTACAATTAAAAGATGCATAATTAGATACTTGATAATGAATACATGGAATTAATGTCTGCGTACATATATAGATGATTGGATTCTGATGATTGGATTCTCCATATTGCAGTCCTATACACGCAGGACTCCTCTGATTTCCACCTTGCCGTGATCTTTAACATTCTCGGTAGGGAAGTTAATCTATTTTTATAGACCATGATTGTTGGAACTGATTGGTACCTAGAATTAATAGATACATAGTTATGGCCCTGCAAAAAAAAAGATACCTGATGATGAATAGATGGAATTTATGTCTGCATACATATATAGATGATTGGATTACCTATATATGCTTCGATGCACAAGTGATCTATGAAATTCTTAATAGGGAAGTTAATCTGTTTAGAAGATAATTATACCTGTATTAGAAAACAAAATTGAGCATTGCATAGTGTAATTTATTCGGAACATGCACACACAAGCATGAATTTTTCTCAACATAATAAGATTCTTTGCAAAACCAGCAATTGGTCAATATATTTTTCCCATACGGAGTTCTCTCTATTGTTACGTAATCCATATTTTGTGTAGGCTGCAAGTGACCCACGAGGCCACGACTGACTCACCTTTTAATAGATATAACAATTGTAGAGTATATAGGAATGACATGCTTCTATGCTTATATGGTTGTTTGGTTTTATATAATTGCTGACATGAATATCATGACTCCACAAACATGTATAGGGCTGTACCTATGGAAACAGATTATCCCACTAGTAGAAAACAGGGCTTTCGTCCAGGCCAGTTTAGCCCATTAGTCCCGGTTCAATCCAGAACCGGGACTAATGTGAGCATTTATCCCGGTTCGTGCGGCTAAGGCATTAGTTCCGGTTACCGTGCCCTTTAGTCCCGGTTTGTGCCTCAAACCGGGACTAAAATGCGATACCATTAGTCCGGTTCATGCCTCAAACCGACTAAAGAGTAGACCTTTAGTCCCGGTTTGAGGCACGAACCGACTAATGGTTGAGACCTTTAGTCCCGGTTCGTGCCACGAACCGGTACTAAAGGTCCCATTTTCAAACTCTAACCCCCCCGTGGACCGCCTTTTCAATTTTAAAATAAATAAAAGAAAATGATGGAAATGTCAAAAAAATGAAAGAAAATAAGTTTCCCATGTGATATGTGGTCTAGTTGTTGGGAAAATTTGCAAATGTGAATTTCGAATTTATTTGCAAAATCTCTCTGGAATTTGTAAATATGGGCATAACTTTTGCATACTAACTCGGATGAAAAAGTTTTTTATATGAAAAATCATCTACTCGAAAAGTTACATCCAAATTTAACCGGGGAACCCCGTTAAACATTTTCAAAATCCTCAAAAACCTAACAGAAAAAAAGTTACAGGGCTTTTAATATCTAGAGTGGAAAAAATCGAAAAAATTTCAAACTGTGGTCAAACAATGGTCAAACCATGGTCAAACTAATTATTCTAGAATATTAGTGTTACTAAATAATTTGTTCAGTTATTTTGAATTTTGGTCAAATCTGGTCAAACTGTGGTCAAACTATGGTCAAACTATGGTCAAACCATGGTCAAACTAATTATTCTAGAATATTAGTGTTACTAACTAATTTGTTCAGTTTATTTGAATTTTGGTCAAATCTGGTCAAACTGTAGTCAAACTGTGGTCAAACTATGGTCAAACCATGGTCAAACTAATTATTCAAAATAACTATTGTTTTCTAAATAATTATTGTTTTTGAAAAACAATAGTTTGAAACAAACAATGAAATGTGTCAATTCATGCTCAAGCAAAATTCACGAGGGTTAATAGGATTGACATCTTACTATTGTCGGAAAACAACAAGTGCACTTGGTAACGAGGAGAATAGAACCCGGAAGTTAAGCGTGCTCAGTGGGTGAGTAGGAGGATGGGTGACCGTTAGGAAGTTAGGTGATTTGGAATGATGAGGGTGATTAGAGAAGAGGATAAATTGAGCAGTGATGAGGGTCTTGATTAGAGATTAGGGTTAAAATAATTCAGAAATTTGAAAATAAAAAATTATTTTAAAAAAATTTCAAAAAAAATTTCAAAAAAAATTTCAAAAAAAAATTTCAAAAAAAAATTTCAGAAAAAAAATCATAAAATTTCCATTAGTCCCAGTTGGTGTTACACCAACCGGGACTAAAGGTGGATTGTTAAAGGCTCCACGTGGCCGCGACCTTTAGTCCCGGTTCTGGATTGAACCGGGACTAAAGGGGGGAGGCATTAGTACCGACCCTTTAGTCCCGGTTCACCAACCGGGACTAAAGGCCCTTACCAACCGGGACAATAGGTCCTTTTTCTACTAGTGTCCTATGAAAACTGAAAATAAATATTGAAACATGAAATAAGCAACAAGTGAATTCTTTTTATTTGCATGTTACGCGGAGAGTTGCAGTTGAGGCTTATATATTGCCACATATTGTCACACCTTTGAGCTTATACCATAGTTAGGGACATCGTAGTGTGATCTTCACTTTTTTTTCCTTGAAGATGTACTGATTTATTAGTCAAGCAGAAACAGAAGTCATCTTTAGTGTCTATATTAAGTCACGTAAAAATCTTATAAATTTCTCAGTGCCTAATATATGGAGTCAACCCTCCCTGTGACCATAGAGATGAGGGTTGGGATTGTGGTTTGCTACTATCAGCGCTCCGCAGTGCATGGTATATTATATCAGAGTATTACGTTCACATTTGATTATATTTGCAAACAACAATACCTTTTATTAGATACACATCGATGCTATTACTAGCATGAATTTTTAATTCAAACTTAAAATTGAAATTATGTAACTTAGGTCAAAATACACATTGATATATCCATTTAATAGAGAAATAATGACAAATACTATATTCATCAGGTTCCAAGTCTCTTTTTGCTGTCTACAAATGCTCCAACCACCAACACAGGTTGGTCTAAGTAAAAATCAGTAATATTTGTTGATACTCTTCCTCAAAAGAAACATCTACTTTTTATATTTTTAGTAGTCATATTATATATATATAATAATAATAAACATAAACCACATTCACTCCCACTCTAAAATTTTGGGTTTTAATAAATACAAAAGTTACTTTTTAATTGCAAAAAAAACTAGCCCGTGCAGGTGCACGGGTTGATGACTAGTATGTATATATAGCCAATGAAGAAAAACGACGGAAATATTGAAGATTTTGCAAAGTTGAAGAATTTTAAAAAAACTGAGGAATTTCGAAAATGAGGAAAAACTCAAATTGAAGATTTTCAACTTTTGTGGTGGCGTAGCCCACCGTACTAGAATGCTGATTTCAGACACCGCGTACAATTGTCGTAGGGTTCTGAGAATCAAATTCTTCATTAATTTCATCACACTTAGAGTGTTATTCTTCATTGATTGAAGAAAAATGTTTCTTCATGTGTTGCACATCTAAGTCATCAATTTTGCATAAGTGTTAGGATGTGTGTCCTTTTTAAAGAACATTCGAAGATTCTAAGATATTTAGCTCACACCGCAACTTGCTAAATCTCTTCTCATCCAAGGGCTTAGTGAAGATATCAGCTAGCTGTTCTTGTCTTCACATGCTCGATGGAGATGTCGCCTTCAACACATGATCACGAAGAAAATGATGACGAATCTGGATGTGCTTAGTCTTCGAGTGCTGAACTGGTTGTGAGCAATCTTGATGGCACTCTCATTGTCGCAGAGGAGAGGCACATTCTTCACGTTGACGCCATAGTCCTTGAGGGTTTGCTTCAGCCAAAGCAGTTGAGCACAAGCATGAGCCAGCAGCAATGTATTCAGCTTCAGCAGAGAGCGGTGATACGCAGATTCGCTTTCTTCGAGGACCAATGCACCAAAGATCGTCCGAGGAAATGACAAGTGCCGATGTTGACTTGCGGTCCACACGATCACCAGCGTAGTCGAGTCGTAATATCCAATGAGATCAAAAATAGAGCCCTTGGGGTACCATAATCCTAGTGTTCGTGTGTGAGCTAGATATCAAGAATATGCTTCACACCTTATGGTGTGATTCCTTCGTGCAGCTTGAAATCGGGCACACATGCAAACACTAAGCATTATATCCGCCTAGATGCACATAAGTACAATAAAGAACCAATCATGGAGCGGTATACCTTGTGATCAAGTCAATACCATTTTCATCGATTGCATAGTTGGCCATTTGTGGGCATAGGAATTTTGACGCCTTTGCAATCTTGCATGCCAAATTTCCTCAAGACATCTTTGAGGTATTTCTCTGAGATATGAATATGCCATTGTGTCTTGATTGAATTTGAAGATCTAAGAAGAATTTCAATTCTCCCATCATAGACATTTGATATTCTTCACTCATCATATAGGCAAATTCATCATTTGTATCGTTGGTTAGTACAGCCAAAGATAATATCATCAACATATATTTGGCACACAAACAGTTCACCATCATATGATTTAGTAAAAAGAGTAGGGTCGAGTGAACTGGTGTGAAGCCATTCTTCACGAAGAATTCCTTCAATGTGTCATACCACCGAGGGGCTTGCTTGAGGCCATAGAGGGCCTTATTGAGTCTGAAGACTTTGTCGATTCTTGGGATCTTCAACACCTGGGGGTTGAGCAACATATACTTCTTCCTCAAGCTTACCATTGAGGAATGCACTTTTCACATCCATTTGATATAAGATGATATCATGATGGTTAGCATAGGCAAGTAAAATGCGAATAGCCTCAAGTCTAGCAACAGGTGCAAAAGTTTCATCGAAATCAATTCCTTCAACCTATGTATAGCCTTGAGCTACTAGTCGTGCCTTATTCCTCACCACAAGGCCATTTTCATCTTGCTTGTTGCAGTAGATCCACTTTGTGCCAATGATATTATGCTTGCGAGGATGCAGGCGATTGACCAATTCCTGACATTGTTCAGCTCGAATCGATGTAATTCTTCTTGCATAGCCTGAATCCACTCCGGCTCCAAAAAAGCTTCATCTACCTTAGTGGGCTCTGAGATAGAGACAAAAGCATAGTGCCCACAAAAGTTAGATAAGTGTGAGGCTTTTGAGCATGTGAGAGGACCTGGTGCGCTAATGTTATCAATGATCTTCTCCACTTGCACTTCTTTTGCAATGCGTGGATGAGTTGGTTGTCGCTGAGGATTTTGATCAGCATTTTCTTCAGCACCATTTTCCTCATCATGTTCTTCAGGTGCATTAGCTCGACGTTCTTCATGAACAGGAATGAATTCTTCAGCAGTTCTTCAAGAGGAATGACATCCTCGGTTGTTTTGAGCTTGATAGCATCCTCGGTGCTGGTTCATCTACCATGAAGGTAGGTGCTCTCTTTGCGAGCCATTAGTTTCATCGAACCACACATCTACAAAGGTCAACAATCTTGTGAAGAACAATGTTGAAGACTCAGAGGTGTGCGTAGTCCTTCCAGTAACCAAGCATAAAACCTTCATGTGCTTTGGTGCAAATTTAGAGTTGTGGTGAGGATCTCTAATCCAACATTTAGCATCAAGACTTTGAAATAACTCACATTTGGTTTCTTGTCGGTGAGGAGTTCATACGATCTTCTTGAAGAATTTGTGAAGATATACTCTGTTGATGATGTGGCAGCAAGATCAATTGCATCAATCCAAAACGCCGAGGCGTTTTGTATTCATCAAGCATAGTGCGAGCCATCTCAACAAGAGTTCTTCTTCTTGCGCCCACGACGCCATTCTACCGAGGAGTATAGGGAGCAGATAATTCATGAGTAATACCAAGTTCATCAAGATAGGCATCAAGACCAGAATTATTGAACTCAGTTCCATTGTCACTTCTGATATGCTTGATCTTCACACCAAAGTTGGTTGAAGCCCTCGAGGAAAATCGCTTGAAGACTTCCCGCACTTTATGTTTGTAAGTAACAATGTGTACCCATGTATATCGAGAATAATCATCAACAATGACAAAACCATATAAAGATGCATCATTAGTGACCGCTGAATAATGGTTAGGTCCGAAGAGGTCCATGTGAAGCAATTGAATGGACGGTAGTGGTCATGATAGTCTTCGCTGGATGCTTGGCCTTGGTCATTTTTCCGCTTCACATGCTCCGCATAAGTGATCCTTGAGGAATTTGACATTCTCAATGCCAATGACATGCTTCTTCTTCGCAAGCGTGTTCAAATTCCTCATGCCTGCATGACCAAGTCGTCGATGCCATAGCCAGCCTTCTAAGGCTTTTGCAAGTAGACATACAGCTGGTTGTGGTCCCAGAGAGAAATCAACAATATCAGATCTCCTCTCCTAAAGCCTTCAAAGACTTTGGAATTGTCACTTCCATAATCACAACACAACGATATTTGCCAAAGACAACAACCATATCAAGATCACAAAGCATTGAGACTGACATGAGATTGTATCCTAAGGACTCAACAAGCATGACTTTGTCCATGTGCTTATCCTTAGAGATAGCAACCTTACCAAGACCCAATACCTGACTTTTGCCTTTGTCAGCAAAGATGATATGCTTCAGAGGTGAAAGTGATAAGGGAGCATCCATCAATTGATTCTTGTCACCAGTCATGTGATTTGTACATCCACTATCGAGGACCCATTCAGTGGTTTTGGGTTGATCATCCTGCAGATGAATTAGTGTAGCTTACAATCTCATATGCTTCATCAGTGAAGAATATGATATCAAGTTCATCACATGAATTTCATCAAGCAGTAAACAGATATAGCAATATGAGGACGTGTGAAATGAAGGTTCATTTCATCATGATTCGCCAAGGCGTCCTTTCAGCATTTTTGTCGGTCTCAAGAAATTCTTCAGACGTTAGAGCACGCCCGAGACCTGACCCGCAGAAGAGATTAGTTCTTTTCTTCACCACCCACATCGGAGGGGTGGCAAAGAGTTCATCATCCCGCGAGCACCATGTGAGAAAGGTGGCAAAGATGCCAAACCATTTCGCTTAGCATAAGAGGGGTTAGGGTAAGCATATGAATAAGCGAGTAATTCTTCGAGGACTTATGAACATAATGGTTTGAAGAATAATGCACATATTCATAGCCCTTAGCTCTACCTGCGAGACAGAGTTGTTAGCACGATGATAATCATATGAGGACTTTGATCCAGCTTGAGGAATTTGATCCATGTGAAGAATTTGATCTGGGGTTCCTGTTCTTCATAGGTGGTGTCATGAGGACATTCACCAAGACTTTCAACACAGCTTTTGGGAACCCAGATTTTCTTCATAGGGGAACCGTTCCTGCAGTTAGTGCCAACATATCTAGCAAATACTTCACCATTCTGATTTGGGACAGTTTATAGTTGGAGTCAAATGACAGATCAGAGGAATGAGAAGATTCACACGTAAAGCCAGATAAGTTAGATGGATCAATTGGAGGTCCCTTTGCAGCAACCCATTAGGTTTTGGGGTACTGCTCAGGCTTCCAATATGTTCCATCGGCATTAAGTTTCCTCTCAAAGGCAATACCCTCTTTCCTAGGGTTTCTGTTGAGGATCTGCTTTTTGAGCACATCACAAAGTGTCTGATGCCCTTTGAGGCTTTTGTACATGCCTGTCATGTACAATTCTTTCAGCCATGCATTGTCAGTGATACTAGCAATGTCCTCAGATGAGGAATTAGTGATAGCAGAGGCATATGAAGAATTTGTAACATTTGAAGCATTTGAACATTCAGGTGAAGAATTAGCAGATTCACGTTCAATGCACTTTAAGCATGGAGGAACAAATTATTCCTGAGAAGCGCTGATTTGTTGAGCTAGTAATGAATCGCGCTCCTTCTGAAGATCTTCATAACACACTCTTAGCTTTTCAAGATCTTCCTTTCTTTGAAGAACTTCAAGAGAAAGCTTTGTTGGGGAACATAGTAATTTCAAAAAAATTCCTACGCACATGCAAGATCATGGTGATGACATAGCAACGAGGGCAGAGTGCTGTCTACGTACCCTTGTAGACCGAAGCGGAAGCGTTGACACAGCATAGTGGAAGTAGTCGTACGTCTTCCCGGTTCAACCGATCCAGGCACCGTTACTCCGGTACCTCCGAAGTTCTTGACACACGACAGCTCGATGACGCACCCTCGTTCTCCAATCCAAAGAGAGGCTCGAGGGGAGTTCCATCACCACGACGGCGTGGTGACGATCTTGATGTTCTCTGTTGCGAGGCTTCGCCTAAGCACCGCTACAATATGACCGAGGTGTAATATCGTGGAGGGGGCACCGACACGGCTAAGGAACGATCTCAATGATCAACTTGTGTCTCTAGGGTGCCCCCTACCCCGTATATAAAGGAGGGAGGGAGGAGGAGGCCGCCCAAGGGGCGCCATAGAGGAGGGGAAACCTACTCAAGTAGGTTTCCTTTCCTTATCTTATTTGAAGGGGAAGGAAAGACTACTATTATTAGGAATAAGTACTAGTAGTAGTAATAGGAAGAGGGGAAGGAGAAAGGAAAGGGGCGGCCCCCTCCCCAATTCGGATTGGGCTGGGGCGCGCCTCCCTTGTTCCTTCTCCTTCTTCCTATATGGGCCCAATAAGGCCCATATACCTCCGGGGTTCGGTAACCTCCGGTAGCTCCAAACTTCTCCGGAACCTTCGGTGTCCAAATATATCCGTCCAATATATCAATCTTTATGTCTCGACCATTTCGAGACTCCTCGTCATGTCCGTGATCACATCCGGACTCAACAAACTTCGTACATCAAAATACATAAACTCATAATATAACCGCCATCGAAACCTTAAGCGTGCGGACCCTACGGTTCGAGAACAATGTAGACATGACCGAGACACGTCTCGGTCAATAACCAATAGCGGGACCTGGATGCCCATATTGGTTCCTACATATTCTACGAAGATCTTTATCGGTCAAACCGCATAACAACATACGTTATTCCCTTTGTCATCGGTATGTTACTTGCCCGAGATTTGATCGTCGGTATCCAATACCTAGTTCAATCTCGTTACCAGCAAGTCTCTTTACTCGTTCTGTAATACGTCATCTCATAACTAACTCATTAGTTACATGCTTGCAAGGCTTGGGTGATGAGTATTACCGAGAGGGCCCAGAGATACCTCTCCGACAATCGGAGTGACAAAACCTAATCTCGAATTATGCTAACTCAACACGTACCTTCGGAAACACCTGTAGTACTCCTTTATAATCACCCAGTTACGTTGTGACGTTTGGTAGTACCCAAAGTGTTCTTCCGGTAAACGGGAGCTACACAATCCTCATAGTTACGTGAACATGTATAAGTCATGAAGGAAGCAATAGCAGAATACTAAACGATCAAGTGCTAAGCTAACGGATGGGTCATGTCAATCACATCATTCTCCTAATGATGTGATCTCATTAAACAAATGACAACACATGTCTATGGTTAGGAAACATAACCATCTTTGATTAATGAGCTAGTCAAGTAGAGGCATACTAGTGACTATATGTTTGTCTATGTATTCACACATGTATCATATTTCCGGTTAATACAATTCTAGCATGAATAATAAACATTTATCATGATATGAGGAAATAAATAATAACTTTATTATTGCCTCTAGGGCATATTTCCTTCAGTCTCCCACTTGCACTAGAGTCAATAATCTAGATTACACAGTAATGATTCTAACACCCATGGAGTCTTGGTGCTGATCATGCTTTGCTCGTGAGAGAGGCTTAGTTAACGGGTCTGCAACATTCAGATCCGTATGTATCTTGCAAATCTCTATGTCTCCCACTTGGACTTGGTCCCGAATGGAATTGAAGCGTCTCTTGATGTGCTTGGTCCTCTTGTGAAATCTGGATTCCTTTGCCAAGGCAATTGCACCAGTATTGTCACAGAAGATCTTCATTGGTCCCGATGCACTAGGTATGACACCTAGATCGGAAATGAAGTCCTTCATCCAGACTCCTTCATTCGCCTCTTCAGAAGCAGCTATGTACTCCGCTTCACATGTACATCCTGCTACGACGCTTTGTTTTGAACTGCACCAACTTACAGCTCCACCGTTTAATATAAACACGATCCGGTTTGCGATTTAGAATCGTCCGGATCGTGTCAAAGCTTGCATCGACGTAACCATTTACGACTAGCTCTTTGTCACCTCCATATACGAGAAACATATCCTTAGTCCTTTTTTCGTATTTCAGATGTTCTTGACCGCTGTCCAAATGATCCACTCGATTACTTTGGTACCTACCGCCAAGCTTATTGCTAAGCATATGTCGTGTCTGGTACACAACATTGCATACATGATAGAGCCTATGGCTGAAGCATAGGAACATCTTTCATTTCTCTCTATCTTCTGCATTGTGGTCGGGCATTGAGTTCGACTCAACTTCACACCTTGTAGCATGTGCAAGAATCCTTTCTTTGCTCGATCCATTTTGAACTTTTTCAAAATTTAGTCAAGGTATGTGCTTTCGAAAGTCCTATTAAGCGTCTTGATCTATCTCTATAGATCTTGATGCCCAATATGTAAGCAGCTTCACCGAGGTCTTTCATCGAAAAACTTTTATTCAAGTATCCCTTTATGCTAACCAGAAATTCTATATCATTTCAGATTAATAATATGTCATCAACATATAAAACTAGAAATGCTACAGAGCTCCCACTCACTTTCTTGTAAATCTGAAGCTTCTCCAAAAGTCTCAGATAAAACCATATCTTTGATCACTTTGTCAAAGCGCTTATTCCAACTCCGAGATGCTTGCACCAGTCCATAAATGGAACGCTGGAGTTTGCACACTTTGTCAAGACCTTTTGGATCAACAAAACCTTGAGCTGCATCATATACAACTCTTCTTCTAGAAATCCATTCAAGAATGCAGTCTTGACATCCATTTGCCAAATTTCATAATCATGAAATGCAGCAATAGCCAACATGATTCGGACAGACTTAAGCATCGCCACGGGTGAGAAAGTCTCATCGTAGTCAACCCCTTGAACTTGTCGAAAACCTTTCGCAACAAGTCGAGCTTTGTAGACGAGAACATTACCATCAGCGTCGGTCTTCTTCTTAAAGATCCATTTATTCTCAATGGCTTGCCGATCATCGGCAAGTCAACCAAAGTCCATACTTTGTTTTCATACATGGATCCTATCTCAGATTTCATGGCCTCCAGCCATTTTATGAATCTGGGCTCATCATCGCTTCCTCATAGTTCGTAGGTTCATCATGGTCAAGTAACATGACTTCCGAATAGGATTTCCGCACCACTCAGTGCGGATCTTACTCGTAGACCCACGAGGTTCAAGAGAAACTTGATCCAAGTTTCATGATCAATATCATTAGCTTCCTCACTAATTGGTGTAGTCGTCACAGAACCGGTTCTTGTGATGAACTACTTTCCAATAAGGGAGTAGATACTGATTATCTCATCAAGTTCTACTTTCCTCCCACTCACTTCTTTTGAGAGAAACTCCTTCTCTAGAAAGGATCCGAATTTAGCAACGAAAATCTTGCCCTCAGATCTGTGATAGAAGGTGTACCCAATAGTCTCCTTTGGGTATCCTATGAAGACACATTTCTCCGATTTGGGTTCGAGCTTATCTGGTTGAAGTTTCTTCACATAAGCATCGCAGCCCCAAACTTTGAGAAACGACAACTTTGGTTTCTTGCCAAATCATGTTTCATAAGGTGTCGTCTCAACGGATTTTGATGGTGCCCTATTTAACGTGAATGCGGCTGTCTCTAAAGCATAACCCCAAAATGATAGCGGTAAATCGGTAAGAGACATCATAGATCGCACCATATCAAGTAAAGTACGATTCGACGCTCGGACACACCATTTCGTTGTGGTGTTCGGTGGCGTGAGTTGCTAAACTATTCCACATTGTTTCAAATGTAAACCAAACTCAGAACTCAAATATTCTCCTCCACGATCGATCGTAGAAACTTTATTTTCTTGTTACGATGATTTTCTACTTCACTCTGAAATTCTTTGAACTTTTCAAATGTTTCAGACTTGTGCTTCATCAAGTAGATATACCCATATCTGCTCAAATCATCTGTGAAGGTGAGAAAATAACGATATCCGCCACGAGCCTCAACATTCATCGGGCCACATACATCTCGTAAGTATGATTTCCAACAAATCTGTTGCTCTCTCCATAGAACCGAGAACGGTGTTTTGGTCATCTTGCCCATGAGGCACGGTTCTTAAGTACCAAGTGATTCATAATCAAGTGATTCCAAAAGTCCATCAAGATGGAGTTTCTTCATGCTTTTACACCAATATGACCTAAACGGCAAGTGCCACAAATATGTTGCACTATCATTATCAACTCTGCATCTTTTGGCTTCAACATTATGAATATGTGTATCACTACTATCGAGATTCAATAAAATATACCACTCTTCAAGGGTGCATGACCATAAAAGATATTACTCATATAAATAGAACAACCATTATTCTCTCGATTTAAATGAATAACCGTCTCGCATCAAACAAGATCCAGATATAATGTTCATGCTCAACGCCGGCACCAAATAACAATTATTCAGGTCTAAAACTAATCCCGATGGTAGATGTAGAGGTAGCGTGTCGACCGCGATCACATCGACTTTGGAACCATTTCCACGCGCATCGTCACCTCGTCCTTAGCTAATCTTCGCTAATCCGTAGTCCCTGCTTCGAGTTGCAAATGTTAGCAATGTAACCAATATCAAATACCAGTGCTCTGCGAGCATTAGTAAGGTACACATCAATAACATGTATATCACATATACCTTTGTTCACTTTGCCATCCTTCTTATCCACCAAATACTTGGGGCAGTTCCGCTTCCAAATGTCCACCGCTTGCAAGAGAAGCACTCGTTTCAGCTTAGGTCCAGACTTGGGTTTCTTCTCTTGAGCAGCAACTTGTTTGCTGTTCTTTTGAAGTTCCTTCTTCTTCCCTTTGGCCCTTTTCTTGAAACCAGTGGTCTTGTTGACCATCAACACTTGATGCTCCTTTTGATTTCCACCTCCGCTGCTTTCAAAGATCGCGAAGAGCTCGAATAGTCTTGTTCATCCCTTGCATATTATAGTTCATCACAAAGCTTTTGTAGCTTGGTGGCGTGATTGGAGAATTCATCAATGACGCTATCATCCGGAAGATTAACTCCCAGTTGAATCAAGTGATTATTATACCCGGACATTTTGAGTATATGCTCATCGACAGAATCGTTCTCCTCCATCTTACAGCTGTAGAACTTATTGGAGACTTCATATCTCTCAATCCGGCATTTGCTTGAAATATTAACTTCAACTCTGGAACATCTCATATGCTCCATGACGCTCAAAACGCCGTTGAAGACCCGGTTCTAAGCCGTAAAGCATGGCACATCGAACTATAGAGTAGTCATCGACTTTGCTCGCCAGACGTTCTTAACGCCGTCGGCCACATCAGAGAGGTTCGGCACCCAGCGGTGCTTCGGGGCGTAACTCTTACGTGCAGCAATGAGGATAATCCTCGAGTTACGGACCCGATCCGTAATTGCTACCATCATCTTTCAACTTTGCTTTCTCAAGGAACGCATTAAAATTCAACGAAACAACAAAGACGAGCCATCTATCTACAAACAAACATAGACAAGCAAAATACTATCAGTACTAAGTTCATGATAAATTTAAGTTCAATTAATCATATTACTTAAGAACTCCCACTTAAGCAGACATCTCTAGTCATCTAAGTGATCACGTGATCCAAATCAACTAAACCATGTCCGATCATCACGTGAGATGGAGTAGTTTCAATGGTGAACATCTCTATGTTGATCATATCTACTATATGATTCACGCCGACCTTTCGGTCTCCGTGTTCCGAGGCCATATCTGATATGCTAGGCTCGTCAAGTATAACTCGAGTATTCCGCGTGTGCAACTGTTTTGCACCCGTTGTATTTGAACGTAGAGCCTATCACACCCGATCATCACGTGGTGTCTCAGCACGAAGAACTTTCGCAACGGTGCATACTCAGGGAGAACACTTCTTGATAATTAGTGAGAGATCATCTTAAAATGCTACCGTCAATCAAAGCAAGATAAGATGCATAAAGGATAAACATCACATGCAATCAATATAAGTGATATGATATGGCCATCATCATCTTGTGCTTGTGATCTCCATCTTCGAAGCACCGTCGTGATCACCATTGTCATCGGCGCGACACCTTGATCTCCATCGTAGCATCGTTGTCGTTTACGCCATCTATTGCTTCTACGACTATCGCTACCGCTTAGTGATAAAGTAAAGCAATTATGTATGCTTGCATTTCATACAATAAAGCGACAACCATATGGCTCCTGCCAGTTGCCGATAACTTCGGTTACAAAACATGATCATTTCATACAATAAAATATAGCATCACATCTTGGCCATATCACATCACAACATGCCCTGCAAAAACAAGTTAGACGTCCTCTACTTTGTTGTTGCAAATTTTACGTGGCTGCTACGAGCTTAAGCAAGAACCAATCTTACCTACGCATCAAAACCACAATGATAGTTTGTCAAATAGACTCCGTTTTAACCTTCACAAGGACCGGCGTATACACTCGGTTCAACTAAAGTTGGAGAAACAGACACCCGCTAGTCACCTGTGTGCAAAGCACGGCGGTAAAACCAGTCTCGCGTAAGCGTAACGCGTAATGTCGGTCCGGCCGCTTCATCCAACAATACCGCTGAACCAAAGTATGACATGCTGGTAGGCAGTATGACTTATATCGTCCACAACTCACTTGTGTTCTACTCGTGCAAATAACATCAAACCATAAAAACCTAGGCTCGGATGCCACTGTTGGGGAACGTAGTAATTTCAAAAAATTTCCTACGCACACGCAAGATCATGGTGATGACATAGCAACGAGGGAGAGTGTTGTCTACGCACCTTGTAGACCAAGCGAAGCGTTGACACAGCGTAGTGGAAGTAGTCGACGCCTTCCGGTTCAACCGATCCAGCACCGTTACTCGGCACCTCCGAGTTCTTGACACACGACAGCTCGATGACGCACCTCGCTCTCCAATCCAAGAGAGGCTCGAGGGGAGTTCCACAAGACAACGGTGTGGTGACGATCTTGATGTTCTCTGTTGCGTGGCTTCGCCTAAGCACCGCTACAATATGACCGAGGTGTAATATCATGGAGGGGGCACCGACACGGCTAAGGAACGATCTCAATGATCAACTTGTGTCTCTAGGGTGCCCCCTACCCCGTCAGATATAAAGGAGGGAGGGAGGAGGAGGCCGGCCCAAGGGGGCGCCATAGAGAGGGGAAACCTACTCCAAGTAGGTTTCCCCCCCTTTTCCTTATCTTATTTGAAGGGGGAAGGAAAGAGTACTAGTATTAGGAATAAGTACTAGTAGTAGTAATAGGAAGAGGGGGCAAGGAGAAAGGAAAGGGAGGGCTGGCCCCCCTCCCCAATTTGGATTGGGATGGGGGGCGCGCCCCCCTCCCTTGTTCCTTCTCCCTTCTTCCTATATGGGCCCAATAAGGCCCATATACCTCCCGGGTGGTTCCGGTAACCTCCCGGTAGCTCCAAACATCTCCGGAACCTTTCCGGTGTCCAAATATATCCGTCCAATATATCAATCTTTATGTCTCGACCATTTCGAGACTCCTCGTCATGTCCGTGATCACATCCGGACTCGAACAAACTTCAGACATCAAAATACATAAACTCATAATATAAGCATCATCGAAACCTTAAGCGTGCGGAGCCTACGGTTCGAGAACAATGTAGACATGACCGAGACACGTCTCTGGTCAATAACCAATAGCGGGACCTGGATGCCCATATTGGTTCCTACATATTCTACGAAGATCTTTATCGGTCAAACCGCATAATAACATACGTTATTCCCTTTGTCATCGGTATGTTACTTGCCCGAGATTTGATCGTCGGTATCTAATACCTAGTTCAATCTCGTTACCGGCAAGTCTCTTTACTCATTCTGTAATACGTCATCTCATAACTAACTCATTAGTTACACGCTTGCAAGGCTTGGGTGATGAGTATTACCGAGAGGGCCCAAAGATACCTCTCCGACAATCGGTGTGACAAAACCTAATCTCGAATTATGCTAACTCAACATGTACCTTCGGAAACACCTGTAGTACTCCTTTATAATCACCCAGTTACGTTGTGACGTTTGGTAGTACCCAAAGTGTTCTTCCGGTAAACGGGAGTTACACAATCCTCATAGTTACAGGAACATGTATAAGTCATGAAGGAAGCAATAGCAGAATACTAAATGATCAAGTGCTAAGCTAACGGGATGGGTCATGTCAATCACATCATTCTCCTAATGATGTGATCTCATTAAACAAATGAAAACACATGTCTATGGTTAGGAAACATAACCATCTTTGATTAATGAGCTAGTCAAGTAGAGGCATACTAGTGACTATATGTTTGTCTATGTATTCACACATGTATCATGTTTCCGGTTAATACAATTCTAGCATGAATAATAAACATTTATCATGATATGAGGAAATAAATAATAACTTTATTATTGCCTCTAGGGCATATTTCCTTCAAGCTTCTCATGATCTTGCTTTTCTTGAAGAAATTCATATGAAAGTTTCTCATGATCAGACAAGAGAGAGTTATGATGACCTTGAAGATTATCATACCTAGACTGAAGTCTCTGAAGATTTTCAGTCAAGGCTTTAGTGCGATCCATTTCTTCACCCAACATATCATCACTTTTATCTAGCATGTTTTGAACCTTTTCAAGAGCCCATTGTTGTTTCACAGCAATTTTAGCAAGTTTAGAGTAGCTAGGCTTGAGATCCTCATCAGATTCATTTTCACTAGAATCAGAGGAGTTGTATTTGAGTACCTTAGCTCCTTTTGCCATGAAGCAATAGGTGGGAGCGTAGCCATCATTATCTTCATCAGGCTTGTCGGTGGAGTCAATTTCTTCAGTGTTAAAGATGGACTTGCTGACGAAAGCAGTAGCAACGGCCAGACTCGCCACACTAGACTCAGATTCTTCAAACTCCTCATCTTCATCATTTTCCTCAGATTCAGCTTCAGAGTCCATTTCCTTGCCAATGAATGCCCGAGCTTTCTTGGAGATGCCCTTCTTGTGAGATGAAGACTTTGAGGGTTTTGATGACGAAGATTTTGACGATTTCTTCTTCTTCTTCATATCATCGTAATCGTAATCCTTGTATTTCTTCTTCTTCATTTCCTTTTCCCATCGAGGACAATCTTGAATATAGTGACCAGGCTTCTTGCATTTGTGGAAAAGTCTTCTCTTGTAGTCTTTGGATGAGGAATCATTTCTCTTGAGGGTTTTCCAAAGCGACCACGCCTTGTGAACTTTCGAATTTCTTCACAAGCGAGCTAGATCCTGGCTCGCTTCTTCAGATCACCAAGGCTACTACCGTAATCCTCACATTCGAGTCGACATAACCTTAGCCTTCAAGGCACGTGGTTTGCCATAGTTTGAGCCATAGAGATCTCTTTTCAGCAAGTCGAACTCGTGAGTGTTTAGCCTTCGAGGATATCAGCAGGATCAAGCGACTTGTAGTCAGCACATTCTTGTATCATCAGCCCCAGAGTATCAAATGAGGAATCAAGCGATCTCAGCAGTTTCTTCACAACTTCATGATCAGTGATGTCAGTGGCACCGAGGGCTTGAAGCTCATTTGAGATGTCAGTGAGGCGATCAAAGGTTTGTTGGACATTCTCATTGTCGAGTCTTTTGAAGCGGTTGAAGAGATTCCGAAGAACATCGACTCGAGAGTCACGCTGAGTTGAAACTCCTTCATTTACTTTGGACAGCCTATCCCAGATAAGCTTAGCAGTTTCCAAAGCACTCACTCTTCCATACTGTCCTTTGCTCAGATGACATATGATATTCTTCGCTTGAGAATCGAGTTGTTTGAATCTCTTCACATCGGTAGCGGTCAGTGTTTCAGTGACAGAGGGGACACCATTTTCCACAACATACCAGAGATCATTGTCAATTGCCTCAAGATGCATTCGCATCTTGTTCTTCCAAAGAGGGGTAGTCCGCTCCATCAAAGGTAGGACACCCACCGAGACCTTGATCATACTGCGGTCGACATAACTAAAACTCCAGGCGGTTAAACCAAAATCACACAAAACAAGGGAGTACCTTGCTCTGATACCAATTGAAAGTGCGTTATATCGACTAGAGGGGGGTGAATAGGCGATTTTTATGAATTCTTCACTGAGGAATTTGCTGGTGAGGAAATTCCTTAGTGAAGAACTACTTGCAGCAGAATATGTACTCAGGAATAAACATAACAGGATACACACATAGTCAGCATGGTGAAATGAAGACTAAAACAGAGTACGGAAAGCATAAACACATGATAGCAAGATGAAGACAAACAGACTGAAGAAATTGAACTGAGGAATTTGTGAAAGTCTTCAGTCAAAGTCTTCAAGCACGATATGAACAACATTCAACACAAGAATGAGGGAATGAAAGAGTTGAGGAAATAGAACCGGTCGGTTGGTGAAGACAATGATTTGATAAACCAGTTCCAACTGTTGTCTCGGTTAGACGTCTGGTTGGAGCGGCCGAGTATTTAAACTCGAGGACACACAGTCCCGGAGACCGATCTCGAGCCGCAACTCAGACACCCATCCTCACCGTATTCTCCTTGAACTAAGACCACGCAGCCTCGCCCAATCACTCATGGTAAGTCTTGGTGACTTCCAAACCTTCACAGACTTGGTCACTCGGCGATCCACAATTCCTCTTGGATGCTCGGACCTTGACGCCTAACCGTCTGGAAGAAGCACAGTCTTCAAAGGTAACAAGCGTCGGATCCACGCAGATCAATTTCTTGATGATGCTCAATCACTTTGGGTTTGTGGGGGTTTGGTTTTGGGATTTTCCTCACTTGATGATTTGCGCTCAAAGTCCTCGGAGGATGGGTTGCTCTCAAATGACAAGTGTCAAGTTCTCTCGGAGCAGCCAACCAGCTAGTGGTTGTAGGGGGCGGCTATTTATAGCCTAGGGAGCATCCTGACATGATAAGACATAAATGCCCTTCAATGATATAACCGTTAGGTGGATAAGATATTTTGGGACAGCCGGCACGCAGCACAGCAACGGTCGGAAATTTGACTCTCAAATTCCTCAGGGCTATCATGTTCCTCACTGTGTAGGCAATTCGCACTAGCGAATTCCTAACTCCTCGATCGAGCAAAGTCATCAATGACTGTAAGAACTGCGTCTCATCCATCAAGAATTTGATTGAATCTGTATGAGATTTCCAATGGCTTCACTCGAAGGGATTGGTAGGTGTAGAATTTTGAGTTGAGCATCACATGGAAATTTTTCCTTAGTATTTCCTCGACCCCCTTTAACAGTACGGTGTTTCCTATGACTCAAGAAGGAGAAAATGAAACTATGAAAACAAAAGTCTTCCCGCTTCATATTCCTCGAATGAATATCAAGTCTTCAAGGTCACACCAATTTCTTCACTTTCAAAGTCTTCAGAAAGTCTTCAGAATATCAAAGTCTTGATCGAAGAACTTCATTTTTAGGGTCGACTTTCTCTCAGAATATCAAACTCCTCATAGACTTATAGACCTGTGTACACTCACAAACGCATCAGTTACTTAACCTATAAGTCTTCAATACACCAAAATCACTAAGGGGCACTAGATTCACTTACATGATGATGATCCGCTGTTGCCAGGTTTAACCTGGGAGCATTACCTACACAACAAGGACGAGCACAATGTCAGCATGGCCACCCGGGTCATCAATGTTTTTTTTGTAAGTATCTTCGCTCCGACCACTGCATTTTTCCATATCCAAATCCTTGCTTGTGTGGATGCTGAGAAGATGTCGTATGCTTTCTTGTAGGAAACATTTGCTTGCGTGGATGGTGAGCAGCAGAAGGCGAGGAAAGGCATCGTGAAATCTGCCCGAAAGATACTCTGACACCAAGCACACGCTGCGGTACAAAGTCGTGATGCAGTGTCGGCCGCTCGATGACAAGAAAGAGAATATGACAAGGAAGACTGCTTGCCGGACCAACTTGTCGTGAGAGAATACCTGTCAGTGATAAGTGACTACAACGGTTGCTAGTACTTTGATTCATCCTTCTTGTTCGTCAATTATTCGATTTTGTCTGACAAGGTGAAGGAAACCCGGATTAAGGACGATTGTTGGGAGGCCCTGGTTGACATGTGGTGTGACCCAGCATGGCTGGCGCAGCATGTGGAGAAGGGAAACGATCGAGCCAAAATGACAGGCCCGGCTCATGTCCAGGGGAGCCGGAACCTAACTGCTCTCAAGCAACACATGGTATGTGGATTAAGATGTTAACTTTTTCGCACGGTGCATCTTGGTTCATTAAATTTGATGGTTAATTTTGCAGGAGGCGAAGGTTGGTCGCCCGGTCCACATCCTCGAAGCCTGGAAAGAAGGCCACAAGGGGAAGGATGGCGCCGAGTTCTGCAGCGAGTCGGCGGAGGAGAAGTGGGGGAACTTCAAAGAGGTCTTCCAGGAGGTGCACGGGAAGGAAGCCGAACCTACCTCCAAGCCCCTTGATCCTGAGCTTCTCATCATTCCTGGCATGGGGAAGGGCCATGGCCGCCACCTCCTTTGCAAGGGGGCGATCGCCACCTCCTCGCATCGCAAGCTGCACGAGATACGCGCGTCGAGCACCAGCTCAACTCCGTCCATACGGAGTCGCCCAACCGCCGCATCATGTGAGATAGCGCGTCTCAAGGTTAGCATCCTAACCTTTCATTTATTTCCATGCCTCGAAATAGCATTGTTCCAACCTATATGAGCCTAATGCCATGTTACAGGATTTAATGGCGCAGCGGGCTGTTGAAGAGGAGCAAAGACGGAAGGCTGAGCAGGAGTCCAGAGAAAAGGAACGGGTAGACACTAACAATAGGTTGAAGCTGCTTGAGGATTAACTACAGGTAGAACATTATCTAAACTAGAGTAGAAAGATTCATTACATAGGGACGAACCACCCTCACGTGACTCTACTCTTATAGGTTCTTATGCAATCTCGAAGCAGTGCAAGTGATGCCCCTCCTCCTCCGCCGGAATGTTAACCCAATGGCCTCTCCTCCTCAAGATGATCTATATATGAACAAGTGTACTTCTATTGTGACGTGCATGTGTATTGCAAGTAGTGACAATATGTATGAATTTGCGACTTGTGTGTGACGTCTAATAGGATAATACATTCGACTTGTGTGCGACAATATGTGGACTATCCCTAATTATGCATATATATGTGGACTAGATCAAATTATGCCTATATATGATCAAATTATGCCTATATATGTGTGGACTACTCCAAATTGCACTGTAGTTGTTTCTATCTGCATGGATCAGAAAAGAAATAGATTAACAACAGAATGGATGGGAAAGATTTCTGAGAGCAACCCTCGGAAAACGATATACTACCGAGAGCACCTCTCAGAAACCTGGTCGTCTGGGAGACACTACTGTTGTGCTGCACTCTTTCCGAGAGCAGCTCTCGGAAATGAAGGCGAGCATTGCTGAGGCAAGCTCTCGGCAAAGATATGTAAACTGTCAGCTGCCATGTGGGCCACGATGTCCTACTGGTCAGGAGGATTGCCGAGAGCAGCTCTCGGCAAAGATATCGTCATTTTTAAAAATAAATATTTAGCAAGTTATTTGAGACTTTTACTGATAAATGTGACCAGTGGGACCACATGTCAGTTAGAAAGAACACACATAAGAAAAGAAAATAGGATGTGGCATATACTTTGCCGAGTGTCGTACGGCGGCTCTCAGTAATGTACGCAGTATCTGGCGGAGCCATCTGTCGCAGACGGGCATGCCACGTGGCTCCTCTTTGCCGTGAGCGGCTCTCGGCGTCTGCAGGGTTTGCTGTGCGGTGCCTCTTTACCATGAGGTAGTGACGGCTAAAAAGGCAGTTTGTGGTGAAGCTGGTTTTGCCGAGAATGACACTCGGCAAAAGAAACTTTACCGAGTGTCCGTGTTTTAACACTCGGCAAAAAGGATGACACCCGGCATACGTGAAAATTCCAGTAGCGAGGGATGGCGGGTAGTGAATCAGTCCATGGCAGACAAGGTGCAGGTGGTGGGGCTCGCATCTTGGTGCATCATGCGCCGTGGCTTGGTTTCTAAAAATAGGAAAAAGTCCATTTTAAACCCTGAATTCGTATGGGTTCGGCGAAACGAACCCCCAAATCGAAATCCCGGTCGATTGCACCCTGAACTATGCAATCCCAGTCTAAATCAAACCTTCGGGTCGTTTGGATGGCCGGGATTGGGACATTTCGCAGAGGGCGCACACCAGCTCCCTGTTGGGCTGGCCCGCTTTAGTTTTTTTGTTAAGAAACAAAAAATTGCAAAGGGCGCTACACCCTGGTCCCTGCTGGGCCGGCCCTCATTATTTTTTCGATAAAAAATAAGTGCCCGGTCTGGCTCGAAAACAAAAAAAAGTTCACAAATTTCAAAAAAAAGGTTCACGGATTTAGAAAAAGTTCAACAATTTTGAAAATAAGTTCATGGATTTTCAAAAGAAAGTCCAAGGATTTGGGAAAAAAATCATAGATTTTGAAAAAGAAACAGTAAAATTGAAAAAGAGTCCGTGGGTCATTTTCTTTATTATTTCTTTTCTATCTTCTCTTTTTTTCTTCCTTTTTTCATGTATATATACAAAGTTCATTGCGTATATTAAGGAAATCTTCACGGTAATTTCCATAAATTTAACTCACTTATAAAAATGTTCATCTTGTATTAGAAATTTGTTCAGTGTATATCGCACAAATTGTTGAATATTTATTCGGAAATTGTTCAACATATATTACAAAAATGTTCATCTATTCATATTTTATTCATATTTTCTTGAATTTGTGAAGTTGCATATTTTCAAAAAATAAGCATACAAATAAGAACCATGTGAACCAGATTTTGAAAAGACTATAAAGTTGTTCATGAACCAGATTATAAAATTGTTCAGAATGTTTTTGTTCCATATCTTCGACAACTTGTTAAAGAAATGTTTGCGGTTTTAAAAATTGTTTCATTTCAAAATTTCCACACAAATTTTTAAAAATGTTTGTGTGTTCTAATTTTGTTTCGGAGTTCAAAACATATTCCTATATTTCATAAAATTCTAAAAATGTCCATGTCTTCAATAAAAATCAGGAATTTGAAAAATGTTTCTGTTTCAAAATTGTTTGTGAATTTTAAAAACTTTCATGTTTTCAATCTTTCTTCGGGATTTTTATGAAATGTGCATGTTCCAAAAGTTTGCTTGAATTTTCCAAATTCAGTTTTGTAATTTTTTCACATATTTGAAAGGTGAACGCTTTTCATAAACACTAAAAAAATAGCGGTCAAAATTTTAAAATATTAGAATCTGGTGTTGATTCTTATAGCTTTGTGTCGCTACATGAACAGATTTGGTAGCTAGGTCAACTGGTTGTACCAGCGCGTTTGTTGCTGTAGATCCTGTGTTCGAAACTTTTCATGTGCATATATTTTTTAGCGTTTTCCGCCTATGCGTCCGAGAGAAAAATAAAGACACATTTTTTTGGCTTCAAAACTTGTCAAGTGCGTTTTTTTTTGCGTTTCCCGCCTATGCGTGTAAGCGAAAAATAAACACATTTTTTTAGCAAATAAAATAAAAATGGGCTGGCCCAACGCGGAGGACGGGTGCACAGGCCGTGGTCAACATGCCACTCCTTGGCCACCAGCTAGACAAATCCTGGTTGAATTTTGCCAGGGTTTGATTTAGACCGGGATTGCAGAGTTCAGGGTGCAATCGACCGGGATTTTGACTTTGGTGTTCATTTCGCCCGACCTCAACGAGTTCAAGGTTTAAAATGGACTTTTTCCCTAAAAATATGCACCGACATGTGTGATTACTTCATGGCCGCACCATTGGGTCACACATGCGAGCGAAAGATGAAGCGACACTACAATGCTCACCTACGAAGGATATCCAGTCTGACGGGTGAATAGGGGCGTGAGGCGGCCACGCGGGTAACTGCCGCCGTCGTCCTCGCCTGCTGCTGCGAAAGGGGCGAGGAAAGGCTGGAGGAACAGCACCATGGAACACCGGGGCAGTCGCTGTCTCGGCCGCCACCGTTCCTAGGGTTTCTCGAGGGGCCGAGAGAGCGAGATGGAGGAGATCAGGGGCGGAAAGAGAGATGAGTCAAAAAAAAACGTCGGGCATGGAGACGCCCCCTGTTATGCCGACGGGCTGAGCAAAGAAACCAGCCAGATGGCCCAGTTAACGACAGTGCTCCAAAAAAGCTACGGGAGTGCCCACAGGGGCAAATCAGAGAGCAACTAGTTGCAATGGCGTGCTCTCACCCGTCACATGTGTCGCGCCCCAAGTGCTACCTCCGGATTTTATTTGTTTTCTATTTCTGCACACGTTTTCAGCTTTTTAAATGGTTTTTCCCGGTTTCTTTTAACTTTTTGGTTTTCCACTGGTCTTTCTTAGCTTGTCGACAAAAAATTAATTGCGCGAAAAAATGTGGTTTTTTTTTCTTCCTTATGAGGCACGGTTTTGGTTCCATGAGAGGCATGGTTTTGCTTCGGCGAGAGGCATGATCGTGCCTCTCGGAAACGAAAAAAAATATGTTTTCACTTTTTTTTTCTTCCGTGGAAGGTACAGTTTTGCTTTTGCGAGAGGTACGGCCATGCCTCTGGAAAACAGGGAAAAAAATGGTTTTCTCTTTTATTTTCTTTCACAAGAGGCACGGTTTTACTTCTGCAAGAACCACGGTTTGCTTCCGTGTGTGCCTCTCGGAAAAGAAAAAAACGTGTATTCTCTCTTTTTTTTCCTTTTGTGAGAGGCACGTTTATGCTTCCGCGAGAGGCACGGTTTTGCTTCTGCAAGAGGCATGGTCGTGCCTCTCGGAAATGAAAAAAACGCGTTTTTTCTTTGTTTTCCGCGAGAGGCACGGTTTTGTTTCTGCGAGAGGCACGGATTTGCTTCCGTGAGAGGCACTCGAAAACGGCTTCCAGAAAGTGAAAAAATGTGCTCCCAATTCGGTTTTTTGTCCTTTTTCGTGAAAAAAAGTTCGTCAAAACCTATGAACATGGGATCTAGTTTTGAAGATCTTGACGTGAGGAATTGAATGGTGAAATTGCGACAAGTGGCGCAGCCTGAGGTGGATTCGAACCCACATCACGGCCACTGAATGCAATATAGGATAACCACACCACCCACTTCACCTTCTATGCAAACATACATCTACTTCCCTTTCTTGTTCTTCCTTTTCCTTTTTTCCTTTTCTTCCTTCTTTTTATTTTTTCCTCTTTCCTTATATAATTCGATGAAGAAGGTTCACCGCATTTTATGAACATTTTCTAAAATTCGATGAACTTTTTAAAAAAAATCATAGATTTTTTTCAAATTTGATGAGCTTTGTCAAATTCTATGAACATTTTTCAAAATCGGTGAATTTTTTTACAAATTTGATGAACCTGTTTCAAATTCAGTGAATTATTTTCCATATTTGATGAAATTTTCTTAAACTAGTGAACTTTATTTTGAAGATGATGAAAAAATATTCAAACCGGTGAACTTTTTTGCAAATCTGATGAACTTTTTTCAAATCGATGAACATTTTTCAAGTTGGTGAACATTTTTTCAAATTATGATTTTTTTAAAATCTGTAAACTTTTTCAGATTCATAATTTTTTATTTTTGCGATATTTTCTTTTTTAAAAAAGAGAACAGTGAGCAGTCACATGTTCAACTGTGGTCAGTCAAAACTGCATTTGAGTATTTTTGGAGAAGAAAAACTGCGCTCGAGTGACCACAGGGAAACTGTGCGCTAGCCTTATATGGGCCGGCCCAGCGCGGGGCTCAGTAAGCGCAATAATACTAGACGTACAGGCTGATTGATACAAAGCTTTACAAGGAGAGAACGTGGCCTCATCTAATTGGCCTCCCCTTGATTTTCGTTGGTGGGCCCGCCCTTCTAACTAAATTTCTGCCAATCATAGCCCATGAGCCCTGTAAACTCCCCGTAACTTCCTGTACGTCTAGCATTGCTCAAGTAAGCGACTGTTCGTCCAAGTGGTGCTTAAGGCGCCACTTAGGAGGTCCCGCCCAGAGGACATCTCGATCGGACGACCAGAGATATCTGGGACACGACGGCCAGAAAGGTGCAGGTCGTGAGAGGACTGTGATTTGGTGCGGTTTGACTATCCTTAATTAGTGTCGAATATGTATGCAGACATGTACTCCCTCCGTTCCAAAATAGATGACTCAACTTTGTACTAACTTTAGTATAAAATTGGGTCATCTATTTTGAAACGGAGGGTGTAGGACTCTTGGGCCATAATTATCTCTTACATGTAGACTTATTATATACTCCCTCCGTCCGGAAATACTCGTCGGAGCAATATCTGCAATAACCATTTGCAAGTTTTTTCAAATGCTTTCTTCATACTATTAGTGGGATTCATGTAATTCTCCATTATGAAGAAAAAAGAAGTTGATTAACAAAATATCTTGCCATTAATTATGAGTAAAAACGTAGGTTCATGTTATCAATGCCATGGGTTATGCTCATCTCCTCCATCTTTTATTTTCTCACAGGACATGAACTGTTGCTTGGTATGTGACAAAAAAGGAGAATTACACATGACATGGTTGTGCTAGATGATATTTTATTCTACTCCTGATGTTCACATACTCCCTCCGTCCGGAAATAGTTGTCATCAAAATGGATAAAAGGGGATATATTTAGACGTATTTTAGTTCTAAATACATCTCTTTTTATCGATTTTGATGACAAGTATTTTCGGACGGAGGGAGTACTACTTGGCTTTAAGGATCGAATGCCTTCGAGCGCTATTTTCGTTAGTGCAATCCAAATTGGGACACCTCTCAAGCCAAACAATTTCGAATCCTTATTTCCAATCATGACGTTGTCCTGCATGTCCGGTGAGGATATAAACGGAGGACAAAGAGTAGTCGCCTTCTTGGTTTGGCCCTTCCACTTTGACCCTCATTCTATGGCTCAATGTAACCAAACTAGGAGTTCATTCCAATTCTGAGTACAATTTTTATTTTTTTTCCACCATCATGTGGATTCGTTTGTGTCGCCTGCGTTGCGTTCTATAAATTGTGAACGGTGTGAATGGGGTACATTTCTATAATATGATGCAAAAGAAGTACTTGCAAATAGGTCACATGGGTAAGAACATGCATGTTGTGTCTCTGTTCTACTTCCTCCGTTCCTAAATATAAGTCTTCTTAGAGATTTCAATATCAACTACATACAGATGTACATAGACGTATTTTAGAGTGTAGATTTACTCATTTTTCTTCGTCTGTAGTTCATATTGGAATGTCTAAAAAGACTTATATTTAGGAACGGAGGGAGTAATTTATTTGCAATAACTAGGTTTCTTCCAAAAGTTTTCTGAATAGTGCTCATCACGGTTACTTGCTAAATACTTTTTCTTCCTGTCAGATTAGAAAATAATAATTTTCTTGCTTTTGGGGCTTCTTGATTTCTTCATCGTAAAAACAAGAGTAACATATGCAAATTTGTTAATCACTACCTGCGAAATGGAGGGAAAGTACTACATGTCAAAGCTGAAGATCTAATGTCGACCGATTCAACTGCTATAATTATGGATTTCTTAAAATAATGCAACAATGCAATTATCTAATACAATATTGTATATATAGTTATTAATGTAATCTAATAAGCTTTCTTTGATGTGTCACTAGTGGAAAAACAGGCTTTCCGTCCAGCCCCATAAGTCGCGAAGCTGTAGGAACCGCGACCAATGGGACCTTTAGTCGCGGTTCTGGAGGCGAACCGCGACCAAAGGCTCGGGCCTGTGGCGCTCGGTGGCCACTGGTGCACGTGAGGGGCTTTAGTCATGTTGGCCAGACAACCGCGACTAAAGGCCTTCGGCACCTTTTAGTCACGGTTTGCTGTGCCAACCGCGACTAAAGCCCTCCCTATATATACCCATCCAGCAGCCAACACTTAGCCATTTTGGAGCCATTCTCTTCACAAGTGGGTGTAGGTTTGCTTTTGGTTCCTCTTATGCACATAAGGTGTTTGATGAAATGCCCCAAGAGCATGAAACAAACATGACATGAAGTGTTGGAGCCACACTCTTCGATCGCGGTTAGCAACTTGATGAACCTTTGATGTGTCTATATGCATGTGTGTAGTTCATAACAAATGCATGATGGTTAATTATATATTTTATATTATAATAATGCAGATGAATCGCAATGGATGTACGGTAACCGACTCTCCGTGAGTTCACTACGGGTTTGAAAGATTTCCTCGTAGTGGCTAATGCGAACAAGCGGGGGTTTTGTTATCTGTCCATGTGTTATCTGTAAGAATGAGAAGGGTTACTCTTCCTCAAGAGTTGTTCACATGCATCCGCTTGAAGGGTTTCATGCCAAGCTATAATTGTTGGACCAAGCATGGAGAAAGAGGGTTATAATGGAAGAAGATGAAGAAGGATGATTTTATCAATGAAAGCTATCTTGCTCATTTCGGTGATACTTTCATGGAGGATGTCAAGGTGAAGGGAAGGTGAAGAAGAGGCACGTGATGATCCCGCTGATGATCTTGGTCGGACCATTGCCGATGCACGGAGACGCCGCTAAACCGAAAAGGAGAGGAGAATTTGGATCGCATGTTAGAGGATCACAGTAAAGGCGCTGTACCCGGATGCGATGATGGTCTGCGAAAAAGCTGGGCTGCTAATCGGATTTGCTGAAATGGAAGGCGAGGCGGTGTAGCTGACTCGGCATTTGAAAACTTGTGAAAATGTTGAACAATATGTTTCAAAGGATAACGAGTTGCCCGCCAAGACGTCTGAAGCAAAGAAGGTTGTCCGCCTCTAGGTTTAGAGGTTACAAGATACATGCATGCATCAACGATCGCATCCTCTACCGCGTGAATACGAGAATTTGATTGAATGCCCGGTATGCACCGCATTGCGTTATAAGATCGAGGCGATGACCCGGTGACGATGTTGAGGGCCGAAACCCGTGAAGAGGGTTCCCGCCAAGGTGATGTGGTATGCTCCTATAATACCACGGTTGAAACGTCTGCTCATGAACAAAGAGCATGCCAAGTTGTTGCGATGGCACAAAGAGGAACGTAAGTCGGACGGGAGTTGAGACACACCGCAGATGGAACGCAATGGAGAAAGATCGATGATGGTTCAGAGATTTTGCAACCGACGCAAGGAACATAAGATTTGCTCTAAGCACGGATGGCATGAATCCTTTTGGCGAAAGCGAGCTCCAGCCATAGCACTGCCCGTGACTCTATGCATCTACAACCTTCCTCCTTGGTTGTGCATGAAGCGGAAGTTCATTATGATGCCGGTGCTCATCCAAGGTCCGGCAACCCGCAACGCCATCGATGTGTACCTAAGGCCATTAGTTGATGAACTTTTACAGCTGTGGGTGGTGTCCGTGTGTGGGATGAGCACAAACAAGAGGAATTTGACCTACGAGCGTTGCTTTTCAGAACCATCAACGATTGGCCTGCTCTTAGTAACCTTCGGGACTGTCAAATAAGGGATACAATGCATGCACGCACCGCTACATGAGACCGAAAGTGTACATTTGCCAAATTGTAAGAAGAACGTGTACCTTGGGCATCGTCGATTTCTTCCAAAATTCATCCAAGAAGAAAGAAAGGCAAGCATTACAACGGCAAGGCAGATCACCGGCGAAGCTCGCGGAACGACCGGTGCCGAGGTATTTGATATGGTCAAGGATTTGAAAGTCATCTTTGGAAAGGGTCCCGCGGACAATCAGTTCGAAGGGAGCCGACGGGCACGCAGCCATGTGGAAGAAGAAATCTATATTCGGGAGCTAGAATATTGAAAAGTCCTAGATGTCCGCTCTGCAATCGACGTGATGCACGTTACGAAGAATATTTGCGTGAACCTCCTAAGCTTCTTGGGCGTGTATGGGAAGAAAATGATACAAAGGAAGCACGGCAGACCAAAGAACGCTTGAAAGACCACGATGACCGCATCCGGAATGGTTTCAAGGTCGTGTGCCTACGCTCGACCAAAGAAGAGAAGGTCATCTTTTTGAATGCCCGAGCAAGATGAAGGTCCCGTCTCGATTCTCGCCCAATATAAAGGGAATAATAAACATGGCGGAGAAAAGTTCCAAAACTCAAGTCTCACGATCGCCACGTGATTATGACGCAATTGCTTCCGATTGCTTTGAGGGGCTCTCGCCGAAAATGTTCGATTAGCCATTGTGAAGCTATGTGCATTCCTCAATGCAATCTCTCGAAGGTAATCAATCCGAAGTTCTACCACGGTTACTGAACGATGTGATCCAATGTCTTGTCGGGATTTGAGTTGGTGTTCCCGCCATCCTTCTTCAATATTATGACGCACCTCCTGGTTCACCTAGTCGAAGAGATTTCCGTTCTCGGTCCCTGTATTTCTACACAATATGTTCCCCTCGAGAGGTTCATGGAGTATTAAAGAAATATGTTCAGAACCGTGCTAGGCAGAAGGAAGCATCGCCAAGGGCTATGGAAATGAGGAGGTAATTGAGTTTTGTGTTGACTTTGTTCCCGACCTTAAGCCGATTGGTCTTCCTCGATCGCGCACGAGGGGAGACTAAGTGGAAAAGGCACGATCGGAAGGAAATCAACGATATGTATGGACGGCCATTCTCGATCAAGCACACCACATTTGTCTTGACCAATTCCAGCTTGGTGGCTCCGACTTTGAGAAACACAAGAATATTTTACGCTTCGGACAACCCGGGAAGCCTGAATCTGGATTAGGAAGGCCCACATGGAGACTTTCGCGCTTGGTTGAGAAAACATTTAATGAATGACAATGATGTTGTAGATCAATTGTACATGTTGGCCAAGACACCATCTTCGACTATAACGACTTTCCAAGGGTACGAGATAAATGGGAATACATTTTACACGATCGCCTAAGATAAAAAGAGCACCAACCAAAACAGTGGTGTCCGCTTTGATGCAAGAACCGAGAATGGGCAAAAGGTCACATATTATGGTTACATAGAGGAGATATGGGAACTTGACTATGGACCCTCCTTTAAGGTCCCTTTGTTCCGGTGCAAATGGTTCAAGCTAACAGAGGTGGGGTAAAGGTGGACCAGCAATACGGAATGACAATGGTGGATTTCAACAATCTTGGTTACCTTGACGAACCATTCGCCCTAGCGAAAGATGTCGCCAGGTTTTCTATGTGAAGGACATGAGTAGCAAACCGAGGAAACGGAAAGATAAGAAAACGATCAAGACATCATGCGATGATTCAAAGCGCCACATTGTTCTTTTCAGGAAAAGAAACATCGTGGGAGTGGAGGACAAGATGTATATGTCGAAGATTATAATATGTTTGCTGAAATTCCGCCTTCAAAGTGAACACCCACCCAAGCATTAAGTTAAATGATGAGGATGCTCCATGGATACGCACAATCGTAAGCAAGCGGGACACAAGGGAAGAATTGATGTGTAATAATTTATTGTACCAAACTTTGTATTTGGTCGATGAACTGAATGATGTATCAAACCTTTGTCAAACCTTCAAGGGATTAGTTTTATTTTTCTGATTTTTTGATATATAATTGTATTTTTAAGATTTTAAAATGAATTAGTTTTATTTTTCTGATTTTAAAAGGAAAAAGGAAGAAGAAGAAAGAAGGAAAAGGAAAAAAAGAAGAAGAAAAAAAGAAGAAAAAAGAAAAAAGAAGAAAAAAACAAGCAGAAGAAAAAGGAAAAAGAAGAAGAAAAAAAACAAATGTAAGAAAAACATAAGAAAAAAACAAGCAGAAGAAAAAAAGAAGAAAAAAGGAAAAGGAAGAAAGGAAGAAAAAAAGAAGAAAAACAAGAAAAGGAAGAAACAAGCAGAAGAAGAAAAAAAGAAGAAAAAGGAAGAAAAACAGAAGAAAAACAAGAATTTAAAATGAATTAGTTTTATTTTCTGATTTTTTGATATATAATTGTATTTTTAAGATTTTAATAACATAAATAAATAAGTAATTAGAAACTTTAATAGCAAAAATAATTATCATAAAGTAAAATAAATAAGTAATTAGAAACAAAATAAAATAAAATAAATAAGTTTTTTGTTGTAAGTAGAAACAAAACAAAATAAATAAAGCAAAAATGAAAACAATACAAATTAAGCAGAAAACAACACAAATTAAACAGAAAACAATACAAATTAAACAGAAAACAGGTTTGGGGGGCTAAAACCCTAAACTCAAGGCGGCCTTTTAGTCGCGGTCGGCGACGAGAACCGCGATTAAGGTACCCTTTAGTCGCTGTCGCCGCACCAACCGCGACTAAAGGTGGGGCGCTGAGCATAAAAAACCCTTTAGTCGGTGGGCGGGCAACCCGCGACTAAAGGGTACCCTTTAGTCGCGTTCTCGTCGCCAACCGCGACTAAAGTGGGGGCTATAAATACATCTTCTCCGATTCCTCACTGTCGCCGTTAAATCGCCCTCGCCCTCGGCAAAGCCTGCCTCGACGCTGATCGACGCCGACGCCGACGCTGGCCTTGCCGCCGCCGACGCCGATCGACGCTGGTCTCACGCCGCCGCCCGCCCCGATGTGAGCGCCGCCTCCGCCTGTGCCTGCCTTGCCCGCCGCCCGTGCCCTGCGGCCTGCCGCCGCCGCCCGCCCGCCGCCGCCGCCCGTGCCTCGCCCTTGCCCGCCGCCGCCCGCCACGCCGCCCGCCTGCCGCCCTCCAAGCGTGGCATCCAAGAAGAAGAAAGAAGAAGAAAAGGAAGAAGAAGAAGAAAGAAAAAGGAAAAGGAAGAAGTAGAAAGAAGAAGAAAAGGAAGAAGAAGAAGAAAGAAAAGGAAAAGGAAGAAGAAGAAAGAACAAGAAAAGGAAGAAGAAGAAGAAAGAAAAGGAAAAAGGAAGAAGAAGAAAGAAGGAAGAAAAAAACAGATGAAAAACAAAAAAAAGGAAGAAAAAAGGCCACCGGAATTTTTTCTTTTTTTTCTTTTTATTTGTTCTTTTTAATTTTAACTAGTTAATTAGTTTAACAAAAACGGTAAATAACTTAAAACTTGATAATTAACAAAAAAACCGTAAAATTTGATAATTAACAAAAAAAACGTATATACGGAGAGGGGGCGGCGAGGGGGGCGGCGATGCGCGCGGTGTTTTTTTAGGGATCGAGAGGGGACGGCGAGGGTTATAAATGTGTTGTCCTCGCCTCCCTCTCCGTGACGCCGTCGTCTGCCGCCCCGTCTCGCGCTCTACCGCGACACCCTCTCCCACCCCTTCCTCGCCTCTCTTTTGCCACCGCCCTTTCGCCACCGCCACCGCCACCGCCCCCTTCTTCACTTAATTAATTTGTTTTACTACATGTTTTCAGGATCGACATAATGGCGACGATAGAGCTGACCCGATTATGGACAACTATGATCCGGACGGTGAAGCACATATGTTCGGCATCATAAACGGCGATATTCAATATGTGCCGACCGGAGAAGAAGAAGATGATATCTCTTCTTATCCGAACCTTGACGGTGAAGATGAAGGGCGCCACAAGAAGATGATGTCAAGAAACGCCGATAAACGCATTTATCTTCAAATGGAAGTAGCAACCACCTCCGCGCCGAGGTATATATATATACATTGAGCCTCCGTGATACAAACTAACCGATTTGAATAAATATGTGTGTACTAACGCGCGACTCTCTTTCTTATTTTAGCCTCGCCGGATCGTCAAACAATCGAGTACGTCGTCAAAGAGTGGCGCAACCAAGAAGATGAAACAAGGAGAAACATGCACCATCGCGGTTGTCGACAAGGTAACCGGCAGCAGCGGAGCCCCGCAAGAACGCCACCAAGTTTGTCACCAATGCGGAGCCATTGTTAGAGACAACGCCTCGATCACCGCCCAGAGTGGAATGAGCCAAAGAAGGCACGAATTGATGGTTTCACTTTTGTCGATAAGAGAACAAAAAAGATTGCTTCAAGAAGCTTATGGAACATTTCGCTCTACCTCCGAATACAACAAATTCGATGAGGAGGGTAACAAGATTGAGGAAAACAAGGAGAGGAGGAGGCTAGTCAAACAGTTCGCTCTTCATAAGATGGCCGACGATTCGAAATTCAAGCAAAATCTAGCTCGTGACTTTGTCAAGCGTAACAAGACTCCGGATTTCAAAGGACAATATGAGAAACCGAAAGATGATTGGCCAGAATTTGTGAAGCAAAAGAAATCGGAGCAGTTCATTCAAATATCGAAAAAATAAGGAAAATGCGGCTAAGAAGGAGTACAATCATGTTATGGGGCCAGGAGGGTATCGCATTTGGGTGCCTAGGTTCGAGAAGATGGAGAACGAGCTGAGGCGCGAGGAATCTGTCCAGCACGGAGGATGGGACCCAAGGGCCAAAAGTGGTGGTACGGGCATGGGGAACGCTGAACCCGGAGATAGGGGAGTGTGTTTACCAGGCAAATTAATTAAACCCACCCAAGCCCTTATTGACGCAATGAAGGATGCTCAACAGGGAAGATCAAGTTCAACAGAGAGAACGACGCACGACAAAAGCCCTCGGGAATCTCGAACACGGAGGATGTGTACGAGGCATGGGGCACATTCCGTGGAAAATAGGGTTCCCTGCATCGATGACCCGTCTGATTCTGAAGCCGTAAGAGAAAGATGGATCGGGAAGCGGATGTTGTGGCGCGGTTGGCATCGGAAATGGAAGTGATGAAGAAAACCATGAGTGTACTAGTAGCGAAAGAGATTCAGCTCGGGTGCAAGATGAAGATCATCCAATGGATCTCGAAGCCAAGAGCGGAGAAGCAGCGTGGTTTCCACGGAGGCCCCACCGGCTGGTGCAGATGCACCGACGATCGAAATTACTGCACCGAGCCTCGGTGATCGAAATTATCGCACCGGAGCCTCGGTGGTCGAAATTACTGCACCGGAGCCTCCTCGCTACCCCGTGGGCGATATAAAGGAGATGAAAGAATGTCATCAGATATCCTATCGGGAACATGTCCATGAAGGTAGCCATCGGCAGTGCTTTACCATGTTTACTCGAGCACTCCACCACAACAACCCCATTCAAGATGGCTATGCTCGTGTCACGGTGGAGGACATAGTCCAAGGGTTTGAGGACACGGAGATTGACATTGCTACACGAAGGGAGAAAAGACTTGAGATGTCAAGCGCCATTACATTCTATGGCAAAAGAAGTTTATCAAGTTTCAGCGAGGCGCCAAGGACAACAAGTCCACCCCCTACGGTGGTGGTGGTGGCGGTGGCGGTGGTGGTGGTGGTGGTGGTGGTGGCGGTTCACCTACACCTCCGCCACATCAGCCGACGCCGCCCCGCCCACAACGTCCCGCGGGTGATCATCCGCCGCCCCATCCTCGTCCGCGGGTGATCGACGCCGCCCCCAATCCACCTACGGCAAAGAAGGTATAGTCTGGATTATTAACCCGGACCCTTATGTACCTAAGACCACAAAGGTACCGGAGCCATCATCAAGCCTCTCCCCACAAGGCCTTGGGAACGAGTGCCGAGCAAGTCGACGCAGGCGCTGCTGCTGATTTGGAGAAATGGAAGGCGGACTGCAAGAAGAAAAGAGAGCCCGAGCCCAAGCCAAGATTTTCGATGAGCAAAAGAAGTGGGCTAAGTCATTTTTGAGCACACCGTCCCAAGCCGCCAAGAATCGCTTAACGACTATGAACGTGAACTTGCAGCAGGCACTCATGTTCAAGGAGAACAAAGAGCGGAGAAGGCCGAAGTAAAAAAGCGGAAACAAGTTGCCCAGCTCGGGAACAAAGTAAACAATCGATTGCCCCGCTTATAGTGGAAGCCTTCGTCCGGATGCCCCGAGATCATACAAGCTGCGGCAAAGACAGGATTGATCAGAACGAGTGCGAGAACAAGCGCCAACTTAGGTATTACTCTTCGTGAACTATTAGACCTTGATGAGTTGCCGTGAAGGAGGTAGTAATTACATATGTCAAGAATGGGCCTCTCGTCGAGCCTGCGCAGGAAAAGGATCTACCTGACCAAATGAAACGTCTGCTGAATTGGTACAAGGGTTACATAAAAAATAAAAACGCCAAAGAATATATTTATGCGGAAGTTAGACATGAGCATCACTTCAAACATTACTATGTACAAATTGAACTGAGTGAATTGTTCCAGCTTTTCAATCTGCATGAGCTCGACAAATCTATCATCGGTTGCTACGCTCGTAAGTGATTTATTAATTTCTACCCCATCTCGTTCATATTGCTCGCACTATATATATGTCCTAACTATATTGTTGTGTCCTCTATTATACATGCGAATGAAGATTAAGGAATGCAGAGTAAGGAACATCCATGATGTTGGGTTCATTGACCCACACATCGTTAATGATATTGTGTTGAAGCATTACCCCGCCGACGTGGAGGCGGCACTGTGGCGATTTCTTACAAAGCAGGAACTCAAAAGTGATATTCTATTTCCTTACCATTTTGGGTGAGTGTTTCGTCTTGAGCACATTCTCTTTTGTTTACTCCATGCATGGTATGTGGCGGCTAATCGATGAGTTATGCATGACGATCTTGTGCATGTATCGTGTCCGCAGTTCCTTTGGATTCGCTAGTAATTAAAGTTAACACCTCGTAATGTCTCGCCCAGACTCTCTCGAATAAGGATCCAAAGCTTTGGGGCGACATGAGAAAAATGCTGCGAAGTAATTATTTTCATTCATTTGCGCCTATATCGATCGGCCTATTTGGTTCATTTCCTAATATCAAGTAACTAATAACTCTCTTGTTCATTTAATTTTCTTTGCCTCGTAGGGTTTGGAGACGGTTCGTAGATACAAAGGTCGGTGAATTCAAAAAGAGCTAGAATTCAAATTGTTAAAGCCTAAGAATGTTGGGGATATTCAGCCACCGTTGACCAATCTATGTGCATACTATGTTCAGGAGAGGATCCGAGATACACCTCGAGCGGGTTGATCCGAGTGATACCAATGCTCAGAGGAATAACCTCCGTGGATGCTTAGTCCAAGCTCGCTCCGACCACTTCAAGAGGAACTAGCTGGATGGTTCGGAAGGAAGTCCTCCATCCCAAAGGAGAACACTATTACGAGGACGAGAAATTTATATGGATTAAATCATGTATGGAAACTTGTTCAAAATTGTATATGGTCATCCGATGATATTGAATATATATTGTATATTCCTCTTGAATTTTTTTGGTTCTAATTTCAAATTTATTTGAAATTGTACATTCATATGCATGTATGTAGTACCGTAGAATATATGAAACTCCTTCAAAATTAAAATAAAGCACAAAAGAAATAAAACAATACAAATTAAACAGAAAACAGGTTTAGGGGGGCTAAAACCCTAAACTCAAGGGCGGCCTTTAGTCGCGGTTGGCCAGAAGAGCCGCGACTAAAGGTCCTCCGCCCCGACGGCCGCCTGGCGCCCACGTGGACGGGCCGTTAGTCGCGGTTCTTAAGCAGCCGCGACTAAAGGGGGGGGTCTTTAGTCGCGCTTAGTTAGTCGCGGTTGCGCAGCCGCGACTAAAGGCCTTTGCGAACCGCGACTAAAGGCCTTTTTTCTACCAGTGTGTGTTGATAAGAATGATAAGAAAACACTAAAGGGTGGTGTTGGAGATTTTGACTTAATGTAAATGTAGTAACAGTTCACATTTTGTGAGTTATATACTTCTGAAAAAAATTCATGCTTATTTGTAAATTTGACCTTTGTTTGGGAAAAGAAATAAAGAATGTTGTGCACATTACATGAGGATTAAACTTTAACCCATAAGATATGTTTTTTCACATCACTCGACTTTAGGTCGGTTCTAAATATATATATTGGTCAATTTCATGAATTGCTAAAATTATATTTATCTACAAATGTTAGATACCACCACTACAAAAAAATACACTTCCGTGATGATACGTGTTTGTCACAGTAGGTCGCGTTTTTTGTCATGCATGTACATCCATGACGATTTTATGATAGAATCAAAATAGTCATACTTGTGCTGTCGTAGAAGTGTTCCATGAAATTACCAAAATTATCATCACCGAAGTGTTCACTTTCATGACGACAAATCACGCGTCACAGAAGTGATTTCGTTAAGAGTGATCGACACGTGGCATCCACCGTAACAGAACGCCGTTAAGCTATCGGGTCGGGTTTTGGATCCGATAACCCGTTAACAGCCCCGACCAATGGGGATTTTCCACGTGTAAAATCATCATTGGCTGGAGGAAACACGTGCCGGCTCATCGTTGGGACAGATGTCATCCACTCATTGGACAGAAGGCGCATATGATACGTCGACACGTGGCACGGCCCAACAGAGGCCGATTCCTGTGAAAAGGTCGGCCCGTTTGACTTGGTCAAAAGGTGCTGGGCCAGCCCATGGAAAGCCTATTAACGACATGTTCGCATATAGCCCATTTACAACCCGCTAACCCAAGGCCCGTTACGCCCTATCCGAATTAGGCCCAGTAGCGTCATCTGGGCCATCCAATATGATTCCAGCCCATTTTCACTTCTGGCCCATGTATGGCCCATGACGTCTTTCGGCCCATATGAGGCCCTTTGTAACTCTTGGCCCATTAACGAACCATGGTGAAGCTGGCCCGTAATGAACAGTGTATCACCCATTAACGGCCCGTGAAACTGGCCTCTAATGAACAGTGTATCACTTTATACCCATTAATGGCCCGTTATTCCGTTGGGCCGTTTCCAGCCCAAGTTATCTTTCGGCCTTCTAAGGGCCCATTTATTCGTGGGCTCATTTGCAGATTCGTTACTTACGGCTCACATCGCTATTTTCGCTTAGGGCCAAATTCAGCCCGTCGTTCTGATCGGCCCGTTTGTGGACCGTTAATCTGTTGGGCCATTTTCGTAGCATCACCAAATACGGCCTATTAATGGCCCGTTATGGTCAGCCCATAAAACATACGATTTCCACTGTAACCCGTCTATGGCCCATTAAAGGCTCGTACAAGACCCATAAATGAGTCGGCCCATACAAGGCCCATGGATCCTACGAGACGTAGAAGGCCCATGGATCCGACGGCCCACTGAAGGCCCATGGATCTGACGGCCAATTGAAGGCCCATGGATCCGACGGCCCGTACGGCCCGTGGACGGCCATGGTCACTACAATGTTTGGGCGAGTTGGCCCCCGTTTGAACGATATAGCATATACAAAGAATTATTCTACTCAATAGTATCATGTCTAAAAAACATACACTATACAACAAAGAGACCAAGGCATAGAAACGTAGAATAATCCTACACTATACAATAAAGAAATTACAGCCGATTATACCCACTGGGCATTATGGTTCGGCACAGGTGATAATAAAGCATACACAAATAGAAAATTACATACACTGGGCAAATACAGCTCATACATCATGGACGCACATCAACTTAACTCCATTTGAACTATAATCTCTTCAGAAAATAGGATTGGTCGGATTCAGATAGCACAAATTTCAGTATGAAAAATCTCCAATTCCTTCGTGGTTACCTCAGTGTCTTGTTTCATTTTTTTGACTCCTGTATCTAATACCTGCATGTCCAGTCTCAACTTGCTGATTATACGTTGACAATCATGTACACGTTGTCTTGCCACCTCTAGTTGATGCTCGAGAACATCAGCACATTCCAATTCCAATCCATAATCATTCGGTAACGGCCATGCCGCACTGCTCGCAGATTGTGTTGATGCCACTTCATCATGAAATGTTTCTGTAAGTATACATGACTAGGACAAAAATATAGGTACAACAGTGAAGCGAGCAAGACACTATTTCTTACTACATGGAAAAACAGGACTAACAATAATGTTACACGTTATGAAGCATAAGCAGGTGACATTTTAAAAATTATAAAAAAGATAGTCTGTGCAGCCTGCATACAGAAATCCCTCTTAGCTCACCAGAGGAGCATGATGTTGGGGCCCAATCGAAAAGAAAGACAAGTTACAAATTTAGACATTACGTTGCGTATAAGTAAGCAAGCAGTTGGCCATTCTATAGCTCAATTAAAGTCGTAGGGAGCATAATTAACAACAGAGGGTTTCATACAAACATACTACAGTAGGCAAAACTATGCAATCATTAGCGTAGTATAAACTAGATTGTGAGCCTCATGCAATAATAGTTGGTTAATAGACTTCAAAGCTTCAGGCACACTTCGGCAGATTAATTAAATGGTAAGGCTTTAATTATGTCAACAAATAGTTATACAAGTACCCAACAGTAGGCATGATTCCTTGGGCATCTCATTAACTGAGGACAAATAAAGCAATTGAAAAGAGCAAATTAACTATGCCTGAAACAAACAAGGAATTGAACTGTTGAGTTGCATACAGTGACTTACCTTAGTAGGTTGAAGAGGCTCAGCGCAGCTCCTACTTCTCTTGAAAGGCTCCTTCCTAATATCTTGTACTTGGAAATCCTCAATCTTATCTTCATAGCACCCCCTCTGCAAGGTGACACAAACTAGTTACTCGTCTCCTTGGAAGATAAATATGCATACTTTCCAGTCTGTGAATAAAAAATGATGAGATTATAACAAAACAACACCACATAATGAAACATGCCGCATCTCTTGCACTTGCACACAATGAAATGAGCATTTACTATGTCTGCACTATGTAAAAACTAGGCATACCTTCGAACTGTATCTCCAGGTACTCTTGGAGAGACTACTTTAGTGTACAGCCAAACCTTTATGTCACCTATGAGTTAGACAAGGCCCCACTACAGCAGTCCTTAGTGTTTAAATCGTTGACAAGCTCTGTTATAGTGTTAGGTCAAGAACAACAAGTAATCAAAGCAAACAGTCCTAGTATGGTTGGCTGATGCAAACAAGCAATTGAACAGATGTGTGAGCAAATCTTACATATCAAGAAAAGAAGCAAAGAAGGAGGCTTAAAGACCATCACTTGACTGAACAGATTTAAGGGGCATTTAAACATCATGTGCAACGTATGAACTAATAGAAACATTGCATATTCCAGATTCTACAATGGAATGCACATGTATTAGGTTATGCATGTATGATGATGCCAAAATGTACAGATAGCAGGCAGGAGTGATTCATCATTGCACGCACAATTGAATTGCAGGTTAAGGGCCAGTTCGGTTCCGCCTTTTCAGGGCTTATTGTCAAAATAAGCCATAAAAGATGTAAAGAAGTCATTTTTGAGTTATGGGCTTGGGCTTAACTAATTTCGCTTTGGAGGGGGGTGTTTGGGTAGAACCCGACTAAAATTGAAGGAAGGGAATTGCGTGTCAAAACCGGCGGATCTCGGTAGGGGGTCCCAACTGTGCGCCTAGGCGGATGGTAACAGAGACGAGGGACACGATGTTTTTACCTGTGTTCGGGCCCTCTCGATGGAGGTAAAACCTCACGCCCTACTTGATTAATATTGATGATATGGGTAGTACAAGAGTGGATCTACCACGAGATCAAGGAGGCTAAACCCTAGAAGCTAGCCTATGGTATGATTGTTGTAATGTATGTTGTCCTACGGACGAAAGCCCTCCGGTTTATATAGACACGGAGAGGGCTAGGGTTACACGTAGTCGGTTACAATGGTAGGAGATCTACATATCCGACGCCAAGCTTGCCTTCCACGCCAAGGAAAGTCCCATCCGGACACGGGACGGAGTCTTCAATCTTGTATCTTCGTAGTCTTGGAGTCCGGCGGATAATGATAGTCCGCTGTCCGGACACCCCTAGTCCAGACTCCTCAAGAGCCCCTTTAACCAGGCTTCAAAGACGATAAGTCCAGCGCTTTATAGTCTTCGGCGTTGCAAGGCGGTTCTCCTTCAAATTCCATGTATCTACCGAACAAAGGTCCGCTTCATCTTGAATATTGTGTTTCTCGGCTTCACGCCAAATAATGGCCCTCTTCCACGCGTGCCGCATCTAATGCAAAAAGCCAGGGTGTCTTTTACGTTTCACCCCCTAGTCGTGCGGGTCGTCCGCCTACAAAAGAGGCAAGAATCCAGATCCAAACCACACCGTCTTCCTCCTGCGAATACTTCATCGAAGCGCCTTTGACCTAAAAATCCATTCCATCATGGACCGTCGACGCGACTCTTCTTCTCGCACTCCCAGCCCACCGCCAGGGGATTGGAGGAGGTGCTCTATTTCGCACAACGAGCTAGTGAAGCTCCAAGCGGGGGGATATCTCCCTCCGGCCTTCATGATCCCGGTTCGAGCCGGGCTGGTTACTTATCAAGGTGGGAGGCAAGCGGAGGCTACCCCAAGCCCTAATAAGGGGGAGCGAGTATGCTTCGTCCCCTATCTGATAAGGGGACTCGGATTCCCAATACATCCGTTCCTCCGCGGGCTCCTGGAGTTCTACAGACTCCAGCTCCACCACCTCACGCCCGCCTCTTTCCTACATATCGCGGGCTACGTAGCTCTTTGTGAGCTATTCCTGGGCATTGAGCCCCATTTTGCATTGTGGAAGAGGTTATTCTGCCTCGTACCCCGTTCTCACGAGGGGTCCATATATCAAGTAGGCGGCGCCGAAATATGGCGCATCGCCGGGACCGGATACCCATCCGGTACTCCCAAGAAGGCGTCCAAGACCGCCTCGAGTGGTTTTATATAGGAGACGCTCCGCTGCCGGACCCAGTCCGGATTGGCCTCCCGGAGTTTAGTGCTGCTCCCCTGAAGAAACGGCTCAGCTGGCGCCCACGGAGCCCCCGATTGGAGGAAGACAAGAGCGTCCATTACTTGATGGGCCGAATAAGATTACTGGCCCATTCCGGGTTGACCATGATTGGAGTCATGACGACATGCATCATGCGGGGGGTACAGCCATTGCAGTACAGAGGCCACCCTATGTGGGATTTCAACAGGGAGGACGATGCCACCCGCCACGGCCGCAAAGGGCCGGATTCGACCGAGGATCTGATAGAGATCCTTGAATGGGTTTTCCATGATCAACCCTAGAGGATGGGTAAGCGAACACCTTTAAGGGCTCAACCCATTCTCTTGAAGTTTAAGCTTTTTTACATTATGTCTTCGGCGCAGGGTCTACGCCGGACTGTGGAGGACATGGTAAGTCCTGCTCCGCAACCCGAGGATCCAAAAAGATCCTTGGATCCGGCCTCCGAAGAGGATCTGGACATCGAGGTGAAGCTGATCGACGGGGTGTTTCACCAGCTCAGCATAGACAATGCTTTGGTTGCCATTACGACGGACTACCCCGGACTGTGTCCGGCTTCCCAGGTGACCGAGACCGAAGTCCGGACACCATTATCTCTTCCCTGCACATTTCTAACCTTCGCGAATGACGGTATTTTGCAGGAAGTGCCTTCACGGCGGGAAGCCGAGCCCGTGGCGGCTGACCCACAAAGGTCAGTCCGGACCAGCAGGCGGAAAAGGAGCGCGGTGCGGACGGAAACATCGCCGCAAAGGTATAGCTCATATTTGAATCTTCGAGCAACGCTCCTAGGAAACGCTCGAGTGCTCATGATCTTTGTAGGAGAAAAAGCGCCGCCGGATCTGCGGGCGCAGGTTGCCGATCCACCATACATCGGCCGGGCTCCAGCCGCCCGCCCGAGGGGAGGCAAGTGCAAGACGCGGGCCGATCCTTCTCCAACGGAGGACACCGGCTGCATCGTCCGCCACCAAGTTTGAGGTGGAGAGCGCCATGAACCATAGGCGCCGCCGACAAGATTTCATGAAGCGTGCTTCTCCCCGAGGCATTAGATGCCTTTAACGCAGGGACGCGATCTCCGTGCCGCCAAGATGGTTTTACCAGAGCCACGGAGCAAGATGTGAAAGACATACGAGTAAGGGAATTTTAATGGTTGTATATACCAGTAGCCCCCGAGACTTAAAGTAGTTATGTTAACTGATTTAAGGATCATTTGAAAACGCAGGCTTTTACCGAGAAGAATGCCCAGCTGTCTCGGGAGCTGCAAGATTGCAAGGCCCAACTTGAGGCCGCACTTGCTGCCGCAGGAGGAGACGCAGAGGCCCCTCCTAGTAACACATTTTTATTAATAAATATAAGCACTGTGTGCGCGCAAGTCTAATAATGACATTGCAGGTGCCGCCGGACAAGATCCAGACAGGCAAGCATTGTTGCGCCAGCTGAAGGCCGGCGAGAGTGTGCTGAATAGGGTGCAGCAAGAAAGGAACAAGCTCCAGGATACCCACGCCAAGCTCGGAGAAGAGCTGAAAGGCGCTCGGGCCGAGCTGTCCGGCTCCGTTAAGGAGAATCAGCGGCTTCGTCGCGGCATTTATAGTAAGTGCTTGAGCGAACTCCTTTAGAAGAAGAGTTGGCGAAGAAGCAAATTGACATAGTATGTCTTGTAGGTATACTCACAGTGTCGCCATGTGGAGGAGATGCCCAGATCAACGGGTGATCAACTTCCCGAGCTGCTGCAACTCGCCGAACGAAGTTCGGCGGTAATGAGCAGCGCTGCTCGTGCTTTATGGCTAGCCCTCACCCTACCCGAGGGCCTCGGGAGCTTATGGAGAAGCTGCAGGAGGCGGCAGCGCCCGCTTGTGGAAGATTTCGCTTGCCGTCAAGGTGCTGTGGAGGCTTGGGCCATGGTGAAGACGCGGTATAAGAAGGCGATGCCAACCATATGGCAAGTTGGACGGTGGGGCCCGATGGGAAGGAGATCCTGTGAGTTTAGTATACAGCCAAGTAGAGTTGGCTGCTATGTTTTCCCAACAGACTGTAAGTTAGACAGACTGTTAGACGGGATTGAGGAGGAATACAATCAATAAATTTGACAATGTATGTTTTCCTTTGAAGTGACATGTGAAATGCCTTCTAGCCGGATTGTAGATCGCTTGTCTTTGCCGACCTTTTCGCTTCAACCTCGGGACCCTAGAGTCCTGGAGTGTCTCAATACCTTTTGGTTAAGAAACAACCGCTGGTATGCATGGAGACCAAAGCGAGGGGTCATTAGTGCTTTATCGCACAAGTGCCCAACTAGTTATGTCATATTACATGGTTAGTAAGAAACATCTTCCAGGAGAATAGTTCCGTTAAGGGTTCCTTTCTCGGGAGGCATGCCCTAAAGTGCATGTCCGGACTGCAAAGAAAGCGAGAAACATCCGGGGCAGATAGATAAATAGGTAAAAGTCATCTTTAAGTCACCGAATCGAATATTCCCTTAAGAACGCTTAGCTTTCGCTTCACCCACCGAGGTACACATCCGGTGACCGGCAAGAATAATCGCAGAGGTGCTCCTTTACCTCCTAGCCGAACAATCGGGAACGAGGGTAAGCACAGAGCCAGCAACCCAGCTTGGCCAAAACTTAAGTCATATTGATGCATATAATGGCAAGTAAAAGGTACATGTGGAAGCTTGACACATGTGATGGGTATGAAACCGTGTAATTGAGCTTCGAAAAGAAGCCCCGGGAATAATGAGTGCGGATGGCACATCATGCGATGCAAAAATGCGAGAATAGGCCCGTAAGGGCTTTTAAATAAAGAGGCATAAAAAGAGAAACAAAAGACAGCCAAGTGTAAAAGTTTGGACGGGGAAGGGATGAACTCTTAGTCCGGCGCTAGGCATAGAATCGCCGGAGGCGGGCTGCGCTCCATGGGTTCGCTCGAGTCGGTTATCCGACGATTTTGTAGACGGTATGCTCACCGGTCGAGGACTTGATCGATAATGAAGGGCCCTCCCATTTGGGCTTGAGCTTGTCCTTTTTCTTGTCCGCAGCGAGAACTAGTTCACCATCGTTGTAAGTCTTGGCCCGCATTTCTACTTTGATATCTTCGGCCTGCATCGATAAAATGCGGAACGAGCCTTCGCGACGCCACGTTCTTCCTCCAATGTGTCCAAGCTGTCCTGCCGATCAAGCTCGGCCTCACTTTCTCATACATGCGCACTCGAGGTGAGTCATGAATAATGTCACAGGCAAGACTGCCTCTGCGCCGATACCATAAAAATGGTGTGAATCCGTAGTACGGTTAGGCGTTGTCCGCAGCTCCCGTGAGTACGGAGTCGAGCCTCGACCCATTGTGTGTCGGATTTAGTAAGTGACCTCACTAGTCTGGGTTTAATGCCGCTCATTATTAGACCATTTGCTCGTTCCACTTGACCGTTGGTTTGAGGGTGATAAATTGAAGCGTAGTCGAGCTTGATGCCCATGTTTTTGCACCATGCCTTAACCTCGTCGGCTGTGAAGTTCGTGCCGTTTTCGGTGATCATGCTGTGGGGGACTCCGTAACGGTGTACTACCCCTGATATAAAGTCTATCACTGGTCCGGACTCTACCGTTTTGACCGGTTTGGCCTCTATCCATTTGGTGAATTTATCCACCGTGACCAATAGGTACCTTTGCTTGTGGGTTCCCCCTTTAAGAGGTCCAACCATATCAAGCCCCCAGACCGCGAATGGCCAGGTAATGGGTATGGTTTTGAGGGCGGTAGGCGGCATATGGCTCTGATTGGCGAAGAGCTGACAACCAACGCATTTCTGGACTAAGTCCTGGGCATCTGCCCGGGCCGTCGGCCAATAAAATCCTGTACGGAATGCCTTTCCTACAAGGGCCCGGGCTGCTGCATGGTGTCCGCCTAGTCCGGCATGAATTTCAGCCAAGAGGTTTCACCTTCCTCTTCGGAGATACACCTCTAAAGGACTCCGGTTGTACTTTTCTTATAAAGTTCTCCCTCATGGACCTTGTAGGCTTTCGATCGCCGGACTATGCAGCAAGCCTCGTTTTGGTCTTCGGGAAGTTCCTGCCTAAGTAAGTAGGCTAGGAAAGGTTCTGTCCACGCGGCGATTACTGCCATTATGACGTGGGCTGAAGGTGTTATGTCATCTGCTGAATCACCGATTGGCGCGGTTTTTTCCGGTTTGTCACTACCGGTTCCTCTTCCCATAGTACGGATGGCTTGAAGAGCCATTCCAGAAGATATTTGAGGACAGATCACGTTTCGCACCGATGCGTGCAAGACGTCCGCCGCTTGGTTATTGTCTCGGGCTATGTGATGGAATTCAAGTCCTTCAAACCGAAGCTGACATTTTAGGACAGCGTTGCGATATGCTGCCATTTTCGGATCCTTGGTGTCAAAGTCTCCGCTTATCTGGGATATTGCAAGGTTTGAATCCTCCGCACCTCTAGGCGTTGAATGCCCATGTAGATCGCCATCCGGAGACCATGTAACAGGCCTCGATTCGATCGCATTGTTGAGTCGGTGTACATTATTTGAAGTACATCTCGATCAGATCTCCGGTTGGGGACGTCAATACGACGCCAACCCCCGCTCGCCAACATTTTGGAGCCGTCGAAATGCATAGTCCGGTTTGAGTATGTGCCGTACTCTTTAGGGAGTTCGGTCATTCATTCGGCACGAAGTCAGCCAAAACTTGTGACTTTATAGCTCGCGAGGTTTGTAAGTTATATCGAATGGTAAGAGCTCAATGGCCCATTTTGCAATCCTGCCCATTGCGTCGCGGTTATTTATAATGTCATTGAGTGGTACTTGAGGCCCCGTTATCGAACACTCTTGAAAGTAGTGCGGAGCTTCGGACGCCATGAACACCGCATATGCTATCTTCGATAGTGCGGATAACGGATTTGCAGGGGTTAACACGGTGGATACATAATACACTCGGTTTTGAAGAGGGAATTTATGCCCTTTCATCTCTCGCTCGACGACAAGTACCGCTTACAACTTGATGTGTTGCGCGATGTATAACAACATTGGTTCGCCCAGATAGGTGCGGCCAGACCGGATTAGTTGCCAATATGGCCTTTATTTCTTCGAGTCCGGCGGTGGGGCAGATCCGCCCACGAAGTGTTCGGTGCGCCTGAGGAGGCAATAAAGGGGCACCGCCTTTTCTCCCAGACGGGAGATAAAGCGGCTTAGAGCTGGCACGCATCCTGTTAATTTTTGTATTTGTTTGAAGTTTTTTGGAATATCCAATTGTGACAGAGCTTGGATTTTAGCCGGGTTTGCTTCGATTCCTCTACCGGATACAATGAAGCCCAGCAGCTTTCCGGCTGGTACGCCGAAGACGCATTTTTCCGGATTCAGCTTGATGTCATATGCTCTGAGGTTGTCGAGTGTGAGCCTCAAATCTTCTACTAGAGTTTCGGAGTTTTTTTTTGACGACCACGCCGCTCACGTATGCCTCGACTGTTTTGCCGATCTGGGTGGCGGACATGTCCGGATCATGCATCGATATGTTGCGCCGGCGTTTTAAGTCCGAAGGGCATCGTGTTGAAGCGAATGGTCCGTAAGGGTGATGAATGCCGTGGCGGCTTGGTGCTTCGCCATCTTGATTTGATGGTAGCGAGTATGCGCCGAGGAAACACAATGAATCGTGTTTCGCGGTAGCATCGATAATTTGGTCGATGCGGGGAGAGGAAGGGATCCTTTGGGCAAGCCTTGTTGAGGTCTTTAAAATCGACTACGAGGCGCCGGATTTGTCCTTCTTGGTACCATTACCAGATTTGCTAGCCAGTCCGGACGCTTGATATCTCGATGAATCCGGCTTCCAATAGTTTGGCTAGCTCTTCTCCCATTGCCTGTCTTTTGGGTTCGGAAAATCGTCAAGAGCCTGTTTGGTGGCTTAAATCCTTTTAGGATGTTTAGGCTGTGTTCGCCAACTGCGTGGGATTCGGGCATATCCGAAGGATGCCAGCGAAGATGTCCCAATTTTCCGAAGGAATTCACGAGTCTGGCGCCTACTACGGGTTCAATTGTGCCCCAATGGAGGCCGTTTTGTTGGGTCCGTTGGATGGACCTGGAATTTTATTATTTCATCTGTTGGTTTGAAGGAGGTGGACTTGGATCTTTTATCGAGTATCACATCGTCCCTGTTCACCGTAGAGCGCAGCGCGGTGAGTTCTTCTGCCGCTAAGGCTTCGGATAGTGCCTTGAGGGCTAGTGCGGCTGTCTTGTTTTCGGCGCGGAGTGCTATGTCCGGATCACTAATGAGAGTGATTATTCCGCTGGGCCCAGGCATTTTGAGCTTCATGTACCCGTAATGAGGTACTGCAAAAATTGTGAATGCCTCTCGTCCTAATATGGCGTGATATCCGCTGCTGAACGGGGCCACCTGGAACATGACTTCTTCAGATCTGTAATTGTCCGGAGAGCCGAACACCACATCGAGTGTGATTTTTCTGGTGCAGCGCGCTTCCCGGCTAGGGATTATTCCTCTAAAGGTTGTGCTGCTTCACTCAATACGGCTCCAATCGATTTCCATTTTTCGCAGAGTTTCCTCGTAAATGAGGTTTAGTCCGCTGCCGCCATCCATGAGGACTTTTGTCAGTCGAAAGCCGTCCACTATGGGACTAAGTACCAGTGCAGCTGGCGCTCTGGCTGTTCGGAATTTAGGCTCGTCGCTGGCGTTGAAGGTAATAGCGGTGTCGCTCCATGGATTTGCTGTTGCTACTTGGTAGACTTCGGCGAGTCCGCGGATTGTTCGCTTTCGCATATTGTTTGATGCTAAGGTCTCGAAGACTGTTGATACCGTGCTGGTATTGTTGGAGTGGTTTCCCGGAGCTAGAAGTTCCTCGCCACTTTTGGCCACCTGCCGTAATATCCAACATGCTCGAAGGCTATGTGTTGGGACGGCTCCCTCTGTACTATGAAGCTTACAAGGTCCGTTGAGCCATTCCTCCAGTACGGTTCCATTTCCCTTATTGGGTTTTTGTTTTTTCGTTTTTGCATCTGGGGCCTGAGTGTAAGGCGCCCTTTTGCTGTGGACTGGGTTTTGGGCCGGATTATCCCAAAATTGATTTTCGGTTTTCTGGAAACTCTCCATCGCACAGTACTTTCATACTATGGATGCCAGATCGGTGAAGCGCGAAATTTTGTGACGATCAAAGGCGTTTAGTATTCCCTTGTCCGTGCAGTTATTGCAGAAGATTGAAATTGCGTTTTCCTCTCGGCAGTCCTTTATCCTGTCCATAACCAAGAGGAATCTGGCCCAGTAGTGATGTACTGTTTCAGCGGGCTCTTGCCGTATTAGAGATAGATCGCATATTTCTGGGCGGGTGGGTGGACTAAAATCCGGATCCCTGCCCATCTTGGGGCTCAAAGGCCGAGGGGTTTCCGAATTCGGAAGCTTGGTTTGCTGGACACAATCCAGCGAGTCCGGAGCAATGCATGATTTTAAGTTCAATGCTCGATCGAAGTCCGTCCCTCTGCGGGAATCCGGCATGGAGGGTTCGGGAATCCGGACATGAATTGTTTTCAATACAGGCAAAGAGTTGCCGTATTGCTCCTCTTCCACTGCGATGTGGTGGGTGGCCTCGGGAGAGTTAAACTCTCTCAGATCGGTTTTAAGCCCAATCTGGTTGTAGTCCGTAGCGACTCCCAAGGCGGCGATGCGATCCAAGAGCTCGTTAACAGACGAGAGCTCTATCGGATCCAACTGTTCGGCAGCTTTAGGGCTGATGCGTAGATTGCTTCTGACGACTTGAGAAGTCATTGTCGAAGCGGCGGCCGGACAGGCGGTCATAAGAAAACCACCTAGCTGGATAGTTTGGCCGGCGGCCAAGGCTCCTTCGGCGAAAACACCGTCTTTGAAGACGGGTGGAGGCATCCGCCCTATCGGTGATGACACAGAGGAACTCTCAATGAAAGCACCAATGTTGGTGTCAAAACCGGCGGATCTTGGGTAGGGGGTCCCGAACTATGCGTCTAGGCGGATGGTAACAGGAGACGAGGGACACGATGTTTTTACCCAGGTTCGGGCCCTCTCGATGGAGGTAAAACCCTACGTCCTGCTTTATTAATATTGATGATATGGGTAGTACAAGAGTGGATCTACCACGAGATCAAGGAGGCTAAACCCTAGAAGCTAGCCTATGGTATGATTGTTGTAATGTATGTTGTCCTACGGACTAAAGCCCTCCGGTTTATATAGACACCGGAGAGGGCTAGGGTTACACAGAGTCGGTTACAATGGTAGGAGATCTACATATCCGTATCGCCAAGCTTGCCTTCCACGCCAAGGAAAGTCCCATCCGGACACGGGACGGGGTCTTCAATCTTGTATCTTCGTAGTCTTGGAGTCCGGCGGATAATGATAGTCCGGTTGTCCGGACACCCCCTAGTCCAGGACTCCCTCAGGAATAGTGAAATGACTCTGTTGTCTGCCTATATTACACTCAAAATGCAACTGCTGACGCCCGTGTCACACCTGACCCTCAAGTAAAAACAAACACGCAAGCGTTCATTGCCCTGCCCTCTTGCATCTCCTCTCCCCTTTCGCTCTACCTGGATCCCCTGCCTGCAGCACTAGGGTTCCTCCAGCTAGCCATCGCCACTGGTCCCATCTGGCCTGGTCCTCGACGATGTTATGTCCTGCTAGGCTACATGGCTGGTGGGTAGGGGCAAATCTCCCTGGCTTCTCCTCCCTCTGGCGCCGCCCCTCATTCTCATGGTCTCCAGCAGCTGCTCCATTGTGGTTCGTCCAACGCACTACTCCGGCGGGCGCTGCACAACTACGGCTGATGCCACACTGCGGTAGAAGGCACCTTATTCCCCCTCCCCTCCTCCCAGGCCATGGCCTTGAGGTGCTATTGAAGGATGAGCTCATCCAACAAGGTGAGGATCTCCTCTGATTTTTTGCCAAATTTTCATTCTGATCCACTATACGATGAAGTGCTATGAGCTGCTTCTGCTGCTGCTATATGATGCATTGCTATGAGCCGCTCCTGCTGCTGCTATATGATGAATTGCTATGAGCTGCTGCTACTGCTGCTACTATATGATGAGTTGCTATAAGCTGCTCCTGTTGCTGCTGTATGATGAATTGCTATGAGTTGCTCCTGCTGTTTCTATATGATGAATTGCTATGAGCTGCTCCTGCTGCTGCTATATGATGAATTGCTATGAGCTTCTCCTGCTGCTGCTATATGATGAATTGCTATGAGCTACTGCTGGTATATGATGAATTGCAGACTGCTGCTGGTGTATGATGAGTTGCTATGAGCTGCTGTTGCTGCTATATGATGCTTTCAAGTGGTGCTGCTATATGATAATAACCAGCCACTTGGACCATCAAATTTCAATAAATAATTGTTCTTCATTTAAATGTGGGTCATGCGTTCTTCGTTTAAATTAGGCAATGGGATCTCTATGGAAAACATTGACCAAAGTAGATTGTGCCAAGTAGATGGTATCTTTGTATTTGCATTTTGAGCAAATAGTGATGGCCTATTTTCCTATCATATTAATTACTGCACTGGGTTCAATTTGTGATGTTTGCAAGTCAAATTAATTTTCATATGGGTAGCAAAATGAAAAAAATTATAATGCAATCTAGACTTTCCACTGCTCATACCAAAGATAAGCTGAAAACACAATGAAAAGAACTGGTTGGCTTATTACATGGATCTTATATTCACAGGTGCTTATTTTCTTAGGATAACTCGTAATAACTGCCCCTAAGAAATTTGGCTAATAGAATTGACATACAAATAACATGTCACGATGATTGCAATGGAGGAGTGACGTACTATAGCACACTGTATAGGCTCACCGCTGCCTCTCCTTTTTTTGTGATGTTCCATGAAATTGCCACATACATCTTGTATTTTTTCATTGTGTAACCCTATCTACAAGTTGACACGGCTAATTTCAGACATCTCTACATGATACTACAGCATATCCCTTGCGCATATTTAAACCATCAATTAATGATCGTGTGCGTACCATAAACTAGCCATGACTCTGTATGCTGGACTAGCAGGCACTCTAAGGGAGCCTAATGTAGTGCACTGGAATTCCTACATGCCACCTACGATTTTGTGTAATGTACTACCCCTGTTCGTAAATATATGTCTTTGTAGAGATTCCAGTATGGACCACATAAAGATGTATATAGATGCATTTTCGAGTGTAGATTCACTCATTTTGCTCCGTATGTAGCCTATAGTGGAATCTCTAGAAAGACTAATATTTAGGAACGGAGGTATGATGTAGTATCATGTATGACATCTACATATCTAATTTAGCAGCCAGTAGTAGAAATCATTGTCTGCACAAAGGGATTACTGGTCGAAAATTCTAGCAAAGCACGCTGGCAGGCACAGAACAATACAAGAAAGAGAGACGCACTTACAAGATCATAGCAATGCCTTAGTCCGGGATCTTGGTTAGCCAAGTTGTTAGATCCAGAAGAAACATCGTCCTTGTAGTTTTTGCCAGCTGCATCATAGGTAACATCGACCGGTTAGTATATTTGAAGTACATCGGGCAGGTGATGCTGGACAGGTTTAATAATGACAAGTACCTAGGCTATGGCGGGTGCTTGGCATCTCTCCGAACGGTGGGAATCAGGTTAGAAACGTCAAGGGTGATGACGTTGCGTTGGCTGTCGGGGTCCGGTAAGGAGATCTAGAATCGTCGAGTAGGGTGTTTGTGGAGCGGCTCCGATAGGGTGGACTACGGTGTGGGCGAAGCGGATCTGTGGCCGTGGACAAGGGCGTAGGTGAAGCTGGTCTAGTGGTTGGGTTAAGGATGGTGTCGACGACGCGGATCTGCGACCGTGGATGGGGCATCAGAAGCTGCTCCGGTGGTTGGGTTAAGGATGGTGTCGACGATGCGGATCTGCGGCCGTGGACGGTGCGTCAGAAGCTGCTCCGGTGGTTGCGTTACGGATGGTGTCGACGATCCATATCTGCGACCGTGGACGGGGCGTCAGAAGCTGCTTCGGTAGGTTGGATGTGGGTGCGAGGAAGCGGATCTGAGGCCATGGACTTGTGAGTTGGCAAAGCGGCCCCAGTAGGGTTGAGAATGGTATAGGCGAAGCTACTCCGGTAGGGTTGATGATGGTGTCGGTGAAGCGGCTCCGGTAGGGTTGAGGAAGGTGTTGGCGAAGCGACTCCGGTAGGGTTGAGGAAGGTGTCGGCGAAGAGGATCAGAGGCCGTTGACAGGGGCGTCGGTGGGGCGGCTCCGGGGGGTGTGGACGGCGTGCTCGGTGGCGAATCTGAATGAGCCGCTGCAGATCTGGCGGTTGACGAGAGTACCGGCGAAGCAGATCCGGTGCCGTGGACAAAGCCGACACTGAATGGGTTGTGGTACAGTGGTGGATGAGCAGTCTACTTGTTTCTAGGGGAGGTGGGAGGGGTAGATGCGGCCGCAGAAGTAGATCCGGCGAGGTGGACGCCGCTGGCAGTGAATGGGCTATGGTACGCCGGTGGATGAGCAGTCTAGGGTTTCGAGAGGAGAGGGGAGAAAGGGCGATGAAGTACGGACGGCGTGATGTAAGATGCTCTGGTGCTGTGGAGTTAGTCGTTTTTGCGGGAGGGGGAGAGGAAATTGGGGTGTCGTGTAGTGGGGGGAACCGGAAGTTACCAAAGCAGCCCCGACCTATCATGTAGATGAGGGTGGTATTGTAACTGTTGGTCTCCATGCACCAAGGACAAAAGGGGAATTTCGCATGCTAAAGACTAAGGTGGCGGAAATTTTAGAAGGAGACGGGAGATTTTGCCACCCGCGGGATCATTCGTATCCAGTTTCAACTAATTTTGGACCATGCTAGCAGGAAGGTCATGCTAGACTGTGTACACGGGGCACGCGTCAGCAGTTAATAACTGGTGTGAAGTCCACCCCAGAAAAAAGACAATAACTCGGGATGATCCGCCGATAACTTGGACGTTCACACGGGCGCGGCCAGTCGTAGGGTGTAGTGGCGCATTCACAAAAAAGGGCTCAAACGCTCAGCCTATGTATTTCTCATGTAAATAGATAATTTAGTGCCATTGGTTATTTACTTTAAACATAATGCATTGACGTGTTAGTGTAGAGGCGCACAAAAAGAAATGAATATTGTAGTCCGCTACTTAAAAGTGTTACCTCATATGATTACATAGCCTCCATTTCATAAATTGCGTACCCGTTGAATTCATATATGAATATTACATATATTACTTCAAAATAGAAACTTAAATCATCCAAGACTAATGAATTTGAATGCAACAGTAACAATGGTGCATGTACATGATAGCTACATTGGTTGTTTGAAGAAACATCACTGTAACTTTGGCATGCACAACTGAAAAGGTTTATTTAAATAGAAAAAAATGTGATATGTGAGTGTCCAATCTTTATAGCGTTGAATCGATATTGTACCTTTGGCCACGATACGAAGTAGATATTGACTTATGTTCAAGCGATGCACGTCCACAACTGCTAGATAGTGATACATGAATGAATTGTGCAATCTCTCTCACAACGTACATATCTCATTTCCCTATGGGCATCAGAATCACACAGGCGCACTTCGTGTATTTCTCTCCCTCCGTCAGGGTTAAATTCTTCTTTCTACCGCTTCCTACAAGTCTCTCACACAGAAACACACACGCTCTCTCTGTCTAACACGCCCACCCCTTTAATTCCGCCCACCCACAGCCACTAATGTCTCAAAGTATAATAATGTCTCTCACACATACGCCTAAGGTTAACTCGAGTTCCGGAACCATATGAATACATACAATGGGATTCCAACAGAGCACCTTTTGTTTTGAGATCTCTCTCTCTCTCTCTCTCTCTCTCTCTCACACACACACACACACACACACAAACACACACACAGACACGCGCGCGCGCACACACATTGTTTCTCGCTTCATTTTTTCCGGCACTTGCATGCACACACACCGTTTGTTTATCTTTGTGAGGCTTTAAGTATGCCTTGCACAAATGCTATCTACCTATCCCTTAATATAGGTAGATATGTGTTACACAAACTCCTTCTCCCTACTAGCCAGATGCCCATGCGTTGCACGAAACATCAAGATGCATTTGCATGAGAAGTTTATCTTGTGGGAGAAAAGGATGAAAGAGGGAATGCCTTATTTGCAAATGCGGAGAGGGGTGTGGGTACCTTTTTGCAAAATTGCCATAGTTTCCTTCCTATCCGTCAGATATAAATAGGATGGCCTATATTGCAGGATGGCAGGAACACCATCATCACCAACTCTGTTTTTTATAAGAGTAGAGATATGTAAGTGTCACTGCCCCCCCACACACACACCCACACACCCACACTTCCCAACACCGAAGGAGTAGGGTGACACCTCGATCTTGATACTAATCTATCGACTGGCTTCTCTCTCAAACATACACACACACACTACCCGGTATCGAAGGAGTAGGGTGGCACATCGATCTTGATAATAATCTATCTACTCCTCTTTCAAAACACACACACACACACACACACACACACACACACACACACACACACACACACACACACTAGTTGTGCCTCTGTGCCTACCGCGCACACTCTCGATACGTCTTTCTCTCCCTCCCCCCCAACAATGACAGCAGAAGGGTGACAACTCGATCTAATCATAATCTGTCAATTGGTTTCTCTCTCAAACATTGTGTCTCGGTGCCTCGCTCGGTAGCCCCCTCGATATGTAGACTTCTCGCGTGTGCACAGCTGTAGTGACGATGACGTTGAACCCAGTGTGCCTTGTTTTTACCAGCCTCATGTGATAGTTTTCACCCTGTTTTCTGTTAATTAACAAGGCAACCTTTTCTTTGTTACTACTAGTGAATCTGAAATCATTCAGGGCAGACATAAAATATATCACTTCAACCCAATTATCGCAGCAACTATTTTAAAAGAAATTAGCTAGTTGCCTGTGCGTTGCATGGAACATCAAGATGCATTTCTATGAGTAGTTTATCTTGTGAGAGAAAAGGATGAACGACGGAAGGCCTTATTTGCGAACGTGGAGAGACATGTGGGTATATTTTTGCAAAATTGCCATAGTTTCTTTCCTATCCGTTAGATATAAATCCGACATCCTATATTGTAGGATGGCACGCACACCATCATCACCAACTCTGTTTTCTACTCCCCCCGTTCCTAAATACTCCCTCCGTCCGAAAATACTTGTCATCAAAATGGATAAAAAGAGATGTATCTAAAACTAAAATACATCTAGATACATTTCCTTTTATCAATTTTGATGACAAGTATTTCCAGTCAGAGGGAGTATTTGTCTTTTTAGAGATTTCAACAAGTGACTATGATCGGACCTTACCAACATACTCAAAAAAGTAGTCCATAATTTTGATGCTACCCTTTTTTCATGGCGGTGCAGTGCCATCTGGATACCTCATAAGTAACTCAAGGACAAATCTGACCCCTTCCTGAAAAGACATACGGAGCAAAATGAGTGAATCCACACTCTAAAATATGTCTACATACACATCCGTATGTGGTAGTCCATTTGAAATATGAAAAAGACAAATATTTAGGAACGAATGGAGTATAAGAGTAGACATGGATATATATCTCCAGCATGGTCTACAACAAAAATGTGTTGGGCTGGTTAGCGCCGGATGCTCGCAACGCGATGACATGAGTTCGAATTCTGTCTTTTAACTTTAGATTTTTATATCATATATTACTTATTTAATATATACTTCTTTCGCTACTGTACTGACAGTGGAACCCACAGAGTACTTAGAATACAAGATTAAGGATGGACTTGTTTCTTCTTAACCTTCTGTACGAAGCTGTAGCCACCCTGCAAGTCACGTGTACATTGTACATGCAATTAACTTTTTATAGAGGGACAATCATACAGGCAATTAACTCAAATGGATTGGATGTCACTCTATTATTTCCAGCATAAAGAGCATCTCCAACGGCAGCCGGCAAATTTCCTCCCGTTTCCTTCCGCGGAGGACGACATCAAATGCCAGCATCATACATTTTTATAACTCTAACCAACCAGATGAAATTCGTGCAAACACGGACTAATTTCATATAAGCATGAAGGATTTCGTATAAAAAAGGCGAATCTTCATATAAACATGATGGATTTCATTACATTTACATGAACTAAGCGGTGCCAATCCGGCTCTCTTGTATAATTAATACTCCCTCCGTCCGGAAATAATTGTCCTAGAAATGGATGTATCTAGACTTATTTTAGTTATAGATACATACAATTTATCCATTTTTAGAACAAATATTTCCCGCCAGCTGTAGAGGGAGTACATAACCTAAATGGCCGCCCGCGGATCCCTTTGTCTTCCTCATGTCCGTCAGACACTTGCGGGGTCGACGAAGGTCCTCGGAAGAGACGAAGCAGCAAAGAAACCACCTGAATGCACAGTCGTAGCCTCGGCGGTGGCCTTAATGTGTCCCAAGTGGCGGCGGCCTCCGTGTTCTACTTCTCGTCGATGATGGCGGCAGACACGGAGAAGCTGGCCACCGACTCGTCGCTCTCCATGCAGCCAGCTTCTATCTCTGCCTGCATGGCGCTGCCGGAGGCACGAGAGGCGTGCCCATAGACACGGGAGGCGCGGCCACCACAGACACTGGTGGCGCGGTACGACACGGCAGCGACGACGCCCGTACCGGCGTGCTCGCCGCTGTGCCGGCGTGGAGCAACTCGTCACTCCTCATCGAGCTGAACTGGAGCGGCGAGTTGCTGAACCACGCGCCTGCTTGGGGCGGCAACTGGCTCCGTCGGGCCAAGCGAGGTTGGTGAAGCACCGAGCGGCCTCGCCCTTATCCGGAGGGCTCGGCGGGCCACCCAGCCGGGTAATATGCCGGAGAACGGCTCATCGGAAGCCATCAGAAGAGTGGAGAAAATGGTGAAGGAGGAGATGGGGGAGCGGCGGAGGGGTGCGATTCTTGCCCGCTGTTTGTCTGGCCTCGTGTAAATAGAGGGCAGACGGTAGGAGCTTGGTCGGCGTCTGGCCTCGTTTAAACTGAGGGCGGATGGGAGGAGCTCGGCCGGTGTTGCGTTTAATTCCGGCCCGCTCATGAATGGATGTGTTGCCGGAGTAGGATTCTCGGTTTGCAAACGGAGGGGTTTAATGGAGGCGTCGGGCGTGCAGCGGGCGGTGCAGTACTATTCGATTTGACAGCAGTAATGAGCCGTCAAATCACAAAGGCCCTCGCCTTTCGTGAAACCGACGGAGCTAGACTGCCCCTCCCTCTATCCTTTTAAAAATGTATATACTCCACTTTGTACAGTAGTAGTATCGATGGATTGCGCCATGGAGCATAACTTGAAATTAAGAAAAGGTGGTACATATAGATAGCGCTCACCGCCAAATTATGCATATACTACTATTAAAAAGGCTTGTCACAATAATGGTGTCCAGCACAAGTGCACAACCCACCCCTCAAATAAAACTAAGCACCCTGGAATTCTTTGACAAAACTAAGCACCCTGAAATTCTTTGACAACTATACTCCTGGCTATATGATGTTGTCCATACATATTGTACGTATGTAATGTGAAGAAATGAGTGGTAGTACTATACCAACTAAAAGACGAAATGTAAGAAATACTAGTATGTACATACTGAAGAGTTAAAGTAACGAGAAAAACATAACATAGTTCTGCTGGGGCTCAGCACAACACACCTCTCAAATTAAACTAAGCACACCTGAAATTAAACTTTGCAACTACTCCGGTAGACACTGCATTAGAACCACTGAGGGAGTCCTGGACTAGGGGGTGTCCGGACAGCCGGACTATCATCGTCCGCCGGACTCCAAGACTACGAAGATACAAGATTGAAGACTCCGTCCTGTGTCCGGATGGGACTTTCCTTGGCGTGGAAGGCAAGCTTGGCGATACGGATATGTAGATCTCCTACCATTGTAACCGACTCTGTGTAACCCTAGCCCTTTCCGATGTCTATATAAACCGGAGGGCTTTAGTCTGTAGGACAACATACATTACAACAATCATACCATAGGCTAGCTTCTAGGGTTTAGCCTCCTTGATCTCGTGGTAGATCCACTCTTGTACTACCCATATCATCAATATTAATCAAGCGGGACGTAGGGTTTTACCTCCATCGAGAGGGCCGAACACAGGTAAAACATTGTGTCCTCGTCTCCTGTTACCATCCGCCGACGCACAGTTCGGGACCCCCTACCCGAGATCCGCCGGTTTTGACACCGACATTGGTGCTTTCATTGAGAGTTCCTCTGTGTCGTCACCGATAGGGCGGATGCCTCCACCCGTCTTCAAAGACGGTGTTTTCGCCGAAGGAGCCTTGGCCGCCGGCCAAACTATCCGGCTAGGTGGTTTTCTTATGACCGCCTGTCCGGCCGCCGCTTCGACAATGACTTCTCAAGTCGTCAGAAGCAATCTTCGCGTCAGCCCTAAAGCTGCCGAACAGTTGGATCCGATAGAGCTCTCGTCTGTTAACGAGCTCTTGGATCGCATTGCCGCCCTGGGAGTCGCTACGGACTACAACCAGATTGGGCTTAAAACCGATCTGAGAGAGATTAACTCTCCCCAGGCCACCCACCACGTCGTAGTGGTAGAGGAGCAATACGGCAACTCTATGCATGTATTGAAAACAATTCATGTCCGGATTCCCGAACCCTCCATGCCGGATTCCCGCGGAGGGACGGAGTTCGATCGAGCATTGAACTTAAAATCATGCATTGCTCCGGACTCGCTGGATTGTGTCCAGCAAACCAAGCTTCCGAATTGGGAAACCCCTCGGCCTTTGAGCCCCAAGATGGGCAGGGATCCGGATTTTAGTCCACCCACCCGCCCAGACATATGCGATCTATCTCTAATACGGCAAGAGCCCGCTGAAACAAGACATCACTATTGGGCGATTCCTCTGGTTATGGACGGGATAAAGGACTGCCGAGAGGAAAACGCAATTTCAATCTTCGTAATAACCGCACGGACAAGGGAATACTAAACGCCATTGATCGTCGCAAAATTACGCTTCACCGATCCGCATCCATAGTACGAAGTATCAGGCGATGGAGAGTTTCGGAAAACCGAAAATCAATTTTGGGATAATCCGCCCCAAACCCGATCCAAGAAAAGGGCGCCTTACACTCAGGCCCCGGATGCAAAAATGAAAAACAAAACCCAATAAGGTAAACGGAACCGTCATCGAGGGATGGCTCAACGGACCTGTAAGCTTCATAGTACGAGGGAGCCGCCCCAACACATAGCCTTCGAGCATGTTGGATATTACGGCGGTGGCCAAAAGTGGCGAGGAACTTTAGCCCAGAAACCACTCCAACAATACCAGCACGGTATCAATAGTCTCGAGACCTTCGATCAAACAATATGCGAAAGCGAAAAATCCAGCGGACTCGCCAAGTCTACCAAGTAGCAACAAGAAATCCATGGAGCGACACAGCTATTACCTTCAATGCCGCGACGAGCCTAAATTCAACAGCCAGAGCGCCAAACTGACCGGTACTTAGTCCCATAGTGGACGGCTTTCGATCGACAAAAGTCCTCATGGATGGCGGGCGGACTAAACCTCATTTACGAGGAAACTCTGCGAAAAATGGAAATCGATTGAGCCAGATTGAGCGAAGCAAAGACAACCTTTAGAGGAATAATCCCTAGCCGGAAGCGCGCTGCACCGAAAAGTCACACTCGATGTGGTGTTCGCTCTCCGGACAATTACAGATCCGAAGAAGTCACGCCGGTGGCCCCGCTCAGCAGCGGATATCACGCCATATTAGGACGATAGGCATTCACAATTTTCAAGCAATACCTCATTACGGGTACATGAAGCTCAAAATGCAGGCCCAGCGGAATAATCACTCGATAGTGATCCGGACATAGCACTCGCTACCGAAAACAAGACAGCCGCACTAGCCCTCGAGGCACTATCCAAGCCTTAGCGGCAGAAGAACTCATCTGCACTGCGCTCTCACGGTGAACAGGACGATGTGATACTCGATAAAAGATCCAAGTCCACCTCCTTCAAACCAGCAGATGAAATAATAAAATTCCAGGTCCATCCAATGGACCCAACAAAGACGGCCTCCATTGGGGCACAATTGAACCCCGAAGTAGACGCCGCACTGCGTGAATTCCTTCGGGAAAATTGGGACATCTTCGCTGGCATCCTTCGAATATGCCCGAATCCCACGCAGTTGGCGTAACACAGCCTAAACATCCTAAAAGGATTTAAGCTACCAAACAGGCTCTTCGACGATTTTCCAACCCAAAAGACAGGCAATGGGAGAAGAGCTAGCCAAACTATTGGAAGCCGGATTCATCAGAGATATCAAACATCCGGACTGGCTAGCAAATCTGGTAATGGTACCAAAGAAGGACAAATCTCGGCGCCTCAGGTCGATTTTAAAGACCTCAATAAGGCTTTCCCAAAGGATCCTTCCTCTCCCCGCATCGACTAAATTATCGATGCTACCGCGGGGCACGATTCATTGTGTTTCCTCGACGCATACTCTGGCTACCATCAAATCAAGATGGCAGAAGCAGACCAAGCCGCCACGGCATTCATCACCCCTTACGGACCATTCTGCTTCAACACGATGCCCTTCGGACTTAAAAACGCCGGTGCAATATATCAGCGCATGATCCAGACATGTCTGGCCACCCAGATCGGCAAAACAGTCGAGGCATACGTAGACGACGTAGTCGTCAAAACAAAACACGTCGAAACTCTAGTAGATGATTTGAGGCTCACATTGGACAACCTCAGAGCATATGACATCAAGTGAATCCGGAAAAATCGTCTTGGTATCAGCCGGAAAGCTCTTTGGGCTTCATTGTATCCGGTAGAGGAATCGAAGCAAACCCGGCTAAAATCCAAGCTCTATCACAATTGGATATTCCAAAAAACTTCAAACAAATACAAAAATTAACAGGATGCGTGGCAGCTCTAAGCCACTTTATCTCCCATCTAGGAGAAAAGGCGGTGCCCCTTTATCGCCTCCTCAGGCGCACCGAACACTTCGAGTGGACGGATGCTGCCACTGCCGGACTCGAAGAAATAAAGGCCATATTGGCAATCAATCCGGTCCTGGCCGCGCCCAATCTGGGCGAACCAATGTTGTTATACATCGCGGCAACACATCAAGTTGTAAGCACGGTACTTGTCGTCGAACGAGAGACAGAAGGGCATAAATTCCCTCTTCAAAAACCAATGTATTATGTATCCACTGTGTTAACCCCCTGCAAATCCCGTTATCCGCACTATCAGAAGATAGCATATGCGGTGTTCATGGCGCCCCGAAGCTCGGCACTACTTTCAAGAGTGTTCGATAACGATGGCCTCAAGTACCACTCAATGACATTATAAATAACCGCGACATAACGGGCAGGATTGCAAAATGGGCCATTGAGCTCTTACCATTCGATATAACTTACAAACCTCGTGAGCTATAAAGTCACAAGTTTTGGCTGACTTTCGCCGACGGATGAATGACGAACTCCCTAAAGAGTACGGGCGATACTCAACTGGACTATGCATTTCGACGGCTCCAAAATGTTGGCGGATCGGGGTGGCGTCGATTGACGTCCCCAACCGGATCTGATCCAAGATGTACTTCAAATAAAGTACACGGACTCCAACAATGCAGCCGAATACGAGGCCCTGTTACATGGTCTCCGGATGGTAGTCTCCATGGGCATTCAACGCCTAGAGGTGCACGGGGATTCAAACCTTGCAATATCCCAGATAAACGGAGACTTTGACGCCAAGGATCCGAAAATGGCAGCATATCGCAACGCTGTCCTAAAAATGTCAGCTCGGTTTGAAGGACTTGAATTCCATCACATAGCCTGAGACAATAACCAAGCGGCCGATGTACTGGCACGCATCGGTGCGAAACGTGATGCTGTCCCTCCAAATATCTTCCTGGAATGGCTCTTCAAGCCATCCGTACTATGGGAAGAGGAGCCCGGTAGTGACAAACCGGAAAAAACCGCGCCAATCGGTGATTCAGCAGATGACATAACACCTTCAGCCCACGTCATAATGGCAGTAATCGCCGCGTGGACAGAACCTTTCCTAGCCTACTTACTTAGGCAGGAACTTCCCGAAGACCAAAACGAGGCTCGCTGCATAGTCCGGCGATCGAAAGCCTACAAGGTCCATGAGGGAGAACTTTATAAGAAAAGTACAACCGGAGTCCTTCAGAGGTGTATCTCCGAAGAGGAAGGGCGAAACCTCTGGCTGAAATTCATGCGGACTAGGCGGACACCACGCAGCAGCCCGGCCCTTGTAGGAAAGGCATTTCAGACAGATTTTATTGGTCGACGGCCGGCAGATGCCCGGACTTAGTCCGAAATCGTTGGTTGTCGGCTCTTCGCCAATCGAGCCATATGCCGCCTACCGCCCTCAAAACCATACCCATTACCTGGCTGTTCACGGTCTGGGGGCTTGATATGGTTGGACCCCTTAAAGGGGGAACCCACAAGCAAAGGTACCTATTGGTCATGGTGGATAAATTCACCAAATGGATAGAGGCCAAACCGGTCAAAACGGCGAGTCCGGACCAGTGATAGACTTTATATCGGGGTAGTACACCGTACGGAGTCCCCACAAGATCATCACCGACAACGCACGAACTTCACAGCCGACGAGGTTAAGTCATGGTGCAAAAACATGGGCATCAAGCTCGACTACGCTTCAGTTTATCACCCTCAAACCAACGGTCAAGTGGAACGAGCAAATGATCTAATAATGAGCGGCATTAAACCCAGACTAGTGAGGTCACTTACTAAATCCGACACACAATGGGTCGAGGAGCTCGACCAGACTCACGGGGGCTGCGGACAACGCCTAACCGTACTACCGATTCACACCATTTTTATGGTATACGGCGCAGAGGCGTCTTGCCTGTGACATTATTCATGACTCACCTCGAGTGCGCATGTATGAGGAAAGAGAGGCCGAGCTTGATCGGCAGGACAGCTTGGACACATTGAGGAAGAACGTGACGTCGCGAAGGCTCGCTCCGCATTTTATCGCCAGCAGGTTCAAGATATCAAAGGTAGAAGTACGGGCCAAGACTTACAACGTTGGTGAACTAGTTCTACGCTGCGGACAAGAAAAGGACAAGCTCAAGCCCAAATGGGAGGGCCCTTCATTATCGATCAAGTCCTCGACCGGCGGAGCATACCGTTTACTTAAATGCGTCGGATAACTGACTCGAGCCGAACCCATGGAACACAGCCCGCCTCCGACGATTCTATGCCTAGCGCCGGACTAAGAGTTCATCCCCTTCCCCCGTCCAAACTTTTACACTTCGGCTGTCTTTTGTTTCTCTTTTTTATGCCTCTTTATTTAAAAGCCCTTACGGGCCTATTCTCGCATTTTTTGCATACGCATGATGTGCCATCCGCACTCATTATTCCTGGGGGCTTCTTTTTACAGAAGCTCAATTACACGGGTTTCATACCCATCACATGTGTCAAGCTTCCACATGTACCTTTTACTCGCCATTATATGCATCGATATGACTTAAGTTTTGGCCAAGCTGGGTTGCCTGGCTCCTGTGCTTACCCCTACGTTCCCGATTGTTCGGCTAGGAGGTAAAGGGAGCACCTCTGCGATTATTCTCGCTGGTCACCGGATGTGTACCTCGGTAGGTGAAGCCGAAAGCTAGCGTTCTTAAGGGAATATTCGGTCGGTGACTTAAAAGATGACGTTTTACCTATTTATCTATCTGCCCCCAGATGTTTTACTGCTTTCTTTGCAGTCCGGACATGCACTTTAGGGCAATGCCTCCCAGGGAAAGGAACCCTTAACGGAACTATTCTCCCTGGAAGATGTTTCTTACTAACCATGTAATATAACATAACTAGTTGGGCACTTGTCTGATAAAGCACTAATGACCCCTACGCATGGTCTCCATGCATACCGCGGTTGTTTCTTAACCAAAAAGGTATTCAGACACACTCCGGACTCTAAGGTCCCGAGGTTGAAGCGAAAAGGTCGGCAAAGACAAACGATCTACAATCCGGCTAGAAGGCATTTCACATGTCACTTCAAAGGAAAACATACATTGTCAAATTTATTGATTGTATTCCTCCTCAATCCCGTCTAACTGGCTGTCTAACTTATAGTCCCGTTGGGAAAACTTAGCAGCCAACTCTACTTGGCTGTATACTAAACTCACAGGGATCTCCTTCCCATCGGGCCCCACCGGTCCAACTTCGGCCATATGGTTGGGATCCGCCTTCTTATACCGCGTCTTCACCATGGCCCAAGCCTCCCTGGCACCTTGACGGCAAGCGAAATCTTCCACAAACGGAAGCACCGCCAAGACTCCCTACAGCTTCTCCAGAAGCTCCCGAGGCCCTCGGGTAGGGTGAGGGCTGGCCATAAAGCCCTAACGACGCCGCCATTGCTCGCCGAACCTGCTCGAAAGATTGCAACTTCTCGAAGTTGATCACCGCTGATACGGCATCTCCTCCGCATGGCGACCTGTGAGTATACCTACAAGACATACCATGTCAATTTTCTTCTTCGCCGAACTCTTCTTCTAAAAGGAGTTCGCTCAAGCACTTACTATAAATGCCGCGACGAAGCCGCTGATTCTTCTTAACGGAGCCGGACAGCTCGGCTCGAGCGCCTTTCAGCTCTTCTCCGAGCTTGGCGTGGGCACCCTGGAGCTTGTTCCTTTCTTGCTGCACCCTATTCAGCACACTCTCGCCGGCCTTCAGCTGGCGCAACAATGCTTGCCTGTCTGGATCTTGTCCGGCGGCACCTGCAATGTCATTATTAGACTTGCGCGCACACAGTGCTTATATTTATTAATAAAAATGTGTTACCAGGAGGGGCCTCTGCGTCTCCTCCTACGGCAGCAAGTGCGGCCTCAAGTTGGGCCTTGCAATCTTGCAGCTCCCGAGATAGCTGGGCATTCTTCTCGGTAAAAGCCTGCGTTTTCAGATGATCCTTAAATCAGTTAACATAACTACTTTAAGTCTCGGGGGCTACTGGTATATACAACCATTAAAATTCCCTTACCCGTATGTCTTTCACATACTGCTCCGTGGCTCTGCTAAAACCATCTTGAGCGGCACGGAGATGCGCGGCCCCTGCGTTAAAGGCATCTAATGCCTCGGGGAGAAGCACGTCATGAATATCTTGTCGGTGGCGCCTATGGTTCATGGCGCTCTCCACCTCGAGACTTGGTGGCGGACAGTCTGCCGGTGTCCTCCGTTGGAGAAGGATCGGCCGCGTCTTGCACTTGCCTCCCCCGGGGCGGGCGCTGGAGCTGGCCGATGTAGGTGGATCAAGAACCTGCGCCCTCGGTCCGTGAGCACTTTTTCTCCTACAAAGATCATGAGCACTCAAAGCCAGAGGAACATTGCTCAAGATTCAAATATGAGCTATACCTTTGCGGCGACGTTTCCGTCCGCACCGCGCTCCTTTTCCGCCTGCTGGTCCGGACTGACCTTTGTGGGTCAGCTGCCGCGGGCTCGGCTACCCGCCGTGAAGGCGCTTCCTGCAAAATACCGTCGTTCGCGAAGGTTAGAAATGTGCAGGGAAGAGATAACGGTGTCCGGACTTCGGTCTCGGTCACCTGGGAAGCCGGACACAGTCCGGGGTAGTCCGTCGTAATGGCAACCAAAGCATTGTCTATGCTGAGCTGGTGAAACACCCCGTCGATCAGCTTCACCTCGATGTCCGGATCCTCTTCGGAGGCCGGATCCAAGGATCTTTCTGGATCCTTGGGTTGCGGAGCAGGACTTACCATGTCCTCCACAGTCCGGCGTAGACCCTGCGCCGAAGACATAATGTAAAAAAGCTTAAACTTCGAGAGAATGGGTTGAGCCCTTAAAGGTGTTCGCTTACCCATCCTCTAGGGTTGACCATGGAAAACCCATTCAAGGGGTTCGTTCGAAGGAAGTCCTCCTTTTCCCCCTTATATAGGCTGGAAAGGATCTCTATCGATCCTCGGTCGAATCCGCCCTTTTGGCCGTGGCGGGTGGCATCGTCCTCCCGCTGAAATCCCACATAGGGTGGCCTCTGTCTTCGCAATGGCTGTACCCCAAGATGATGCATGTCGTCATGACTCCAATCATGGTCAACCCGAATGGGCCGAGAATCTTATTCGCCCATCAAGTAATGGACGCTCTTGTCTTCCTCCAATCGGGGCTCCGTGGGCGCCCGGAGGCGTTCTTGAGGGAGCAGCACTAAACTCCGGAGGCCAATCCGGATCGGGTCCGCAGCAGAGCGTCTCCTATATAAAACCACTCGAGGGCAGTCTTGGACGCCTTCTTGGGAGTACCGGATGGGTATCCGTCCCGGCGATGCGCCATATTTGGCGCCGCTTACTTGATATATGGACCCCTCGTGAGAACGGGTGCGAGGCGAATAGCCTCTTCCACAATGCAAAATGCGGCTCAATGCCCGTGAATAGCTCACAAAGAGCTACGTAGCCCGCGATATGCGTGATGAGGCGGGCGTGAGGTGGTGGAGCTGGAGTCCGAGAACTCCAGGAGCCCGCGGAGGAACGGATGTATTGGGAATCCGAGTCCCTTATCGACACGGACGAAGCATACTCGCTCCCCTTATTGGGGCTTGGGGTAGCCTCCGCTTGCCTCCCACCTTGATAAGTAACCAGCCCGGCTCGAACCGGGATCATGAAGGCCGGAGGGAGAAATCCCCCCGCTTGGAGCTTCACTAGCTCATTGTGCGAAACAGAGCACCTCCTCCAATCCCCTGGCGGTGGGCTGGGAGCGCGAGAAGAAGAGCCGCGTCGACGGTCCATGATGGAATGGATTTTTAGGTCAAAGGCGCTTCGATGAAGTATTCGCAGGAGGAAGACGGTGTGGTTTGGATCTGGATTCTTGCCTCTTTTGTAGGCGGACGACCCGCACGACTAGGGGGCGAAACGTAAAAGACACCCTAGCTTTTCGCATTCGTGCGACGCGTGGAAGAGGGCCATTATTTGGCATAGAAGCCGAGAAACACAGTATTCAAGATGAAGCCGGACACTGTTTGGCAGATACATGGAATTTGAAGGGAGAACCCGCCTTGCAACGTCGAAGACTATAAACGCGCTGGACTTATCGTCATTGAAGCCTGGTTCGGGGGCTACTGAGGGAGTCCTGGACTAGGGGGTGTCCGGACAGCCGGACTATCATCGTCCGCCGGACTCCAAGACTACGAAGATATAAGATTGAAGACTCCGTCCCGTGTCCGGATGGGACTTTCCTTGGCGTGGAAGGCAAGCTTGGCGATACGGATATGTAGATCTCCTACCATTGTAACCGACTCTGTGTAACCCTAGCCCTCTCCGGTGTCTATATAAACCGGAGGGCTTTAGTCCCTAGGACAACATACATTACAACAATCATACCATAGGCTAGCTTCTAGGGTTTAGCCTCCTTGATCTCGTGGTAGATCCACTCTTGTACTACCCATATCATCAATATTAATCAAGCAGGACATAGGGTTTTACCTCCATCGAGAGGGCCCGAACCTGGGTAAAAACATTGTGTCCCTCGTCTCCTATTACCATCCGCCTGGACGCACAGTTCGGGACCCCCTACCCGAGATCCGCCGGTTTTGACACCGACAACGACCATGTGTACCGACACTGCCACCTTACTCGGAGTCCTCGTCCACGTCCTCGACATCGTCCTTGTCCCTCTTCCTCTTTGCTGATACTTCTTTGCTTGAACCGCACACTTGGCTCTTGCTCTTCATCCAAACCTTGTAGATATTGATACAAAGGTAGCCATCCATTGCAGCATAGTGGATGTGGTCTATGTCTAGTATATTTCGCTGCCATGCATAACAATGAAACGTGTATGGAGGTTTCTCTAGTCTACCGTACGAAGGATGAACCATGGCTCCTGCCAGGGTCAGCATTGAAGGCTGGCCACCGGAGGGCAGCAGCCGATTCTTCTGGAGGTCAAAGGGGTTGCCTACAATGAGGCCTATCCAACCCAGAACTTCTTCGTCGTTCGTAAAGTCTACGGTAACGAATTTGACTTGGTTGCTCTCGAGGAAGTTCTTAAAATCCTGGCACTCAACGTCGGCATGGCATATGTGGTAGACCAAGCAAACATTATGTACGCAAACCTGGAACACGGCAGGCTTCTTCCTATCTTCGTCCTTTAGAACTCAACATCTAGCCCGGTGACCCACTCATCATCTGAGTTTTCAAACATGCGTTTGAATCGAGAAAGGCATCCTTTCACCGTCGCGGAAGAGCGGGTGTAGATGACATCGAACTCATCGCCGGTGATGGTTCTAACCTTGTACTCACCGCCGATCGTGGAGATTTGGGACGCCATGGATTTGGGAGGAGGATTAGGATTAGTGGAACTGCCGTAATGTGAAAGGACGGGACGACTAGGAGCAAACCGTCGTAGTATTAAAGGACGTGCAGGGACGAGTAGGAGCGAACTGCCAGCGTGCAAACGGCAGGGTAGTGGCTTTCCATTCTCCCATGATACGGGCTTCTGAGAGCCCTTGGATCTGAGATCGAACGGTTGCATGGCGTGATTCTGGACCTATGGGTGAATATCCTATTCTGGAGGGTTATTATGCAAATTTTCAGCAACTTAGCTTGCGACTGTTTGATCTCAGATCCAAGGGCTGCCAGCAGCTCGTATCATGGTCGCGCCTACCATGACCGTCGTGTCGCTCGTGCGGTCGCGCCCTTGGGGATTTAACACGGTGCGTTAGGCTATCTGATGTTGGCATGTCATACATAGTCATCACTTAGTCACTCATACTACAACAAGGTTAGCTATAAGGTTGGCTATAAGTGTATTTTTTTCCTTCTCTCTATCTCTTTTTTCATACTCCCTCCGTCACATAATATAAGAACGTTTTTTACACTAGTCTAGTGCCAAAAACGTTCTTATATTATGGGACACAGGGAGTACTAGTATTTATTGCATTTGCCAAGGAGTGACCTCTTCCAAAGAAATGGTGTGATTATTAGTTTTTTGTTGCTAAGTTTGGTTCATTTAATTATCTATAGACTCAAAATTGTCTTTTCACCTAGGTACACGCGCTTAGCACCGTTTATTCCTTGGGTCACAAAACTAGTCTCTCTCTTCTTGATTAACTTGCCACATCAGACTTTATGCCTATGTGGCAAGCTTAGCACCTGTAGGAGCAAGTAAGTACAATAGTGCGCTTTACATGGCATTTTTGCATATGTGGAGGAAAGAGAGGCAAGGAAAAAGTGGAGAAGTGGGCTCTCATGCAAGAGCCAGCCTCTACTACATGGTGGAGCATTGGGAGAGGCACATGTATGGAGGTGGTCAGAATCGGAGACTCACGCTGTCGAGCGCCCAGATTAAAATGATAATGGCAAGTCAAATCACGGGGCCCCACCTGTCCAGCAGTAACTCGCTGTCAAATCACACAGCCCTACGTTTGCAGCGGCCTACTCCCTCGTCTTCTCACGTCTGTGTCGAACCGACTAGGCGGAACTGCCCCGCCGCCTACCGTGCAAGAAAAGCCCGCGTAGTATACTCCCTCCGTCTAGGTGACCAAGGTGGAGAGGAAAACGAGATAACTTAATGTTTAGTACTATGTCCTTTCCGGTTTATAGGGCTCAATTCAAAAATCTCACCAACCAAGATAGATGGTGAGTGGTGGAATTTTTTTTTGTAGTTTGCAAAACTACTCAATTAATGTGCTTGTTTTCCTCAAAAATTGTGTTTACCAATGCATTAATTGCAATGCATGCATGTATAAAGTACATGCATTGGTCAATTTTGTCTTAATACTTGCATGCAATGATTTATTGCACCTTGAAATATGAATATGTGATGGGGAACAACCAAATTGAGACTTATAAAATGGGAAAACTAAAATTTTGAGATAATCCCTATAAACCGGAAAGGAGGAAGTATTTGCTAAGGTTGGTTGTAATGGTACTAGCCTTAGCAATTTTGATGAGGTGCCATAGAATTAAATGAAGAAAGAGAGAGAGTTGAGTACTATGTTCATACATGGCAATAAATAAAGTACTACATGATACTAATATATGATACACGGCGCAGGAGTACTAAGTATTATTAATACAATTTTGCTAGAACGCATCTAGATGAGATATAATTTGGTCTCATTCATCTTTTATAGCCATTGGATGTGATGCTATAAGATGCGTGTGTGCTGACATGGGTTTTATTTGTTCTTGTTTTCAAAGTGAATGAGACCAAATTATATCTCATCTAGATGAGTTCTAGGTACTCCCTTATTAATATCATTGCGTGCAACAAACTGACCACTTCATGTCATGTTTGATAGTCTCAAGTCATTAAAAGCATACAAGCCCCACATCTCTTATTGGTTGATTCCTCTATTTATGTCAAAAAATAAGAAACAATGTGAGAGTTAATGCACCATGCCTATGTGTTTACTATTTGGTTTTCATAAGATGACTTAATACTCACCTAGACAGAGGGAGTATTCGATTCGATACGGCTTTAATGCAGACGAGGGAGGGAGTAGCGGTTCCGAAATGTTGAACGGCCAATGCATCCTCCTTCAATTAATGCATGAGGGAAGTAATGGGAGGAGGTCCGGGAAAAGAGGCTGCACAATGTGAATGCAACGCAGTTTGCCCTCATTGCCCTCATATAAAGGCGCCCCTCCATTCCAATGCATCTACCACATCGTACACACCTAAGCATTTGCCTAAGCACCTACACTAAGCACAAAAGAGCTCACTCCAGACCCATGGCGGCGATGCGCGTGAGCGGCCAGCGGCTGTGCTACGCCGGCCTGCGGCATGTCGCCGAGGATCGTCTCCAGACGATGTTGGAGAGCGGCTGGTAGATGGCCGTCGTCGATGCCACCAGCAACAAGTTCACCGTCCTCAAGAAGCTCGCGGACGACATCGCCGTACTCCTCCAGCCCGCGCGCCCGGGCTCCTCATTGCCTGCTACCCTAATCGTCCTCCATGGCCGGAACCTCTTTCAAGCACTGGTAGCCCTGCGACTGCCCGCCGATGCCACGAAGAATGTCCACCTGGAGGTCGCGCTCGTCGTGAGGAGCCTCACCCTGCAAGAACTCGTCGACCTACACATCCATGTGTACGAGCAAATCGTGTACATAGGTATCTACAAGGCCAGTGAGGATGCTACGACGTTGGCCTTCCTCAACCGGCTGGAAGCCTTGGATGCCTTTGCTGAGAAGCACCTCGACCTCGCCACAAAAGCCGCCACTCCTTAGCCGCCGGTCGGTGACCTGGCGCACTAAGTTGAGGAGGAGGAGGTCGTACATTCATGGATCCATCTTTCTTCTTGCCATCTGTAACCACCACTATGATCGCATCATCGTGGCCTTAATTCTTATTGTGCTATTGCATTCTCGTTCCAGTCAATACCGACATGTGCGATCGCTTTGCTTAATTATATGTATCACTGTAACTAGTACTCCATTCGTCAAGTTATAAGTTGTCCTTACCTTTTCCATCAACTTCGTGCAACGCGAGGGCATCTTGCTAGAAACACTAGAATATGCCTATATAATCCGTATGTGATAGTCCATTTGAAATCTCTAAAAAGACAAATATTTAGGTACGGAGGGAGTAATATATTAGGAGTATATCAAAACAAGAGTGATTTCTTTCAAGTATGTGAACAAATACTACTATTCTACTACTTTGGATCCGTCGCAATGCACGGGAACATCTATTTATATATAAAAAGTACTTGATGGGTTAATTAGAAGCAAGAAAATTAGTCTAGAAAGTTCTACGTTAATTAGAAAATACTGGCCCTCTATCTGATGGGTCCTCTAAAATTATAATTATATAGCCGTTAGATATGTATAACATATTTTATAAAAAAAAGATTACATAACATATATAGTGTTGTCCTAATCGAACATGAGTCGTGCCATACCTCATTTTTTTCTTCTTTGACATGCTAACGTCTCACACCTGGTCTCTCTCCCGATATGTTTATATAAAAAGTACTTGATGGGTTAATTAGAAGCAAGAAAATTAGTCTAGAAAATTCTACGTTAATTAGAAAATACTGGCCCTCGATCTGATGGGTCCTCTAAAATTATAATTATATAGCCGTTAGATATGTGTAACATATTTTATAAAAAAAAGATTACATAACATATATAGTGTTGTCCTAATCGAACATGAGTCGTGACATACCTCATTTTTTTCTTCTTTGACATGCTAACGTCTCACACCTGGTCTCTCTCCCGATATGTTACATCAAATCCAGATTGGTTTCTTTTTTATATAACTAGCAAAAGAGCCCGTGCGTTGCAACGGGAGAAAAAAAATAACATACACTCTTAACCCAATAACCATAATATGTTCAAGACCTTTATTTTAGCGAGGCATCATTTTTATGTTGCCGCTTATCCTCCTTCTAACCCTCAGTGGCCTCAGTGTTCACACAAACCAAAGTGTGTTTGAATGTTGTTTTTTTCCTGCCAGTTTTTTCAGAGGTGCTCATGTGTGGTTATCGATGTTTTCTTTCGTCTCTTTATGATTTTAGTGGTTGTTTATTTGCAATCCGGATCGTCATGATTTAAAGAAAAGCGGACGTGCCCTATAGGTTACAAGTTTGCTTTTAAAATAATATTTTAAAATATTTAATAGGTAAAAATAACATCATATTCAAATTCTACATATTTTTCTCTTCAAATCTCATATATAACATGTTAAAATCGGAGTTACGGTTTAATAGATATGGATAATTAAGAAAAATATTTGTTTGACTTAAATATCTTCCAAAATAATATTTAAAAAATATTTAACAAACAAAATAACATCAAATTCAGATTCTACACATTTTTCTAATCAATTTTCATATATAACATGTTAAAATCGGAGTTACGGTTTAAAAGATATGGATAATTTAGAAAAACATTTGTTTGACTTATATATGATCGGCGGATGAATTATCTAATACGTCAGGGGGTTTCCGTAAAAATGTAAAATAACGGTTCGGTTATGACTTAAGTGTGTACTGCGGGTTAATTCATGAAAAATGCAGGGGGGTTTCTGCAAAAGTGCGTGACGGACCGCCGAAACCCAATTTGCTTTATTATTAGGTAGAGAGTAGAGATAGATGAGAGTCCCCTAGACATCAATCACGTGTGTGTTTGCGTCCGGCCAAAATCAATTAGCCATACAAGTACGTACATACATATACGTATATGCTATGGCTGAAACAAGTTTACGTGCATGTGTTTTTTATCAGCGGCCAATCAATCATCTAGCTATTTCAAACAGTTTCGCATCCATATGTGTTGTTGGCCAGCCACCAATTAGTCAGCCTGTGAATGCGTATATACGAACGTGCTATACTAGGCAGAGTTAATATATGAGTTAGGCCAAAATTTTACATATATGTGTGTTTTCGGCCGGCGACCAATCAATCATTTAGCTAGCGTGGTTAGCTTGGTGTATAGGAAGAATTAAGGGGTAAGCAGAAAAAAGATAAATATGCTAGAAATTTCCATAATAATCAGGAATATCTAACAGTTGATTTGGTGGACCTCTGATTCTAAAAAGATAATTAACGTATTAGATCTAGCCTTAAGAAGAAAAAAAAGAATAAGCTGGTGATGGGCCTCCGCACATGGCACGTGTATATCTCATCGTAGTACTCAATCTGCCAAATCTCCTGATTTGATTATATTTCTTATTACTGATGTAACTCTTCCTATTACTACGATTGTTATAAATAACTATATTAGAGAATTTCTTCAATAAAATATACTGAAGAATATGGTTGGTATTGAATGGTTTTGTATGTGCTTAGCCACTCAAAGCTTCTAAAGAATACAGTAAGTACTCCCTCGGTAAAGAAATATAAGAGCGTTTAGATCACTATGATATAACTCCCGCCAAAAAAAGTTCTATGATATAACTTTAGATCCCATGCTGATCTCGAAACATCCAATGGTCTTCCTTTAAGGTGTCAGAAGAAGCACCCCATACTTGCCCTATGTGCATTCAACATAGCTACCATCTAACAGATGGATCATTATGTGTACTATGAGATGAAAAGTGTGAAGAATGTTAGGTTGTAAATTGTCACCATTAAGTATTGAGGATGGTTTTCTTCTATACCTCTTGCATATGAAATATGATTGTATGGTCAAGTCATGTAACATACGTGAGGAAAGCCCCCAATGAGCTGTCCTTGCTGTTTCATGGGACTTCTAAATAGAATGCAAATTTATGTACTTGGAGCTGTGCAAGTGGATGTTGAAGAGTTTTCATTATATTTAGAACATGATATGATGCTTCAACAAAGTAGAAGAGGCCATACTATGACATCTATCATACTACAAATGTGCCTAGCTATTAATGTGCTAACATGTATGATTACTGCAATTGGATAGAGATATGCGTTGATACTTTTCTGCGGATATAGCATTTCGAATCTAGCCAAACAACATATATGTACAGTTTAGAGCTTCTAGAGGGATATAATGTCATTTATGAGCTGTAGAGTGCCAACTTAGCTTGTCTTTTATGCGCTGTAGAGTGAAATATATTGGAAGTGTCACATTCTGTCTCCGTGCCAGTGAGCATTGACACACTTAATATGCACATGTGCATCTACTTTGAACAATATGACACAACAGCAGTGCCAATCCAAATATTACATAGGTGGATGAGAACGAACAACCTCGCACTTGCCAACGGGTCACATACACAACCATTTTGTATAATCATATTGTTGGTCAAACTTACATAATATAATGGTGTGGACACTTATATTTTGCAACAAGGCAGTACATGTGATGGAGTGAAGGAGACATATAATCTATGAACTGAATAAGAGGTATCATAGAGAGTAAATCACTTAGAATAAGGTAATAATATTTATGCTTAAAAATGGAAATATGGTGTCTTAGAAGCAAAAAACACAAATTCAGATAGAAAACTTATTTGATTTTACTATAATTTTAAATGGATGCAAGTATTGGTCAAACGAAAACAACATGATTATATTTTTGTTCATATATAGTATTTCAACATTCCACACAAATGTAATTTTCATTATCAATTGAAATAGTGGTAAATGTATATCTTAGATTTTGTTTGTAGATGGTCTTGTATCTTGGAACTAAGTAAGTAAATGAGACACATACATATCTGGATAAGAGAAACATATTAAATGACTGTCTGTCGTCCGGACGAACTACTTTGTTGTGTACATCTAATACCATATAGTACAAATTACAATATCTCAACTCCATGTACAAAATCTTGGCCGACACAAATCTAAATTCTGATTCTATGTACTAATATAATGCCACACACAAAAGACCAAAAACTTATGTTGATCAAATTTTCAAACGCATGCAAAATTAAAGACACATATGTTGGACATGAACTTTCATTCATCATTTTGTGAAACCATCCAATCTGAAAATAGTTATCATACAACAAAAACTTTTTCCATACAAATGTGTTTCCATGATTATGTTTACTATCTCTACTTTTTGTTATGCCGTATGTTTTCCTTTAAAAATAGGAAAATGCACAAAAGGAATTAATATACTTTAAATCTTAAGGAGAAGATATCATAACATATATCATCTAAAGCTCAATTTCGTTCAAAACATTTATTCATTCCAACATAATATGAAATACCTAATAGCTATGTTATAAAATTCTTTGAGAACAAATACATCTGTTGCCAAAACTATGTTTGCAAAATGATCATATTAGTGAATGTGATCACATTTGGTACCAAATTTCTGAAGACAAATCAAATAATATATTCTCCTAAAATAAATTTATGAATATCTAGCCCGCACATCGGGCGGGCCACTCTGCTAGTTGCTAGTAAAAGGAAAAGGCCTGCCGCGTTCGCGTCACACCCCCACACGCCCGGGAATCGGGAGTACTCCACGGCCCGTCCGGCACGACACATAGCTTAGGGAAGGCGTGTTGCATAGCATTTTCACTTTCATGTGGGACCCCGTTGAGCAAACTGACACCCCGCCCGCCGTCGGGTTGGAAAACATAAACGATGGGAAGATCTAGCTGTAGCACGGAAGCCAAGAAATTTGGTGTCAGATGGGGCTCATTGATAGAGCAGGAGCATTTTGTACTAGTACTACTCCTACTAGTACCAAGTTTGTACTCCTAATACTATATTACTAGTACTACCACTACACAACTAGTAGGTACGTGCACGGCACAACATCGTAGGAACAAAAAACGGGAAGATCTTGTTTTGGGTGATTTATCTCTTTTTCAATCAAAGTAGTATGAATAATATGATGTGGGGGGCACCCATGAAGCTTATGTGGCTTGGTTGCATGGCTACGAAAGGTTAGAGAAAAATAAATAGATAATGTGTTTAGAGTGCACTCCACTAAATAGATATACTTTGGATCCATTGCAACGGACCGGCACATCTATATCTATACCCCCTATATAGTGTTTGAAAAACTTTGATAGTTGGTCACTGGATGAAGCCAATCCGATGGTACAAAGATGGCAAATCCGAGCACTACTGGCCATTGGATATCATCCACCAAATTCTGCCACATGTATAATCTAGAAGACTCCATGGTTGAACTTAATTCATGACTAACTTTGCCACAACTAAGCTTAGGCAAAGTTATTAGTTATTCAAAATGAGAGCCACAAGTTGGCAAGCCTAAGGGAATCTTGCCACATTTTTTGTGTGTATGTCATGTGGGGCCTTAGTGTGGCTTGCCTAAGGTGTGGCTTGAACCAAACACTCACCTAAGTTAATCAAACTTGCCTAACCTTACGTGGGGCTCGTTGGATATGATCTACATTCCACCAGATTTTGCCACATGTAGAATCTAGAAAAAGCATAATGCACAAACCACCAGAATCTCATGCGTGCAATCCACGTGTACCTTACTAGTACTAGTTGGTAGTAGTAAGAAACAAATTCCTGTTTTGGCACGAGCTCGTACTGCGGCAGCACCACAAGGCCTGCCGCAGGAGTTACATTTCCCTCTCGGGGCCCACGGGACCGAACTTCAGTGGCTTAGTGCCCGGCCTATGATTCAATGACATGCGGACCTTAAATGCGACTGGCCCACATGTCATTCTCATGGTGGTGGTGTGGTTTGCGACTCACTCATTCGAGATGAACCGGCCGGTGGTGGCATGGCCGTGGCGAGGGTGCCACAGCTAGGCGTCCGGGCGTTATGAGGCTTAGATGGCCGCACCGGCGGGTACTACCTATAGTACAGAAGTACTCCAGTTGAGGATTGATGCCTGGGATGAGTTGTTTGGTTTGAGACTAAGTTTGCTAAAGCTTGCCACACCTAAGGTTAGGAAAATTTGACCAACTTAGGTGTGTGTTTGGTTCAAGCCACATGTTAGGCAAGCCACACTATGGTCCCACATCACATACACACAACAAGTGTGGCAAGATTCCCTTAGGCTTGCCAACTTGTGGCTCTCATTTTGAAGAACTAACCTTAGGCAAGTTTGTATGGCAAAGTGTGGCACTCCTAGGCCTAGAACCAAACAACCCCGAAATGTGTCAGAGCCGCTGGATGAAAATTCGATGGCGTGGGAGTACGGATCGGAGCACAGCAGCGCAGCTGGCAAACCATGTCCAATCGGGTGTGTCTGTGGTAGAAAGTTGATGGTCGCCGCAGTTCAGCTGGCCCGCATGTCATGCACACAAAGGCAAAGGAGCGGTGGGGCTGAGAGGGATGAGGGGCACGTCGGGGGGATGAGGATCCCTTGACGCGAACAATCCTACCATTCTGTCACTGATATGTGGGACCCACAAGTGTGGGTCCCACCTATCAGCGAAGGAAAGGCAGGGCAAGGCAGTGATAGCCACGTCAGAGGATCCATGTCTACGTAGGGGGACGTCGTGCCGTGGGTTGGAGCGGCGTCGTGGGAATCGCGTGTGGGTGTGGCAGTGGTAGAAACAAGAAACATGATGGTCGCCTTGGTTCAACTTCCATGGAGAAGTTGTCATGTCTGCTGACACATGTGTATAAAAACTAGAGTGTTTATATTTCAAGCACGTGAACAAGTATTATTCTACTACTTTGGATCCATTGCAACGCACGGGCCAACACATTGGTAGTAGTAATGTCCATCTCTATCTCTAGAGGCCTTCCCTCGTTCATCCTTTTCTCTCACATGATAAGCTACTCATACAAATGCATCTTGATGTTCCGTCGAACGCACGAGGATGTTTCATCGGGGGTCTCTCCAGTGCGGCATGGGCGTAGTTGCAAGTTGACACCCCTTGAGATGCCGACATTGAGGGGCACTCGGATTTCCTCCGATGAGCAGGTAAGATGAGTTTGATCACGTAGTAATGCATTCTAAAGACTACTTCCGTGTCCATTTCCTAATTCTCCCCCTGCCCACAGTTTCACAAGTTAGGCTCGGTGCGAGTGGAGATTGTCTTGCATATGTACCTGAGGGTACCAACATCAATTTGCACAACATTTACAACAATGACACCATTCTCGTAGAACCTTTGTCCAACATTGGGATCAGCCATGCAATGGGCCACCGCATGAATTGGTACGACGGAACCACAGTGAGATTGAATAAGATAGCACGAACCTTGCATATGGCGGTTAAAGGAGGACCATGCTGTCTGCGGCCGATTTGTTGCCGTACGAGTACGAAGATGCTGTGCTCCTTTCTAACTGCATCTTCACGATGACAAACCAGGGGACTTATTTTGTATGGGACACATCCTACGATATACTCCCTTTCTCCCAGTTTATTTGTTTTGAATCTTTTCGTTTTATTAGTTTCAAATTCAAATTTAGAGCTCCCCATCACATGTTGAGATTACAATGTCCATTTAATCGTTGCGTGCATGTATAGTAAAGAAACAAATATCGAGTTTGGCACGAGTTCGTGCAGCGGTAGCACCACAAGCCCTGGCGCAGGAGTTACATTTCCCTCTCAGGGTCGTCGGGACTGAGCTTCAGCGCCTTACTACACCTACCATTCAGTCAATAACATGTGGACCCGATAGGTGACTGGTCCACATGTAATGCTCCCGAAGGCAGAGGGGCAGTGGGGCCAAGAGGGGTGAGCTACAGGTCAGGGTACGTGTGGTGTCATGGGTTCGAGCGGCGTCGTGGGAATCGCATGTGGCTGTGGTAGAAACTTGATGCTCGCCGCATTTTAGCTGGCCTACATGTCATGCACACAAAGGCAGAGGGGCGGTGCGGCCGAGAGGGGTGAGGCGCACGTCGGGGGACGTGGTGCCGTGGGTTGGAGAGGCGTCATGGGAATCGCGAGATGAAACGTGATGGTCGCCGTAGTTGAACTTCCATGGACAAGCTGTCATGTCTACGGACACATGCACTCCATACCGATCACTGGAAGGAGTAGCAGAGAAAGCTATATATGCGGATAAATAGTTCCTTATAGTCAAGCGGACCCACTCTACTACTCTGTTCCAAAGACATGCACACCATGAAATAGTCCATCTATATCAATATACACCGAGAGGGAATAATTTTTTTATAAGAGAGGAAATAGTTCATCCATCCATAATGCCCTCCTGCTGGTGCAGCCTTTTCTTCTTCTTCTTCTTCTTCTTCTTCTTCTTCTCCTTCTTCTTCTTCTTCTTCTTCTTCTTCTTCTTCTTCTTCTTCTTCTTGTTCTCATTTTCTGTGGGAGACGGCTTCACAACAAGGTCTTTGGACCTTGCAACTATCTCGAAACTCACATGGGCGTCGAGGACAACATATTTAATCCGCTCGTACGTCAACGGATAATTCTCCCATCCAGACGACCTTAATGACATCGTCTCGTCACCCTTCTGAAGATTTGTACCGAGCCCAAAATTTGCTACGTCGAACAGGGATGGTGTCTGTTTATCACAATCTTCTACAGGAATTTTGATTCTGGTTTGTAGGTTAGCGATGCTTTTCAAATCAAGGTTGTACGGCTCCAGCTTCTGTTTGTCCCCTTCGATGGCTGCCCCACAGAAGTATATGTCCTCCCGAGACAAGAAATCGTGAAGCTCACCTGGTATGGAGGGCGAGTGTATGATGTGGTACACCAAAACATCATCTTCGAGGCATAGCTGAAGGACGGCGGCGCGCTGAATCTTCCCAGGGGCACGCTCCATTTACTCTGCGTCGAGACCGATGACCCTTGTCTCTACCTTTTCGAGGGAGTTGGATACATTGTTGATCCACTGCCGAACAACCCTTGGGTGGACGGTGACGGTGGCAACTATGTGCATCGAGCCTTCGACGAGGAAATGTTGGACGCTAAAAACCTGCAGCTCGATCTCTTTCTCCATTTGGAACCGTTGGAACGGAGGGCTATGGTTTGGAGAATTAGGATTAGATGGCTAATCTAACTGAAGTAGTAGATGATTATTTAAAGAGGTTAAAATAATGTGAACGCAGTGGGGTTTGGATGCAAATGAAGACCAAGGGGAGGTGGACAAGCCGAGGAGAATCGGTTCCCGATGGAGAAGTAAATGGGAGAAGTGGCGTGCAGGCAGTTGATTAGACGACTAGGTAGACTAAACGAAAAGGCTATGCGGGTAGACTGATGAGTCGTACCTGTTCGTGTACGTGTCCATCCTTCCTGATAGGTGGGACCTATGCAAACAGATAAAAAAATAGGTCGTAGCTGGTTTAGATGGATATTGGCGCATGAGTGGGAGACACAACATTCTCTGGTTAAGGAATACTCCCTCCGTTTAGGTGAGTATAAGTCACCTTATGAAAATCAGGTTTTCCCAAAACCTTTAGGCGTGGAGCATTAACTTCCTGCTCGATCCCCTCCCAGCCTCGTTAGCCTGCATTCTCTTCCTCTGCCGCGTTCTACCTTTCCATTTTTCCTCTTCTCAAGTGTGGAACGATATGCATGTCGTCCTTGATGCACCAGAATGACCACTACATGCATCGCAGCGGGGCGTTGATTGGGCATGCATGAGAATTTGGTTCTGCTTGCAATATGGATGATACCTGAACGATGAAGTGAACAGGCATGCTAGCACGGGAGACCTATTTCCGCTATACAATACTGGAGTACTCATGTTCCTACTACTACTAGTAGTAGTACAACTGTTACTTGATGGTCAAAATACTATTCATCCGGTCCTCACAGTGAAGTGACAACACCCTGCACCTGACACTAGTCCAGGCCGCGTGTTCGGGTTACCAAAGTCAGCCTCACCATGTGCACTATGCAGTCTGTCACCGCCGTTGTACAGCACATTGGCGCCTCGCCTCGTCTCCCACTCCCCTCCCATAGCACCACTCCATTTCCATCTCCTTCTCCGTCTCCGTCTCCATCTCACTATGCCCGTGTGTACCGTCGCCTCACTCGCCCCCCCCAGTACCACTATTCCCTCGCTAGCTGCTCCAACACCGACAGCCTTCTCCCCCGTAAATCAAGCCCCCAAAACCCCCCACCTTCCAAACTCCACCATGGCCGAACGCGAACCGCGCAACATCCATATGAGCCGCGATTGGAGCAATCTCCCCAGTGACATCCTCGACCTCTGTTGTTCGTGTATGGATATGTCGAGCGCCCTGCGGCTGGCTGCATGCTCGAGGGACATGCACACGGCCATCATCGAAGCGAGGCCTAAGCTTTTCAAGACACCCTTCTTGCTGCTATATGGTCTTGCGAGATTGGCTCACCATGAAACGGAGGCATACATGAGGCCACTCGACTTCAATCCGATCTCCATTAGACAAAACTTCTTTGCAGGTATGTACTGGGTCGCCGTACATCATTTCCCTCGACATCGATCCGATCACCATCGCCCAAAACTTCTTGGCAGGTATATACTGGGTCGGCATGAACTCCCACTGGATGGCTCCCTTCAGAGAAGACGGTAAAAAGTTGCTGCTCGTTAACTTCCAGACCTCCCATGAGATTATCCTTCCTCTGTTGGATTATATAGAGTATTACCATCGCGGTCCAAGTCATCTAGATTACCACATCAATTGGACGGACCTTGTTTTGCAGAAGATTGTAATCTTCCAAGTGCCCACATGACATGCGAATTACACAGACTTCAAGCTAATTGCCTTGTTCGACCGCGGACTCGCCTATCTTTCCGCCGGTGCCTTCTTTAGCTGGAGACAACTCAGCTCGCAGTGGATCATCGTCAAAGCTAATACACACTTCAGTGATGTTATTGAACACAATGGCATCATCTACGCATCAACAAAGCAGATGGCACCACGTATTGCTGGGACGACGCGTGTAAGTTGTTTCCTTCTCATGTTAATGATGGCGCCATGACACTGTTTGAAATTTTTGTGATGATTGGCATATCCATGTTTGAGCAGAATTTGAGTAGAACTATGGCAATGTATTAGAGACGCCGTAAATCAGCTATATTGGAATGAGTTAATTCATGCGATTGTGACCATGCCATTACAGCCAATTTGTACCCTGAATAATCAAACGGTTAGGAATATATGGATATTATCCTTATTTTACAGTAATGTATATACTACTACTAAATATGAGTGTGTATCAATGGCCATGTTAGTTTCCTCATTTTCATGATGTAGAAACATGCACCACACTGTTAGTTTCATCTAACCATACATTAGGGAAGTAAATGTGCATATGGAGAACTCTATATGTGGAAGTAGTGAAATCCTGCAATGCTTACCATGTGTACATACCTATATTCGCCCTTCAGCAATCAATGGCTAGAATAATATCCTCACAAAAAATTTGCCCACAGAACACGAGTATATAACAATGCATGGTCTATTAGTTAATTGAAGAATTTGTTTGTGAGGACAGAACATGATTACATAACATGCATGACATGGTAGTTTCCTGTGAAGAATCGATTGCGAGATAACATGAGTATAACCATGCATGGCAGTTCTATATTTTTGAACCCAGTATACATTTCCCTGTATTTTCCTCCCGGTTCCAACAGGGACATATCAATGATGTTTCTTGCATTATCCTACTCATACTCTGAACAATGCTGATCTTACATTAACAATGCATGTCCTTTTTGATATGATGCAATGTCCCTACACTTACTGCCCTTTGTAATCACACCACCTTTGCCAAAAACAGGGAAGCACAACTGGTTCCTCGCTCGATCAGATGACGGCAAAAGACTGATGATCATTCGGATACATGAGCCGGAAAAGTTATATTGCAAAAACCCCACTGTATACAAGCACCGTGTAATACGTGAGTATCTGGATAGTGGTTGTTATGTCTATGAGCAGGATACCAGCTTGTTGGGGCCTTTAGGATTTTTTAGTTGTAGGCGGGTAAACAGCCTTGGTTCACACTCTCTGTTTCTCGGACTCAATTATCCGATTAACCAGGAGATCACCGTTGGCAAGGACCTTGACGGCAGAGAGGCTCTGTTTGCTATGGAAAACTGTGTCTACACAGCGAGCCCTAGGAGTTCGGGAGCAAACTCCCCTGATTGTCAACAATACAACCTGCAGCCAAAAGAAGGTGAGAATGACAAAGGCATCCGAATTAACTTTGATCCTTGGATGTCTCAATTATGACAGGCAGTGATGTGGTTCAAGCCTTCAGGTTGATAGGTAATTGGGCTGTTGCATCGAAAGGGTGGAGTACTGGTGCCTCCGGATCACTGGTCGCTGAAGCGGAGCTGTAAATTATGATGGTGCTGGATCATCTCTTCGAATGACTTTGTTGTCTTTGCTGCTGGTTCTGGATGGGTAGTTCTTTCTTTTTTTATGCATATTCCTTGTCATTTGGTCATCCTTGTCTATGTCACTCTTACTATGTAATAGTTGCTTCTGTTTAGAATGTCATTCTCGTCTGGATCACGAGAGTCTGAGCGCTGCAGATGGGTGCGTTTTGGTGGTGTAGCAAGACTTCTTATGAACTATCATGTCTTGCTATTTATGTTAGTAGTAGTCACTAGTCAGTGTTTGAATGTTGTATATATCGTTGTTTCGAACTATTTATTGTCTCGAACTACTGGTGGGCTAAATGAGGGCATCACCATTCTCCAGTGTTTAGAGTATATCTCCTTTTTTCAAGTTATATAATTTGAGCTCAGTGTCTTTTCGATGATGTACACTTGTTTGGGCCAGTGAGGTGTCGTTGAATATGGGCCGAGTAGTAACGCAATGCCAAACAGGTCAATTATGACTCGCAGGCCGGGCTCTCAAAAGATCCTGGAAAAAAAGGTCGGGCTCTCCAAAAAAGAAAGAATAAGGACTCTTAGGCCGACATTGTTGGGGAACGTAGCAGAAATTCAAAAATTTTCCTACGTGTCACCAAGATCTATCTATGGAGAAACCAGCAACGAGTAGGAAGAGAGTGCATCTACATACCCTTGTAGATCGCTAAGCGGAAGCGTTCAAGTGAACGGGGTTGATGGAGTCGTACTCGTCGTGATTCAAATCACCGATGATCAAGTGCCGAACGCACGGCACCTCCGCGTTCAACACACGTACAGCCCGGTGACGTCTCCCACGCCTTGATCCAGCAAGGAGAGAGGAGAGGTTGAGAAGACTCCATCCAGCAGCAGCACGACGGCGTGGTGGTGGTGGAGGGCGTGGCAATCTGCGCAGGCTTCGCCAAGCACCGCAAGAGAGGAGGAGTACTTGGGAGAGGGAGGGCTGCGCTGAACTTCGTGTGTAGCTCCCATGCGCCTCCCACTATATATAGGGGTGGAGGGCTGGTTTCTTGCCCTCCAAGTCCATTGGGGCGTTGGCCAAGGTGGGAGGAAAGAAATCCCATCATTTCCTTCCCCATCGATTGTTATCCCCCTTTTAGGGATCTTGATCTTATCCCTTGGGATATGATCTTATTCCTTCTAAGGGGGATCTTGGTGCGCCTTGACCAGGGGTGTGGGGCCTTTCCCCCACTACCCACGTTCATGTGGGTCCCCCCATGCAGGTGGGCCCCACTCCGGAACCTTCTAGAACCTTCCCGGTACAATACCGAAAAATCCCGAAACTTTTCCGGTGACCAAAACAGGACTTCCCATATATAAATCTTTACCTCCGGACCATTCCGGAACTCCTCGTGACGTCCGGGATCTCATCCGGGACTCCGAACAACATTCGGTAACCACATACAAACTTCCTTTATAACCCTAGCGTCATCGAACCTTAAGTGTGTAGACCCTACGGGTTCGGGAGGCATGTAGACATGACCGAGACGTTCTCCGGTCAATAACCAACAGCGGGATCTGGATACCCATGTTGGCTCCCACATGTTCCACGATGATCTCATCAGATGAACCACGATGTCAAGGACTTAGTCGATCCCGTATACAATTCCCTTTGTCTAGCGGTATTTTACTTGCCCGAGATTCGATCGTCGGTATACCGATACCTTGTTCAATCTCGTTACCGGCAAGTCTCTTTACTCGTTCGTAACACATCATCCCGTGATCAACCCCTTGGTCACATTGTGCACATTATGATGATGTTCTACCGAGTGGGCCCAGAGATACCTCTCCGTTTGCGGAGTGACAAATCGATCTCGATCCGTGTCAACCCAATGCAGACACTTTCGGAGATACCTGTAGTGCACCTTTATAGTCACCCGATTCGTTGTGACGTTTGATACACCCAAAGCACTCCTACGGTATCCGGGAGTTACACGATCTCATGGTCTAAGGAAGAGATACTTGACATTGGAAAAGCTCTAGCAAATGAACTATACGATCTTTGTGCTATGCTTAGGATTGGGTCTTGTCCATCACATCATTCTCCTAATGATGTGATCCCCTTATCAACGACATCCAATGTCCATAGCCAGGAAACCATGACTATCTGTCGATCACAACGAGCTAGTTAACTAGAGGCTCACTAGGGACATATTGTGGTCTATGTATTCACACGTGTATTACGATTTCCGGATAATACAGTTATAGCATGAATAAAAGACAATTATCATGAACAAGGAAATATAATAATACTTTTATTATTGCCTCTAGGGCATATTTCCAACAGTCTCCCACTTGCACTAGAGTCAATAATCTAGTTCACATCGCCATGTGATTAACATTGACAGGTCACATCGCCATGTGACCAATATCATCAAATGAGTTCGGGGTTTGATCAAGTTTTGCTTGTGAGAGAGGTTTTAGTCAACGGTGCGAACCTTTCAGTCCGTGTGTGCTTTGCAAATTTCTAGGTCATATTGTAAATGCTGCTTTCACGCTCCACTTGGAGCTATTCCAAATGGTTGCTCCACTATACGTATCCGGTTTGCTACTCAGAGTCACTCGGATAGGTGTTAAAGCTTGCATCGACGTAACCCTTTACGCCGAACTCTTTATCACCTCCATAATCGAGAAACATGTCCTTATTTACTCCAAGGACAATTTTGACCGCTGTCCAATGATCCATTCCTGGATCATTCTTGTACCCCTTGACTGACTCATGGCAAGGCACACTTTCGGTGCGGTACACAGCATAGCATACTATAGAGCCTACGTCTGAAGCATAGGGGACGACATTCGTCCTTTCTCTCTATTCTGCCGTGGTCGAGCTTTTAAGTCTTAACTTCATACCTTACATCTCAGGCAAGAACTCCTTCTTTGGTGATCCATCTTGAACTCCTTCAAGATCATGTCAAAATACGTGCTCATTTGAAAGTACTATTAAGCATTTTGATCTATCTTATAGATCTTGATGCTTATTATTCAAGTAGCCTAATCCAGGTTTTCCATTGAAAAACACTTTTCAAATAACCCTATATGCTTTCCAGAAATTCTACATCATTTCTGATCAACAATATGTCAACAACATATACTCATCAGAAATTCTATAGTGCTCCCACTCACTTCTTTGGAAATACAAGTTTCTCATAAATTTGTATAAACCCAAAATCTTTGATCATCTTATCAAAGTACATTCCATCTCCGAGATGGTTACTCCAGTCCTTAGAAGGATCGCTGGAGCCAGCATACCTTTTAGCATCCTTAGGATCGACAAAAACTTTCGGATTGTATCACATACAACCTTTCCTTACGAAGACTAGTAAGGAAACTCGTTTTGACATCCATCTGCCAGATTTCATAAATGCAGCTAATGCTAACATGATTCCGACATACTTAAGCATCGCTACAGATGAGAAAATCTCATTGTACTCAACTCCTTGAACTTGTGAAAAAACTCTTCGCCACAAGTCGAGCTTCATAGACGGTGACATTACCGTCCACGTCCGTTTTCTTCTTAAAGATCCATTAATCTCAATGGCTTGCCGATCATCGGGCAAGTCCACCAAAGTCCATGCTTTGTTCTGATACATGGATCCTATCTCGGATTTCATGGCTTCTAACCATTTGTCGGAATTTGGGCCCACCATTGCTTCTCCATAGCTCGTAGGTTCATTGTTGTCTAGCAACATGACCTTCAAGACAGGATTCTTGTACCACTCTAAAGTAGTACGCATCCTTGTCACCCACGAGGTACGGCGGTGACTTGATCCAAGTTTCATGATCACTATCATAAGCTTCTACTACAATTTGTGTAGGTGCCACAGAACAACTTCCGTGCCCTGCTACACACTAGTTGAAGTGATGGTTCAATAACCTCATCAAGTCTCCACCATCCTCCCACTCAACTTTTCGAGACAAACTTTTCCTCGAGAAAGGACCCGATTCAAGAAACAATCCCTATTGCTTTCGGATCTGAATTTGGAGGTATACCCAACTGTTTTGGGTGTCCTATGAAGATGCATTTTATCCGCTTCGGATTCGAGCTTATCAACCTGAAACTTTTCCATACAAGCGTCGCAGCCCCAAACCTTTAAGAAATGACAGCTTAGGTTTCTCTAAACCATAGTTCATACGGTGTCATCTCAACGGAATAACGTGGTGCCCTATTTACAGTGAATGTGGTTGTCTCTAATGCCTAACCCATAAACGATAGTGGTAATTCGATAAGAGACATCATGGTACGCACCATATCCAATAGGGTGCAACTATGATGTTCGGACACACCATCAAACTATGGTGTTCGGCGGTATTAATTGTGAAAAATTTCCACAATGTCTTAATTGCGTGCCAAAGCTCAGAACTCAGATACTCATCTCTATGATCATATCATAGACATTTCATCCTCTTGTCACGATGATCTTCAACTTCACTCTGAAATTACTTGAACCATTCAATAATTCAGACTTGTGTTTCATCAAGTAAATATACTCTACATCTACTCGAATCATCTGTGAAGTAAGAACATAACGATATTCACTGCATGCCTCAGCACTCATTGGAGTGCACACATCAAAATGTGTTACTTCCAACAAGTTGCTATCTTGTTCCATTTTACTGAAAAATGAGGCCTTTTAGTCATCTTGCCCATGTGGTATGATTTGCATATCTCAAGTGATTCAAAATCAAGTGAGTCCAAACGATCCATCTGCATGGAGTTTCTTCATGCGTATACACCAATAGACATGGTTCGCATGTCTCAAACTTTTCAAAACGAGTGAGTCAAAGATCCATCAACATGGAGCTTCTTCATGCGTTTTACACCAATATGACTTACATGGCAGTGCCACAAGTAAGTGGTACTATCATTACTATCTTATATCTTTTGGCATGAAAATGTGCATCACTACGATCGAGATTCAGTAAACCATTCCTCTAGGTGCAAGACCATTGAAGGTATTATTCAAATAAATAGAGTAACCATTATTCTCCTTAAATGAATAACCGTATTGCGATAGACATAATCCAATCATGTCTATGCTCAACGCAAACACCAAATCTCGATGGTAGAGGGAGCGTGCGATGCTTGATCACATCAACCTTGGAAACACTTCCAACACATATCGTCAGCTCACCTTTAGCTAGTCTCCGTTTATTTCGTAGCTTTTATTTCGAGTTACTAACACTTAGCAACCGAACCGGTATCTAATACCCTGGTGCTACTAGGAGTACTAGTAAAGTACACATTAACATAATGTATATCCAATATACTTCTATCGACCTTGCCAGCCTTCTCATCTACCAAGTATCTAGGGTGGTTCCGCTTCAGTGCCCGTTCCTCTTATTACAGAAGCACTTAGTCTCGGGTTTGGGTTCAACCTTGGGTTTCTTCACTAGAGCAGCAGCTGATTTGCCGTTTCATGAAGTATCCCTTCTTGCCCTTGCCCTTCTTGAAACTAGTGGTTTCACCAACCATCAACAATTGATGCTCCTTCTTGATTTCTACTTTCGCGGTGTCAAACATCGCGAATACCTCAAGGATCATCATATCTATCCCTGATATGTTATAGTTCATCACGAAGCTCTAGCAGCTTGGTGGCAATGACTTTGGAGAAACATCACTATCTTATCTGGAAGATCGACTCCCACTCGATTCAAGTGATTGTTGCACTCAGACAATCTGAGTACAAGCTCAACGATTGAGCTTTTCTCCCTTAGTTTGCAGGCTAAGATAATCGTCGGAGGTCTCATACCTATTGACGTGGGCACGAGCCTGAAATCCCAATTTCAGCCCTCGAAAACATCTCATATGTTCCGCGACATTTCGAAAACGTCTTTGGTGCCTCAACTCTAAACCTTTTAATTGAACTATCACGTAGTTATCAAAACGTGTATGTCTGATGTTCGCAACATCCACAAATGATGTTTGGGGTTCAGCACACTGAGCGGTGCATTAAGGACATAAGCTTTTTACTGTCCGCATAATCGCTACTGTCAACTTTCAACTATATTTTCTCTAGGAACATATCTAAACAGTGGAACTAAAACGCGAGCATACGACATAATTTGCAAAGATCTTTTGACTATGTTCAGGATAATTAAGTTCATCTTATGAACTCCCACTTAGATAGACATCCCTCTGGTCATCTAAGCGATTACATGATCCAAGTCAACTAGGCCGTGTCCGATCATCACGTGAGACGGACTAGTCATCATCGGTGAACATCTTCATGTTGATCGTATCTTCCATACGACTCATGCTCGACCTTTCGGTCTCCGTGTTCGAGGCCATGTGCGTACATGCTAGGCTCGTCAAGTTAACCCTAAGTGTTTTCGCTGTGTAAAACTGTCTTACACCGTTGTATGTGAGCGTAAGAATCCATCACACCCGATCATCACGTGGTGCTTAGAAGCTTACTTAACTGTAGCAACGGTGCACGGTCGGGGAGAACACTTCTTGAAATTTTGTAAGGATCATCTTATTTACTACCGTCGTCCTAAGTAAACAAGATGCATAAACATGATAAACATCACATGCAATCAAATAGTGACATGATATGGCCAATATCATTTTGCTCCTTTGATCTCCATCTTCGGGCTCCATGATCATCATCGTCACCGCATGACACCATGATCTCCATCATCATGATCTCCATCATCGTGTCTCCATGAAGTTGTCTCGCCAACTATTACTTCTACTACTATGGCTACGGTTAGCAATAAAGTAAAGTAATTACATGGCGTTGTTCAATGACACGCAGGTCATACAATAAATAAAGACAACTCCTATGGCTCCTGCGGTTGTCATACTCATCGACATGCAAGTCGTGATTCCTATTACAAGAACATGATCAATCTCATACATCCCATATCATTCATCACATTCTTTTGGCCATATCACATCACATAGCATACCCTGCAAAAACAAGTTAGGCGTCCTCTAATTGTTGTTTGCATGTTTTACGTGGCTGCTATGGGTTTCTAGCAAAACGTTTCTTACCACGCAAAACCACAACGTGATATGCCAATTGCTATTTACCCTTCATAAGGACCCTTTTCATCGAATCCGTTCCGACTAAAGTGGGAGAGCGGCACCGCTAGCCACCTTATGCACGAAGTGCATGTCAATCGGTGGAACCTGTCTCACGAAGAGCGTGTAAGGTCGGTCCGGCCGCTTCATCCCACAATACCGTCGAAACAAGATTGGACTAGTAACGGTAAGCATATTGAACAACATCAACGCCCACAACTACTTTGTGTTCTACTCGTGCAAAGAATCTACGCAATAGACCTAGCTCCGATACCACTGTTGGGGAACGTAGCAGAAATTCAAAAATTTTCCTACGTGTCACCAAGATCTATCTATGGAGAAACCAGCAACGAGTAGGAAGAGAGTGCATCTACATACCCTTGTAGATCGCTAAGCGGAAGCGTTCAAGTGAACGGGGTTGATGGAGTCGTACTCGTCGTGATTCAAATCACCGATGATCAAGTGCCGAGCGCACGGCACCTCCGCGTTCACACACGTACAGCCGGTGGCGTCCCACGCCTTGATCCAGCAAGGAGAGAGGGAGAGGTTGAGGAAGACTCCATCCAGCAGCAGCACGACGGCGTGGTGGTGGTGGAGGCGTGGCAATCCGCAGGCTTCGCCAAGCACCGCAAGAGAGGAGGAGTACTTGGGAGAGGGGAGGGCTGCGCCGAGAACTTCGTGTGTAGCTCCCATGCGCCTCCCCACTATATATAGGGGTGGAGGGCTGGTTTCTTGCCCTCCAAGTCCATTGGGGCGTTGGCCAAGGTGGGAGGAAAGAAATCCCATCATTTCCTTCCCCATCGATTGTTATCCCCCTTTTAGGGATCTTGATCTTATCCTTGGGATATGATCTTATTCCTTCTAAGGGGGATCTTGGTGCGCTTGACCAGGGGTGTGGGGCCTTTCCCCACTACCCACGTTCATGTGGGTCCCCCATGCAGGTGGGCCCCACTCCGAACCTTCTAGAACCTTCCGGTACAATACCGAAAAATCCAAACTTTTCGGTGACCAAAACAGGACTTCCATATATAAATCTTTACCTCCGGACCATTCCGAACTCCTCGTGACGTCAGGGATCTCATCCGGACTCGAACAACATTCGGTAACCACATACAAACTTCCTTTATAACCCTAGCGTCATCGAACCTTAAGTGTGTAGACCCTACGGGTTCGGGAGACATGTAGACATGACCGAGGCGTTCTCGGTCAATAACCAACAGCGGGATCTGGATACCCATGTTGGCTCCCACATGTTCCACGATGATCTCATCAGATGAACCACGATGTCAAGGACTTAGTCGATCCCGTATACAATTCCCTTTGTCTAGCGGTATTTTACTTGCCCGAGATTCGATCGTCGGTATACCGATACCTTGTTCAATCTCGTTACCGGCAAGTCTCTTTACTCGTTCGTAACACATCATCCCGTGATCAAGCCCTTGGTCACATTGTGCACATTATGATGATGTTCTACCGAGTGGGCCCAGAGATACCTCTCCGTTTGCACGGAGTGACAAATCCCAGTCTCGATCCGTGTCAACCCAACAGACACTTTCGGAGATACCTGTAGTGCACCTTTATAGTCACCCGATTCGTTGTGACGTTTGATACACCCAAAGCACTCCTACGGTATCCGGAGTTACACGATCTCATGGTCTAAGGAAGAGATACTTGACATTGGAAAAGCTCTAGCAAATGAACTATACGATCTTTGTGCTATGCTTAGGATTGGGTCTTGTCCATCACATCATTCTCCTAATGATGTGATCCGTTATCAACGACATCCAATGTCCATAGCCAGAAACCATGACTATCTGTCGATCAACGAGCTAGTTAACTAGAGGCTCACTAGGGACATATTGTGGTCTATGTATTCACACGTGTATTACGATTTCCGGATAATACAGCTTATAGCATGAATAAAGACAATTATCATGAACAAGGAAATATAATAATACTTTTATTATTGCCTCTAGGGCATATTTCCAACAGTCTCCCACTTGCACTAGAGTCAATAATCTAGTTCACATCGCCATGTGATTAACATTGACAGTCACATCGCCATGTGACCAATATCATCAAATGAGTTACGGGGTTTGATCAAGTTTTGCTTGTGAGAGAGGTTTTAGTCAGCGGTGCGAACCTTTCGGTCCGTGTGTGCTTTGCAAATTTCTAGGTCATATTGTAAATGCTGCTTTCACGCTCCACTTGGAGCTATTCCAAATGGTTGCTCCACTATCGTATCCGGTTTGCTACTCGAGTCACTTTCGGATAGGTGTTAAAGCTTGCATCGACGTAACCCTTTACGCCGAACTCTTTATCACCTCCATAATCGAGAAACATGTCCTTATTTACTCCAAGGACAATTTTGACCGCTGTCCAATGATCCATTCCTGGATCATTCTTGTACCCCTTGACTGACTCATGGCAAGGCACACTTTCGGTGCGGTACACAGCATAGCATACTATAGAGCCTACGTCTGAAGCATAGGGGACGACATTCGTCCTTTCTCTCTATTCTGCCGTGGTCGAGCTTTTAAGTCTTAACTTCATACCTTACATCTCAGGCAAGAACTCCTTCTTTGACTGATCCATCTTGAACTCCTTCAAGATCATGTCAAGGTACGTGCTCATTTGAAAGTACTATTAAGCATTTTGATCTATCTTATAGATCTTGATGCTTATTATTCAAGTAGCCTAATCCAGGTTTTCCATTGAAAAACACTTTTCAAATAACCCTATATGCTTTCAGAAATTCTACATCATTTCGATCAACAATATGTCAACAACATATACTCATCGAAATTCTATAGTGCTCCCACTCACTTCTTTGGAAATACAAGTTTCTCATAAATTTGTATAAACCCAAAATCTTTGATCATCTTATCAAAGTACATTCCATCTCGAGATGGTTACTCCGATCCTTAGAAGGATCATTTGGAGCCAGCATACCTTTAGCATCCTTAGGATCGACAAAAACTTTCGGATTGTATCACATACAACCTTTCCTTACGAAGACTAGTAAGGAAACTCGTTTTGACATCCATCTGCCAGATTTCATAAATGCAGCTAATGCTAACATGATTCCGACGTACTTAAGCATCGCTACAGATGAGAAAATCTCATTGTACTCAACTCCTTGAACTTGTGAAAAAACTCTTCGCCACAAGTCGAGCTTCATAGACGGTGACATTACCGTCCACGTCCGTTTTCTTCTTAAAGATCCATTAATCTCAATGGCTTGCCGATCATCGGGCAAGTCCACCAAAGTCCATGCTTTGTTCTGATACATGGATCCTATCTCGGATTTCATGGCTTCTAACCATTTGTCGGAATTTGGGCCCACCATTGCTTCTCCATAGCTCGTAGGTTCATTGTTGTCTAGCAACATGACCTTCAAGACAGGATTACTGTACCACTCTAAAGTAGTACGCATCCTTGTCACCCTACGAGGTACGGCAGTGACTTGATCCGAAGTTTCATGATCACTATCATAAGCTTCTACTACAATTTGTGTAGGTGCCACAGAACAACTTCTCGTGCCTCGCTACACACTAGTTGAAGTGATGGTTCAATAACCTCATCAAGTCTCCACCATCCTCCCACTCAACTTTTCGAGACAAACTTTTCCTCGAGAAAGGACCCGATTCAAGAAACAATCCCTATTGCTTTCGGATCTGAATTTGGAGGTATACCCAACTGTTTTGGGTGTCCTATGAAGATGCATTTTATCCGCTTGGGTTCGAGCTTATCAACTGAAACTTTTTCCATACAAGCGTCGCAGCCCCAAACCTTTAAGAAATGACAGCTTAGGTTTCTCTAAACCATAGTTCATACGGTGTCATCTCAACGGAATAACGTGGTGCCCTATTTACAGTGAATGTGGTTGTCTCTAATGCCTAACCCATAAACGATAGTGGTAATTCGATAAGAGACATCATGGTACGCACCATATCCAATAGGGTGCAACTATGATGTTCGGACACACCATCAAACTATGGTGTTCCAGGCGGTATTAATTGTGAAAAAATTTCCACAATGTCTTAATTGCGTGCCAAAGCTCGTAACTCAGATACTCATCTCTATGATCATATCATAGACATTTCATCCTCTTGTCACGATGATCTTCAACTTCACTCTGAAATTACTTGAACCATTCAATAATTCAGACTTGTGTTTCATCAAGTAAATATACTCTACATCTACTCGAATCATCGTGAAGTAAGAACATAACGATATTCATTGATGCCTCGGCACTCATTGGAGTGCACACATCAAAATGTGTTACTTCCAACAAGTTGCTATCTTGTTCCATTTCTTGAAAAATGAGGCCTTTTAGTCATCTTGCCCATGTGGTATGATTTGCATATCTCAAGTGATTCAAAATCAAGTGAGTCCAAGCGATCCATCTGCATGGAGTTTCTTCATGCGTATACACCAATAGACATGGTTAGCATGTCTCAAACTTTTCAAAAGCGAGTGAGTCAAAGATCCATCAACATGGAGCTTCTTCATGCTTTTACACCAATATGACTTACATGGCGATTGCCACAAGTAAGTGGTACTATCATTACTATCTTATATCTTTTGGCATGAAAATGTGCATCACTACGATCGAGATTCAGTAAACCATTCCTCTAGGTGCAAGACCATTGAAGGTATTATTCAAATAAATAGAGTAACCATTATTCTCCTTAAATGAATAACCGTATTGCGATAGACATAATCCAATCATGTCTATGCTCAACGCAAACACCAAATCTCGATGGTAGAGGGAGCGTGCGATGCTTTATCACATCAACCTTGGAAACACTTCCAACACATATCGTCGACTCACCTTTAGCTAGTCTCCGTTTATTCCGTAGCTTTTATTTGAGTTACTAACACTTAGCAACCGAACCGGTATCTAATACCTGGTGCTACTAGGAGTACTAGCAAAGTACACATTAACATAATGTATATCAATATACTTCTATCGACCTTGCCCACCTTCTCATCTACCAAGTATCTAGGGTGGTTCCGCTCGCGTGCTGTTCCTCTTATTACGAAGCACTTAGTCTCGGGTTTGGGTTCAACCTTGGGTTTCTTCACTAGAGCAGCAGCTGATTTGCCGTTTCATGAAGTATCCTTCTTGCCCTTGCCCTTCTTGAAACTAGTGGTTTCACCAACCATCAACAATTGATGCTCCTTCTTGATTTCTACTTTCGCGGTGTCAAACATCGCGAATACCTCAAGGATCATCATATCTATCCCTGATATGTTATAGTTCATCACGAAGCTCTAGCAGCTTGGTGGCAATGACTTTGGAGAAACATCACTATCTTATCTGGAAGATCGACTCCCACTCGATTCAAGTGATTGTTGCACTCAGACAATCTGAGTACAAGCTCAACGATTGAGCTTTTCTCCCTTAGTTTGCAGGCTAAGATAATCGTCGGAGGTCTCATACCTATTGACGTGGGCACGAGCCTGAAATCCCAATTTCAGCCCTCGAAAACATCTCATATGTTCCGCGACATTTCGAAAACGTCTTTGGTGCCTCAACTCTAAACCTTTTAATTGAACTATCACGTAGTTATCAAAACGTGTATGTCTGATGTTCGCAACATCCACAAATGATGTTTGGGGTTCAGCACCTTTGGCGGTGCATTAAGGACATAAGCTTTTTCTTGTCCGCATAATCGCCATGTCAACTTTCAACTATATTTTCTCTAGGAACATATCTAAGCAAGTGGAACTAAAACGCGAGCATACGACATAATTTGCAAAGATCTTTTGACTATGTTCGGGATAATTAAGTTCATCTTATGAACTCCCACTTAGATAGACATCCCTCCGGTCATCTAAGCGATTACATGATCCAAGTCAACTAGGCGTGTCCGATCATCACGTGAGACGGACTAGTCATCATCGGTGAACATCTTCATGTTGATCGTATCTTCCATCGACTCATGCTCGACCTTTCGGTCTCCGTGTTCCGAGGCCATGTGCGTACATGCTAGGCTCGTCAAGTTAACCCTAAGTGTTTTTTTGTGTAAAACTGTCTTACACCCGTTGTATGTGAGCGTAAGAATCCATCACACCCGATCATCACGTGGTGCTTAGAAGTTTATTTAACTGTAGCAACGGTGTGCGTCGGGGAGAACACTTCTTGAAATTTTGTAAGGATCATCTTATTTACTACCGTCGTCCTAAGTAAACAAGATGCATAAACATGATAAACATCACATGCAATCAAATAGTGACATGATATGGCCAATATCATTTTGCTCCTTTGATCTCCATCTTCGGGCTCCATGATCATCATCGTCACGGCATGACACCATGATCTCCATCATCGTGTCTCCATGAAGTTGTCTCGCCAACTATTACTTCTACTACTATGGCTACGGTTAGCAATAAAGTAAAGTAATTACATGGCGTTGTTCAATGACACGCAGGTCATACAATAAATAAAGACAACTCCTATGGCTCCTGCGGTTGTCATACTCATCGACATGCAAGTCGTGATTCCTATTACAAGAACATGATCAATCTCATACATCCCATATCATTCATCACATTCTTTTGGCCATATCACATCACATAGCATACCCTCGCAAAAACAAGTTAGATGTCCTCTAATTGTTGTTTGCATGTTTTACGTGGCTGCTATGGGTTTCTAGCAAACGTTTCTTACCTCGCAAAACCACAACGTGATATGCCAATTGCTATTTACCCTTCATAAGGACCCTTTTCATCGAATCCGTTCCGACTAAAGTGGGAGGCGGCACCGCTAGCCACCTTATGCACGAAGTGCATGTCAATCGGTGGAACTTGTCTCACGAAAATGCGTGTAAGGTCGGTCCGGCCGCTTCATCCCACAATACCGTCGAAACAAGATTGGACTAGTAACGGTAAGCATATTGAACAACATCAACGCCCACAACTACTTTGTGTTCTACTCGTGCAAAGAATCTACGCAATAGACCTAGCTCGATACCCTTTGTTGGGGAGCGTGGCAGAAATTCAAAATTTTCCTACGTGTCACCAAGATCTATCTATGGAGAAACCAGCAACGAGTAGGAAGAGAGTGCATCTACATACCCTTGTAGATCGCTAAGCGGAAGCGTTCAAGTGAGCGGGTTGATGGAGTCGTACTCGTCGTGATTCAAATCACCGATGATCAAGTGCGAGCGACGGCACCTCGCGTTCAACACACGTACAGCCGGTGGCGTCTCCCACGCCTTGATCCAGCAAGGAGAGAGGGAGAGGTTGAGAAGACTCCATCCAGCAGCAGCACGACGGCGTGGTGGTGGTGGAGGCGTGGCAATCTGCAGGCTTCGCCAAGCACCGCAAGAGAGGAGGAGTACTTGGGAGAGGGGAGGCTGCGCCGAACCGTGTGTAGCTCCCATGCGCCTCCCCACTATATATAGGGGTGGAGGGGCTGGTTTCTTGCCCTCCAAGTCCATTGGGGCGTTGGCCAAGGTGGGAGGAAAGAAATCCCATCATTTCCTTCCCCATCGATTGTTATCCCCCTTTTAGGGATCTTGATCTTATCCCTTGGGATATGATCTTATTCCTTCTAAGGGGGATCTTGGTGCGCTTGACCAGGGGTGTGGGGCCTTTCCCCACTACCCACGTTCATGTGGGTCCCCCATGCAGGTGGGCCCCACTCCGGAACCTTCTAGAACCTTCCGGTACAATACCGAAAAATCCCAAACTTTTCGGTGACCAAAACAGGACTTCCCATATATAAATCTTTACCTCCGGACCATTCCGGAACTCCTCGTGACGTCAGGGATCTCATCCGGACTCGAACAACATTCGGTAACCACATACAAACTTCCTTTATAACCCTAGCGTCATCGAACCTTAAGTGTGTAGACCCTACGGGTTCGGGAGGCATGTAGACATGACCGAGACGTTCTCCGGTCAATAACCAACAGCGGGATCTGGATACCCATGTTGGCTCCTACATGTTCCACGATGATCTCATCGGATGAACCACGATGTCAAGGACTTAGTCGATCCGTATACAATTCCCTTTGTCTAGCGGTATTTTACTTGCCCGAGATTCGATCGTCGGTATACCGATACCTTGTTCAATCTCGTTACCGGCAAGTCTCTTTACTCGTTCGTAACACATCATCCGTGATCAACCCCTTGGTCACATTGTGCACATTATGATGATGTTCTACCGAGTGGGCCCAGAGATACCTCTCCGTTTGCGGAGTGACAAATCGATCTCGATCCGTGTCAACCCAGCAGACACTTTCGGAGATACCGTAGTGCACCTTTATAGTCACCCGATTCGTTGTGACGTTTGATACACCCAAAGCACTCCTACGGTATCCGGAGTTACGATCTCATGGTCTAAGGAAGAGATACTTGACATTGGAAAAGCTCTAGCAAATGAACTATACGATCTTTGTGCTATGCTTAGGATTGGGTCTTGTCCATCACATCATTCTCCTAATGATGTGATCCCGTTATCAACGACATCCAATGTCCATAGCCAGGAAACCATGACTATCTGTCGATCACAACGAGCTAGTTAACTAGAGGCTCACTAGGGACATATTGTGGTCTATGTATTCACACGTGTATTACGATTTCCGGATAATACAGTTATAGCATGAATAAAAGACAATTATCATGAACAAGGAAATATAATAATACTTTTATTATTGCCTCTAGGGCATATTTCCAACAGACATCTGGGCGCCACCGGTGTTTTCGTGCGCTTGCGCGCCGCGAGCATATTGGCGCGTGCTCGAAATATATGCTACCTTTTCATCCCCAGTCTCCCGCCCCTCCCCCACCTCTGGAATCTCGATTCCTACTCCAGTTCCCCCAAATCCCCCTCCTGTACTCCCTGTACTCAAGCGCACTATCATGTCGCCGGTCAACGCGGATCTCCGAGCCGGAGATCACGAGGTCAAATCCCGCCTTGATCGCTGCGTCGTTGTCGCTCAAGCGATGGCATGGCGGCGCTTGACGACCAGTTTGCCGCCAAAGTGCTGATGGTAACCATCAATGGCGACTGGCCTCCCGTCTTGCTGGACGACCTTGTCAAAGCTCTTGGCATTGCGCACGACATCCAAATAAGTGACTTGCTCGTCGAAGTCTATCCGCCACAGGCTGATTTCTTCGTCAGGTTCCGGACAACTTTCGACTGCAGTTGTGTGTTTGAATCTTCCCGGCGTTTGTTCTGCGATGGCGCGCTGGTGAGCTTTGATCGGTGGCACCTAGGATGGGGCTCGGTGCCCTCTAAGGTTGAGTTTTTAACAAAGCTTACCTTCCACGACATGCCTCGACATGCTTGGAACAGCGAGTCCATGAACGAGCTTATCAACGACCTTGGAGGTGAGCTCGTAAGTATGTTTGTTCCTCCAGACAGCTGGGCTCTGACGGTTATGGCATGGATGAAGAAGCCGTCCACCATACCGAAGGTGATTGGCGTTGAGATACCGGTGCAGGAACCGGGGTTATACTATTCATCGCCACCAAGGCCGCCGCAGAACATGTTAGGGATGTACCTGTATCGAGTGTTCATGCATGTCGAAGAAGTGGTCAATCCATCAATCGAAGTCCTGCCACCGCCGCTGGTGCCAGGGTCCGTCGACGACGTCCGTTATAGGAGTCAACGTCAGAGTTTCCCCGTGTTGCTTGGAACGATGGATGGCACATGGCCTACTCCATCGCGCGGCGGAGGCCACTGCTTCTTTGGGAGAAGAGGCAGGGCTGGCTGCCTGAATGTGCTCTAGTTTGAGGTAACAACTGAATCTTGTCAGATACTAGTTAAATCCAAGCTATGGGTGTGAAGCACTGATATGCCAGTACATTTGATTGTGACATGTTCTAATTTTGTACCTGAACTTTTTTTAGAAAGGGATGCACGTCAACTTAATGGGCTAGCAGGACTTATTGTGTTGTCTGTCTATTTTCTTTGCACAACATTCAAGATATTTCCCCGTCATTAATAAAGACGATGAAACGTTATGTATGACTTCGTTGGTTTCAACATAGCCCTACCCATAGCGATCCACTGCTTCCATCCTGATTGTGCCGCCTGCATGAAATTTATGTATGCAAGTTCAATGTGCTATGATGTTCTATATGATTGTGTCAACTATATAAGTTTTTACTGAGCATCAGCAATGCATATGGCTGAAAGATGTATTTACGAGCATCGACCGATGGGTCTCTCTCTCTCTCTCTCTCTCACACACACACACACAAAAGCGCGCGCGCGCACACACACACATACGCATAAGTGGGACCCGTTGAATTATTTATTTGCTCGTGACAACTTTTAATTAGGTTCCACTGTAATCTAACTTTTTTCTTAAGTTATTAATTGAGCTCAGTGACTTCAAAAAGTTGTACAAAAGCCTTGTTTGGGCCTTTCCGGCGTCGCTGAATGTGGGCTGAGTAGCCATGTTAGGTTGTACTGTACTACACAGGCCTTTTTTCAACATCAGCAATGCAACTGGGCCGACAGTTGTAAACAATATCCGGATCAACTTGTTATTCTCCGCCCGCTGGGCTGCAAACTTTCCTAGAAGGTATGCATTAGGCTTAACAAAAAAATGAACTTTAAGAAATGATAAATGGGATGTAATTATAAAACTGGGTAGTAACTATGTACCAAACGCATAATTAGTTTAAAAATATATTATTTTTGGAATTTCATTACTTGTTGCACGCGCAATATTCGTTGGATTTTAACGTAATACAACTTTATTTTAAAATTATATTTAACCTGACTAGAAATTTCGGATAAAAATATTTCGTATCCCATCAAAATGTGGGAATTTTTTTTTTGAATTCTATTTTGAGCGGTTGTTTGAAATTATTAATTGTTGTCCTAGCTAGAAGTTGGGTTGTACTTTTAACAAACTATAAATGGGCTGTAGTAAATTCCATTAGAATTAAAAAAATGGGCTATACACTCTTACAAATCGTAAATGGGCTATATGTTCTCTGCCAAATCCGAACTGTGGGCCTACTAAGTTGACGCGTACCAAGGGCTTTGTCAACTTAGTCAATATAAACGATTCTAGCTGCAGTGATCGTACGATGTCCATCCAACAGGCGTAGTGCTTTTTCAACCTCTGGTCTTCTTGCTCCAGCCGCCCAAAGCAGCGCCGGTCGTGCTGCGTGCTCCTGCCTCCCGTGGCCGGCTGTGATGCCGCGGAGGCCTCACCGCCCCGTACTACTAACACCGCTAGTCAGGCCATCCCTCTACTCACCCACAGGCCCTATTATTCTACGGCGACGGTAGCCTCACACCGCAGCCGAACCAGTGAACCCTCATACTCCTCTCCGCGCAGGCTTCCACTGCTGCGTCTTCCCCGGCTCCGCGTCGTTCCCTTCCTATGCCTCGCCGTCGTCCACCGCCCTAGTGCTCTCGGCACGGCGTGGTCAACATGGTCAACGACTGACTTCCATCGGAAGATCTATCAGACGTGGAGAGGGCGATTGGGTCGAGAAGCCGCAAGGAAGTGCCTCCTTATTACGCGCAAAATAATTATTCCTCCACCTAATAGCAGGGACCCACCGGATGGGCCACCTTATTTCGCGAAAAAAACGTTTCCCCCCTGACTGATGGGACCCACCAGACGGGCCATCGTATTTCGCTAAAAAAACGTTCCCCCCACTGTCAGCTCAGACCCACCGGAAGTGCCTCCTTATTACGCACAAAAAATGAATACTCCCCCTGCTAGCTGGGACCTACCATGGTGGGAGGCTGACTTGTGGGCCTACTAATTTGACCAGGATGGGGGCCTTTGTCAAATATAGTCAATATGAACGATTCTAGCTCTAGTGACCGTACGATGTCCATCCAATGGCTGTAGTGCTTCTTCAACCTCTAGTCTTCTTGCTCCAGCCGCCCAAAGCAGCACTGGTCGTGCCGCATGATCCTGCCTCCCGTGGTCGGCTGTGCTGCCGCGGAGGCCTCACCGCCCCATACTATTCCCACCGCTGGCCAGGCTCTGCGGCGATGACATCCTCACAACGCAGCCACTTCAGTGAACCCTCATACTCCTCTCCGCGCGGGCTTCCACTGCCGCGTCTTCCCCGGCTCCCCATTGTCCCCTTCCTAGGCCTCCCCGTCGTCCACCGCCCTGGTGCTCTCGGCGCGGCATGGTCAACGTGGTCAAGGAACAACTTCCATCAGACGTGGACTGAACGTGGAGAGGCCGACAGCTGGGCCCATGGTCGCAGCAAGGAAGTGCCTCCTTATTACACGGAAAATAATGATTCCTCCACCTGACAGTAGGGGCCCACCGGACGGGCCACCGTATTTCACGCAAAAAAAACGTTTCCCCCCTGACTGCTGGGACCCACCATCTACACCTTCGCACGCAGGGAAGTGCGTCCGGGCAAAAAAAACGATTCGCCCCCCTGACTGCTGGGACCCACCAGCTACACCTTCGCACGCAAGGAAGTGCGCCCGGGCAAAAAAAAATGATTCGCCCCCCTGACTGCTGGGACCCACCAACTACATCTTCGCACGCAAGTGCCTGACAGTCGGGACCCACCTGGTCGAAGCGTACGTAGCGTTGTCATTCTGGTCGCGAACGTGTACACACATATATAGTGGTCGATGTAGAGGCATGCACGTGTCGTAGTAGAGGTGCGTACATGTCGTAGTAGAGGCGCGCACGTAGCATGTACACGTACATATAGCGGCCAGTGTGCAAGAAAGAAAACATGGCCACATATGTGTACATACGGGCGGGGTCTCGAACGCCTACTCGCGCATACATACGGCCAGGGCTCGTGTACATGGTTGGGTCGGAACGGAGAAACAACATCATCATCGTGTTCATGGGGAGGCAACGGAATGCGTCGTGTTCATGGGGATGCAACAGAAGCGTCGTGTTCATCGGGAGGCAACGGAACGCGTGGGAGCCAACCGGCTTGGTCAGAACGGAATGCGTCGTCATGTTCGCCGGGAGGCTTGGGACGGAGCAGCGATGGAAGCGAGGCTGGCGCGACCGCAGAGCGGAGAAGCGGCCTTGTGTTCGACCGCCACGTTCAAGCAGGATCTGTTCGCCGGGAGGGTGCGGCGCATCGCAAAAGCGGAGAAGCGGACCTCTAAGGTCGAAGCGGGGTCTGTTGATCGGGAGGGTGTGGCATCTTGCAAAAGCGGACGAAACGGACTTGTGTTGGAGTGCTACGATCAAAGCGGGGTCTGTTCGCCGGGAGGGTGTGGTGTACCGCAAAAGCAGGACTCCACGGATACTATTCATCTCCACCATCGACCTCCTCCGGCCTCCACGGGCTACTATCGACCTCCTCCGGCCTCCACGGGCTCCTGTTCATCCAGCCTCCACCGCATGCTACTCCACCGCTCTTGTTCAACCACCCCGCAGCGCCATTGTTCTTCCGAGAGGCATCGATCGGCTTCGATTAGCGATAGTAGCGAAGAATCGCTCGTCGGGTTGATTAACAGACCATCGATCGATCGCTCGATTCGAGAACGCGTAACTGCGGTCTGTCGCTTCGGGTTCCGTTAGAGCCCAACGCCTCTTTCGGGTTCGATTAGAGCTAACGCCTCGCACACGCACGCACGTGTATGAGAGAAACGCGCATCGCTCGGCCACCGACCTCCCACCGTAACCGGAAACTTCCCGAAATTTTCCTCGCCCTCGCTTCTACCACGGTTTTTTCCGTCATGGACGGGCCGAAGAATGTCATGCAACTGCGTCTCTGGCCCGCCCAAGATGAAAAGCCCATTTTCTGTCATGATTTTTTGTCATAGAAGTAGGATCCCACCACATCTATGATGATACCGAGTTTTGTCACAATTATCGTCATAGAAGTGTCATATGTATGACAGAAAAAAAATTGTTCGGCCCAAAATGTCATGGATGTGTCTTTTTTTGTCGTGCACACGGACAAGTTTATCTCAATAAACATTTGAGCTATTGGATAAAAAAATATACAATTTTATAATTTTTTGGATCTAGCCTATTAGCTGACTACCTAGTGCCAGTCGCTGTTTTTTTCCTGTTATTGGTTTTCCAGAAAATCAGTACCAAACGGAGTCCAAATGCTACGAAACTTTTTGACAATTTTTTTCTGAACAAAAGAAACCCTAGAAGCTTCAGGAGGAGAACAGACGACAAACGCGAACACGGCAAGGCAACAGGGCGCGACCTGAGGGTGTAGGACGCCCTGATGCCTTTTGGGCCCCACGTGCCTCCGTCTGACCTAATTTCACTTTTATAATTCTAAAATATTGGGAAACCCCCAGAGAAACACCCGAAACACTTTTTCCGCCGCCACAAGTCTCTATTCTTCCGCGATCTCATCTGGAGGCATTTTTCGGTGCTCTGCCGGAGGGGGAATTGATCACAAAGTGCTTCTACATCATCCTTGCTTCCCTATGGATGAAGTGTGAGTAGTTTACCATAGACCTGAGGGTACATAGCTAGTAGTTACATGGTTTCTTCTCTCTCTGACCTTCAATACCATCTTCTCCTCGATCTTCTTGGAATTCTATCCGATGTAATCCTCTTTAGCAGTGTGTTTGTTGGAATCCGGCGAATTGTGGGGTTATGATCTGAATATTCATGAGAAATATTTGATTCTTCTCTAAAATTATTTATACATGATTGTTATAGCTTTGTATTTCCCTCCAATCTATCCGTTTGGTTTGGCCAACTAGATTGATTTATCTTTCGTGGAAGAGGTGCTTTGTGATGGGTTCAACCTTGCGGTGCTCTATTCCAGTGATAGAATGAGAACAAACACGTATTTGAATTGTTGCCATTAAGAATAAAACGATGGGGTTTATTCAAATTAGTTGAGTTTACTTTGTCTACATCATGTCATCTCGCTTAAGGCGTAACTCTATTTTTATTAACTTAATAAACAAGATGCATGCCGATCGATGGGTGGTAGGAGTCAGTTTACTTGCCTCGGGCGCGATGCCTATATACATGATCATTGCCTTGAATATCATCATAACTTTGCACTTTTCTATCAATTACCCAAACGTAATTTGTTTATCCACCATATATTATGTGCTTGAGAGATAAGCCTCTAGTGAAAACTATAGCCCCCCCCTCTACTTTTATCGTATATAAAACATGAAAATACCTTGCCGCACTTTATCTATTTTATTTGTTTTATCTTTGCAATTAATTTATCCACGACTACAAGATTTAGTCCTTGCAAGTAACCGCCAAGGGGATTGACAACCCTCTTGCTGTCATTCGGTGCATGTATTTGCTTTTGTGTGTGCAGGTGCTGCTAACGAGGTTCTGTGCGGTTCTCCTACTGGACTAATAATCTTGGTTCTTAACTGAGGGGAATATTTATCTCTACTCTCCTCTTCGAGGAAATTCGAACGTAGCTCACAAGTAGCAAGAATAATTTCTTGCGTCGTTGTCGAGGAGACATCACCAAAACCTATCAAGTGCCCTTGCACAAACTATCATCTACTTTCTCTTATTTTATTTTCTCTGCCTCTCATTTTTATCTGTCCCACTTCTAAAATAATTTTACGAAAACACAAAAATATTTGTGTTTGCTCGTTTGCTTGCTTTGTCACTATGTCTCACGAAAACAGGCAAGTTGTGTGACTTCTCCAACACTACTAGGGAAAACCCTAGCAGTAGCGCTGGTTTTGTGCTCACTAGTAGCGCGGGGAGGCGCGCTACTAATAAGGCGCTACAGCTATTGCTTAGCAGTAATGCGTGCCTGCATGCGCTACTGCTAGGATAAATAGCTGCAGCGTTTGTTCACTCCCACGCTACTTCTAATGTAACTAGTGACAGCGTGTTTTCTCTCCATCGCTACTAGTATTCTTTTTTTATTTTTTTATTTTTAGTGTATTTATGCGCCATCGTACAAATATTGGTACAATACCAATTATGAGGTTTACATCATTATGTCCATAACAGTGTGTCAAATGAAGGTGGATTAGGTTCAAGTGGAGGCAATATGTGGTGCATGTCAAAAGTATACTACTAAACCAAACTTGATCTAGTTTGGACTAGTAGTACTTTCGATGTGCACCACATGTTGCCTCCACTTGAGTCTAATCCGCCAGCACAAGCTATTTAATCATCATGATAGTCATAACATCATCAATAGTTATTTAATCATCATAGTCATAGTGTAGCACATCATCATCTTCAAACTCATTCTAGCTAGCTAATCACCACCAACACTAACTGCGGTAGCTAGCTAATCACCAGTAACACTAGCTAATAAAAATCATCAGTCATTGCCACCAACACTAGCTAATCACTCATGCTGCTCTCTCTCAGGTAAAATAACATAAAACATGTGTAGCACTCGTTCTTCATCAAGTTGGAGGATGCAGATGAACCTGCCTCCTAATCGTGGGTTGCGCTTCTGATTGCTGTCCCCTAGTACTTCTCGGCGACCGTTCACAATTTTGCTCTAATCTTTCACTATTAAGCATTCCTCGCTATTAGAAATCTTGAATGCACTAAAGTGCATTATACGATATCTTGGCCGTAAGCTAACAATTCTCATATGACCTTTAGTCTTGATCCAATGAGGCACAACATTCAGCGGGAGTACCTGTTGAAGAACATCATATAGTAACATACTTAGCAATGAAGTTTAGCTTAAAAATAATGTATGCGAAAGATGCACTGAGTACAAATAGTAAAAATCTTACCATCTTTCCTAAATAGATGTGACCGTAGTTCAATACGAACACTATTGGTCGCACGTTTTGAGTACTAAGATTTGCAAGACCAAAAAAATAATTTGTCTTGACAGTATGAAGATCCTCAAGCCATGAAACATAATGACTTATCTCCTCACAGTTTAGTTCAGCCCCAGGACAGTAGTAGGTCTTGTCTACCAAGTGCTGGACATGTTTGCTTGATTGGAAATAAGCTATCAATAGAAATTAGTTGTCAACTATTTTCGAATAAACAATATCAAAGACATAAATACGGTTGAGAAACTCACATTTTGGTAGAACTGGAGGCGTCTGCACATCGACCCAGATGTCGGTATTACCTTCAATACCATCTTCCGGACGAATATCAAAGGTGATAACTGAGGGAGTCCTGGACTAAGGGGTGTCCAGACAGCCGGACTATCATTGTCTGCCGGACTATTAATATCCGCCGGACACCCAGACTACGAAGATACAAGATTGAAGACTCCGGCTCGTGTCCGGATGGTACTTTCCTTGGCGTGGAAGGCATGCTTGGCAATACGGATATGTAGATCTCCTACCATTGTAACCGACTCTGTGTAACCCTAGCCCTCTCCGGTGTCTATATAAACCGGAGGGCCTTAGTCCGTAGGACGAACATACATCTCAACAATCATACCATAGGCTATCTTCTAGGGTTTAGCCTCCTTGATCTCGTGGTAGATCTACTCTTGTACTACCCATATCATCAATATTAATCAAGCGGGGCGAGGGTTTTACCTCCATCGAGAGGGCCCGAACACAGGTAAAAACATTGTGTCCCTCGTCTCTTGTTACCATCGCCTAGACGCACAGTTCGGGACCCCCTACCGAGATCCGCGGTTTGACACCGACATTGGTGCTTTCATTGAGAGTTCCTCGGTGTCGTCGCCGATATTCGATGGCATCTTCAACCAACAACGCTGTCGGGATGAGACTTTTCTCCCGGACAGATCTTCATATTCGGCGGCTTTTGCTGCGGGCAATTCTCTTGGCCATCCGAGCAGATCGAAGCTACGCCCTGCCGTCAGTCGATTCGAAGCTTAAACTTCACGGCGGATGACCGCGGAGACTTGATCTTCGACGGACTCGAGCCACGCCAAAGCGCGCCCTTTGTGACAATGGGCGCGATCTAGCTCTGCCGACGGACAGTGCCTTGGTGGATGCACTCGGATCCGCTTCGGCCATTAGCCCGGAGCCGACCGCCCAAATCGACGGTCGGTGGATAGACGCCGCCCCGGGGGCTTCAACATCCACGGCGATGGAGCCGAACACTGACCTTGTCCCCTGCGAGACTCGTGATTCCGAGGCGCCGGACTCCTTGCCGGACTCCGAACCTCCCGCGCCCCTACCAATTGATCCGGATTGGGCGTCGGTTATGGAATTCACCGCCGCGGACATTTTCCAACACTCGCCTTTTGGTGATATCCTGAATTCACTGAAGCGTCTCTCGCTATCAAGAGAATCTGGCGGACTATGGCGGGGCGGTTGGAGTTCGGACGATGAAGAAATTCAGAGCCCACCCACCACCCACTTTGTAGCCACTGTCGAGGATCTAACCGACATGCTATACTACGACTCCGATGACATCGACGCCATGGATGACGATGCCGGAGACGAACAGGAACCAGCGCCTACAGGGCATTGGAAAGCCACCTCGTCATATGACGTATACATGGTGGATACCCCGAAAGAAGGGGAAGGCGAAGAAGCAGTGGAGGCAGACTCTTTAAAGAAGCAGCCCAAACGCCGGCGTCAGCGACGCTGCTCTAAATCCCGCCACAGCAAGAATGGAGATTCCGGCACAGGAGACAACAACACTCCAGAGAGCGCCGAAGACAATCCCCTCCTGCACGACTCAGCGCAGGAGGATGCAGAAGCAAGCCCCCACGAGAGGGCGGCCAATGAAGGGGTTGAGGATTATAACTATATGCCTCCCTCCGAAGACGAAGCAAGCCTCAACGATGATGAATTCGTCGTACCTTAGGATCCCGTCGAACAAGAACGCTTCAAGCGTAGGCTTATCGCCACAGCAAACAGCCTAAAGAAAAAGCAGCAGCAGCTTCAAGCTGATCAGGACCTGCTGGCCGATCGATGGACCGAAGTCCTCGCGGCGAAGAGTATAAACTTCGAGCGTCCCTCAAAAGTTACCCAAGACGCAAGCTGCTCCCCGATTAGAGGAGGAAGCATACATACCTTCTTCACCAACAAGACGATATGGTGACCGACCACCCGTGGTCGTGGCGAAGAGGCATCCAGGCCCCGACCAAGAACGCGTGCCCGCATCGCTCCAAAAGTACGAAGCCAAAGGAACGACGGACTTGCGAGACATATTGGAGGACAAGGCAAGGCAATCCAGATCCATCTACGGATCACGTGGGCGCCCTACGACCCACGACGAATACCGTCGCGCCGGACATAACACCGGCCGGGCCGAACATAGCAGACAGCGCTCCCTCGAGCTGCGTCGCGATATTGCTCAATACAGGGGCGCCGCACACCCTCTATGCTTCACTGACGAAGTAATGGATCATCAGATCCCCGAAGGGTTTAAACCCGTAAACATCTAATCCTACGATGGCACAACAGACCCCGCGGTGTGGATCGAAGACTATCTTCTCCACATCCATATGGCCCGCGGCGATGATCTCCACGCCATCAAGTACCTCCCACTCAAGCTTAAAGGACCAGCTCGGCATTGGCTTAACAGCCTGCCCGCAGAGTCAATTGGGTGTTGGGAAGACACGAGGCCGCATTCCTTGATAACTTCCAAGGCACATATGCGACCGCCAGACGCGATGACCTAAGCCACATCATTCAGCAGCAGACGAATCGGCGGACAATTACGGACTCGGTTCTTGACGAAGAAAAATCAAATCGTCATTGTCCGGATCACAGAGGCCCTAGCAGCCTTCAAACATAACATCGGGACGAATGGCTAGCCCGGCACAGGGGCAGGAAAAGCCGAAATCCATGGCCGCCCTCACATCGTTAATGACCGCTTTTGTGCGGGAGAGGACAGCTAGCTAGCCCGAAGCAACAATCTCCGTAAAAATTCTGGCAGTCCGGATACTAAGGACAACAACGGCAGGTCACATCGAATCAAACACAAGCGCCACATTAACGGCTGACGATAAGGAGGATCTGGCGGTCAATGCTGGATTCGAGGCTCCAAACCCGTCGTGGAAGAAGCCATTTAAAGAACCACTTGGTCCGCCCAATTTGGACCGAATGCTCGACCGCTCATGCGGATACATGGCACCTCAAAAGCCAGCTAATCACACCAATAGAGATTGTTGGGTGTTCAAGCAGGCTGGCAAGTTAATTGCGAAAACAATGACAAGGGGCTAAATAGCGATGACGAGGAAGAGACACGGCGCCGAACAATAGAGGACGAAGGTTTCCCCCACAAGTGCGGACGGTGAATATGATATCTGCGACCCATATACCCAAGAGGAGAGGAAGCGCGCACTCACGGACGTCTATGCGATGGAGCAGTCGCCCCAAAGTTCAATCCATGGTCCTCTGTCCGATCACTTTTGATCGAAGAGACCATCCGACCAGCATACGCCATGGCGGATTCGCGCGTGGTCTTAGACCCAATCGTCGATGGATTTCACCTCACAAGAGTCACGATGGATGGCGGCGGCAAACTGAACTGCTTTATCGGGATACGGTCGCAAAATGGGCATAGACCCATCCAGGATTAAACCTACAAAGACAACCTTTAAAGGTGTCATCCGAGTGGAAGCCAAGCTATGCAGGCTCATCCTGCTGGAAGTGGTCTTGGATCCCGGATAATTTCGAAGCGAAGAGTTAATCTTGATATAGTCCCGTTCAGTGGCGGCTATCATGCCCTGCTCGGACGAACGCGTTGCAAAATTCAACACGGTGCCGCATTACGCATACCTAAAGCTCAAGATGCGGGCCCTCGTGGAGTCATTACGATCAATGGGAATACGGGCGCTCCCTCCGAACGGAGGAACATACAATGGCTCTCTGGCGAAGTCTGAGTAGCCTTCTAAGGCAATTCTCAAGTCCGGCGCTAAAAGCCGGATACATCAAAGCGCGCCGAGCAATACTAACCAAGACCACTGGCGCGATCGAGCCGCGCCGTAGTAATGCGGCCCCAACCCTCGCCAGCGCATGATCGCAAGAATAACACTCGCGTACATCATTACGCTTTGGAGATACCATGGCGCAGGGAAGGGCTCGATCACAAGGGACCAAGAGTGCGGCTCGACCACACCAGGGGCTCACGCGAGCGCCCCCCTTGGTTTTATTTTTATCTTGTCTTCTTTTTATGTATACAGGACTTTGTTAATCAGAAGCCCTGTTCGACGGCGCACTTGCCGAACTCATGATGCAAACAGTCAGGGACTAAAGGAGGCCGCGACGAATATTCAGGTGGTCTCAATTACGAGCATTAAATTCAATTACATACACCAAGTCTGCAGCTCATCCCTGGAGGGGGACATGTTTATTTAGTCCAAATCCCTTGCTTACCGCACTATTTGTATCAGTCCGCTTTATTAGCAGAACTTCTTTCATAAATAACGCAGCACTTCTTTTTTGCAAGTACATTATCTTTTATATATATGTTAATTATACGACATCTTGCACCCGTATATCTTGGTACGGCCAAATATGCCAGGGGCTTCTGTTCCCCACATTATGGTATAATTAAGTCCGAACACTTTCACAAGTGCGGCACCCCGAACTTATAGCATTATATGAATCAGCTCCGAATCATGTCTTGGGTCAATAGTTGGGTTTGCCGGCTCCCATGTTTTGGTGCCTTACGTTCCGTTCCGTCGGCTAAGGTAGCACTGGAGAACCACTGCGATTGCGCCCGGTTGAGCAGGTTAACGCCTCGATGGAAAGCTAAAACCGACCGGCATGATAAGGCGAGAGACTGGTCGCTGTTCGATGAGTTCTTTTGGGTCATAAAGACTCATGCCGCTTGACGAAGTTCGGATAATGTCCGATGAAGGCGTGGATAGCGCCCGGATTGATCTTCGAATACCGGGGCTTCACGAAATTTAAAATTATAAATTCTATGGCTAAGTGAGAGTGTTCAAGCATTATAAGTCCGTCGCCTTGTTCGTCGTGTTGAGCACCTCCTAGATGGACCCAAAAATGGGAACAAGAGTGCTCAAGTTTATCACCGAACACCCCAAGCACTTGTGGCTTGGGGGTCAAGCCAACGACTTGCCATCTCTCGATTTAACAAGCGGCCGCCTGAAGGTAATATTTTAAATTAAACAAGCGTTGCTCATGGCGCATACAAGCGAAGTTTTGGCGCATGGATAAATACAGCGAGTTCACTCAAAAATTACATTTCGGGAGCACTCATCGCAATATCGCAGCTCCCTTCAGACAACTTTATAATACCGCTCCGGCGTGCGATGCTCCTTGCCTGGCGGCGGTGGGTCCGTGAGAAGCCTCTCCACATCCAGTTTGCCCCATTGCACCTTTATGCGGGCAAGGGCTCGAGCGCCTTCAATACAAAGTGCGGCGCTTAATTACATCAAGCACAGGGGCATGCATTCACCACGCCCGCTTAGGCCAAAGTAGCTTCGAGGCATGGCCTCTCGAGCCACAGCCGGACTATGAGACCCTTCATGGCCTCCTCAGCTACCTTGTGGAATTTGACCAGCTGCTTCAGCTGGTCGCTTGGGGGCACCGGATGGCCGGCCTCAACGTATTGAGACCGAAGACCTTCTCCGTCGAGCTCCCTCCTCGCCACGATAGAATGCGGCGGCATCGACGACCACGCTGGCAGATCCGCAAACGCCTACGAGAGCTCGAATTCGGGTAAGTATCCGTAATTCACATTAACATGCACGCTTTGCAGGAAAAAGGCCTTACCCGCCGCTATCTTCTTTATGTCCTCAACCTCCTGAAGGGCCTTCTGGGCCCCGGCCTTGGCGGACTTGGCACTTTCGAGAGCCGAGGCGAGCTCGGACTCTCGAGTCTTGGAGTCACGCTCCAAACTCTCATGCTTTTCCATGGGAGCCTGGAGCTCTTGCCGAACTTCCGCCACCAGTGCCTTTTGCTTTTCTCGCTCAGCCCGCTCCGTGGCCGCATTGCGTTCGGCCGCGGACACGGCATCCTTCAGGGCTGCCACCTCGTTAGTGGCCCCTGCAATACACATATTATCCTTGTTAATTTTATTTGCAACCAAAATCCTTTTCTGTAAGGTACTTATTCAAATAGGTGTTACTCACCTTCTGTCTCCTCGAGCTGCTTCTTCGTATGGCCGAGCTCTTGCTCAGACCGCTCGAGGTTCTTTTTCAGCACCTCGACCTCCGCCGTTAATGCGGCGGAGGTCAGCAGCGCAGCCTGCAAACCCATATTGACATATTTTTAGCAACCCTGCGTATATCTTGTTAGATCCTTAGTCCGGCTTTTCCTTCCGAACACCGAACTAAGCATAAGAACTCTTGTCTATGCGGTATTACATTACGTAATTTTAGCTTCTTACCTCAAAGCCTGTTAGAAGGCTGCTGCAGGCTTCGGTCAGCCCGCTCTTGGCGAGCTGGACCTTCTTAATCACCGCACTCATGAGAGTGCGGTGTTCTTCCTTGATGGGCGCCTTCAAGCGCCTCCAACAGGTTATCCGGCGCCTCGGGTTGGACAGAGGCCGGCGGCGTCTCGGTCCTGCCCTTCTTTCGAAGGGGCCGCTTGCCGGACTCTAGAACCTCTGCGGGTTCCGATGTAGAGTCCGGCACAAAGTACGGGAGGTCGCCTGACGGCGCCTCTGGAGCCTCCTCCTGATGGGTCCCCTCTTGGGATCCCGCCTCGGCGTCCTCGTCGGCGCGTGGGGTAGAGGCGGTCGGGACGGAATTTACTTCCGACGAGGCCAACGACCCGCTCATTGAGTCGGGAAGATCATCCCTGGCCGGACTACGGATGGAATGCGGCGTTAGAAGGATACTTCGTGACATGAAAGGTACGGCATATAAATGATCTGAATACTTACGATCCGGCCGGACGCCTGGCCCTTGGAGACCACTCATCCTCGCCAATGCTGATGTTGGCGAAACTGTCCGGGGGGATAGTTCTCCCCCTCTTGGACCCTTCGGCCGCCCCGATTGGGGAAGCCTTCCTCTTCTTCTCTCCCTCCTTCGGGAGAGAGTACTCCTCCTCCTCGTCTTGGGGAGGAGTCCTCGTCGTCGTCGGGACTTTGATTCTGGAACTCTTCGAGTCCCGTGGCCACCTTCTTGGCCTTCTTCTCCGGCACCACGTGCGGTGCCGGAACCAGCAGCCCTGCTAAACGGGCATCCACCGGTTCTTCTGGCATGGGAGCCGGGCTAATGAGCAGCTTGGCCTTCTCCATCCATTCCTGTCAAAGGAAGAGGCAGATTAAAAACCTCACTAAAGTCAATCTAATTACCACAAGTGTCCCGTAATGGGGTTGAATCACCTACCTCGTCAGTCGGAGACTGCGAGCTGAATCCGCGGTCTTCTGTCACGGATGCGGGGGCTTCGGTGCCCTTGAACAGCACCCTCCAGGCACCTTCGTGTGTTATATCGAAGAGCCCGCTCAACGTCTGGTGCTGTTCTGGATTAAACTCCCACAAATTGAATGCCCATTCTTGGCATGGGAGAATCCGCCGGAGGAGCATGACTTGGACCACATCGACGAGCCGGAGCCTATTGCTCACCATCTTCTTGATGCAGGCTCGAGTCCGTCACCTCCACGGACTGCCCCCTGCAAGCCCTTCTCTTTCCGGGAGGTGAGCTGCGTGGGGATTCCAGATCTAAACTCGGGGCCGCCGCCCATGTGGGCTTCTTGCGGCTCGGTGATGTAGAACCACCCGATTGCCACCCCTTGACGGAGTCCACGAAGGTCCCTTCTAGCCAAGGGGCGTTGGGCAGCTTGCCCAACATGGCGCCTCCGCATTCGCTTGCGCCCCTTCACAACCTTGACTTGGCGTTGAAAGTCTTGAGCCACAGGCGAAGTGGGGCTGGATGTAGAAAGGCCTCGCGCACCCACGATAAGCGCCGAGATGTTGAGGATGAAGTTGGCGCCGGATCGTGGAAATCCAGGCCGTAGTAAAACATGAGCCCCGGACAAATGGATGGGCGGAAAGCCCGATCCGCGAAGGAAGTGGGGAGGAAGGCGACCCTCTCATGAGGCTCGGGGTAGGGATGAGCTGCCCTCGTCGGGCGGCCGATCATAATATCGCCTGGAAAGGTATCCGGCGTCGCGCAGCTTGGTGATGTCCTCCTCCTTAGCGGTGGAGGCCAACCATTTACCTCCCGCTCCATACATATTCGGAGAAGGGTCGAGGCGAGATGCGCGAGCTTGGGCGTTGGAGCTTGAGTTTGCAGGAATGGATGAGCAAAGGAGGAAGAAGGCGTAGGTGAGAAGGTAAATCCTTATCCCTTATATATAGGCGGACAATACTATGCGTCCCTCACCGGCCTGGTAAAACTCGCTTATCTCCCAAGCGCCACCATCAATGGCGCGGTTGGGTTACCCACGCACATATTGATGAGGATCCCGAAATAAGGGAAACACGATCTCTGCTTCGACAAGACGTGCCAAGGAAACCGCTTCGCTAAACGTGCTGAGGTGGAATAGTGAAAAACGATTCAAATGAGGGCTTGGCTGCGGTGTGGTGTCACGCCGCATAATACGTCAGCAGGTTGAACAAAGTGTATATTTTATTCTCTCTATGGTGGAATGTGGAATTTATTTTACAGAGTCGGACACTATCCTGGTGTTCATTATTTTCTCTGGATTATTCAAGGGAAGAACCCGCCTTGCAATGCCGAACATTATGCACGCCGGACTTATCGTCATTGAAGACTGGTTCAGGGGCTACTGAGGGAGTCCTGGACTAGGGGGTGTCCGGACAGCCGGACTATCATTGTCTGCCGGACTATCAATATCCGCCGGACACCCAGACTACGAAGATACAAGATTGAAGACTCCGGCTCGTGTACGGATGGTACTTTACTTGGCGTGGAAGGCAAGCTTGGCGATACGGATATGTAGATCTCCTACCATTGTAACCGACTCTGTGTAACCCTAGCCCTCTCCGGTGTCTATATAAACCGGAGGGCCTTAGTCCGTAGGACGAACATACATCTCAACAATCATACCATAGGCTAGCTTCTATAGTTTAGCCTCCTTGATCTCGTGGTAGATCTACTCTTGTACTACCCATATCATCAATATTAATCAAGCAGGACGTAGGGTTTTACCTCCATCGAGAGGGCCCGAACCTGGGTAAAAACATTGTGTCCCTCGTCTCTTGTTACCATCTGCCTAGACGCATAGTTCGGGACCCCCTACCCGAGATCCGCCGGTTTTGACACCGACAATAACCATATCAGGCTCAAATGCATAAGTCTTGCATAGTGCTCGCCATGTTTTGCATCCAAAAAAGGTGTAGTCGTCTTTGTTGTATAATTTTGCATGGAAAATATAACCATGCTCGGTCTTCAAATAAACTCTCTTTACCTCCATAATAGTTGTCATAGAACTGAAACCTATCTTATCCAATACAAAAACTCTTGCAAGGCAGGGGATACGCTAGTAGAATAGTAAAAACAAAATTATAAGTTGAAGCAGATGTCATGCTTAATTACGAAAAAAGACTTGTCATTGTGACTTACTGTATCCACTTCGAAGTTCTCGTCCAGCTTGATGCTGAAGCGCCTATCATCATCTAGGAAGATTCCGTTGCACAGGCCGCGCTCGTCTTCACAGTATTTGCAAATACCGAAATCCTTTTCGTCGTTAGACATTTCCTATGTTCATAGTTAAAACATTAATTGAAAATCGATCAAAGACAACTACCAGGATACTCAACACACAAATCCGGGGGCACTCAATATTTCCTACATATTCTGGCACAAGTCATGCCAAAATTCACGGAAAAATCCGGCATGACCTTTGCTAAAATAGGACATATCGAGCGCCTGAAATTTGTCGGAACAGAAATGAATCAACACTCCGGCAAAACATAGGCCACTTGGAGGTGTAACCTGCAAACATGACCGGCCACTTGGGCAAGCACATATCCTATTTGAGGAACACAAGATATACATTTCAAAATATCTTATGGGACTCAAATTAGCATGCATTCAATAAGCAAAAGTAAATCATCTCATGCGTCCGTACATCGTCGAATATTATCACTAATACATCCCGAATAGTGTCATACATATAACATCACTAATACAACTAAAACCCTAGCACACTACGGGTATCGGCGCGGGCGGTGGACACCCACAGAGCACCATCACGGGATCATAGCTCCAGTGAGATCCCTGGAGAACCTGCCAGGTATTGGAGAACCTGTGCTCCAATGCAAACAAGTAGCGACTGACGTGCGCGTCCTCCTCACTGACACGGTGACGCACCACCTCCGCGGGGTCCTCGAGCCTCTGGACCGTCACTAGCCCAGGCGACCGCCACCAAAGAAGGTTCGGGTCAACGACAGGCTGCCTCATCACCAACCTGCGCCCCCTGGTAAGTAGCACCTCCCAGTACCACCCTGACGGAGCCCAGTCCTAGACATGGCCTGTCTGGTCAAGCAGGTGTCGTCCTCCGCCGACTCGACAACGAGGATGCGGGATAGGCATCGTCCACGTCGATGCGGGAAAAATTGCTTTAACTAAAAAAATAGCAACAAGTTCTTACTAACTAGTTCTATTAATTCAATTAGTTCTTACTAAAAATAAACTTACTATAAATAAAAATAAACTAGTACCTAATTAGTACCTAGTTCTTACTAACTAATTAGTACCTAGGAACTAGTGCACTAATTACCATATAAGTATCCATTTTTAACTAGGGTTCGTACTACCTAATTAAATAGGGTTAATACTAATTGTAATTAATTAACTAGCACTAAAAATAGCCTAGGGTTCATACTAACTAGCACTAAATAGCTAGGGTTCATACTAAGCAGAGAAGAGGGATCGGAAGGGAAGAGTGCTTATAGAGGGCGGAAAGAGAGATGGGGTCGGGGGAGACAGCGGCGAGGCGGGTCGAGGGAGACGGTGGCGGAGAGTGAGGGCAGGGGCTCCGGCATGGTCGAGGTCGAGGAGGAGGAGGCACAGGCGCGCGACGACGTCGAGGGGCAGACTCCGGCGGAGAGTGAGGGCAGGGCCTCCGGCGAGAGCGAGGGGAGGGGCTCCGGCGGAGGCGACGAGGGGGAGAAGAGAGAGTGGGGAATTGGGGGAGGAAGCAGAGGAGAGGGAATCAGGCCGCGCGGGGGGTTAGGAGAAAATAGTTTTAATAGTAGCATGGGGAGAGAAAACGCGCTGCTGCTAAAATCCATAGTAGTAGCATTGTTTCTAGAAGGGCGCTACTACTATACCTATCACGTCGGGAACGGTGTGGCAATTATAGTAGTAGCGCGTTCTGTTCCTGCCGCGCTACGGCTAAGCGGGTAACAGTAGCGCCATTTTAGCTGACGCGCTACTAGCGCCTCATTTTAACATGCGCTACCGGTAAGATTCTGTGTATAAGGTTTTCCCTAGTAGTGCAATACTAATACTAATGATTTTATTAGTACTCTAATTGCTCCTCTCGTCACTAGTGCAGAGTCATGTCATATTAATGCCGCTTTGCTAAATCTTGTTATGAAAAAACAATTTTCTCATAGTCCTAATGAAGATGTTGCATGCCATCTGAATACTTTCGTTGAATTATGTGATATACGAAAGAAAAAAGGTGTGAATAATGATATTATTAAGTTGAAATTATTTTCATTCTCACTATGAGATCGTGCTACAACTTGGTTTTTATCCTTGCCTCGAAGTAGTATTGATTCTTTGGGATAAGTGTAAGGATGCTTTTATTACCAAGTATTTTCCTCCCACTATTTCTCTTAAAAATCAAATCATGAATATTAAGCAAATTGAGCATGAACATGTTGCACAATCTTGGGAGAGAATGGAATTAATGATAAGAAATCGTCCCACTCGTGGTTTAATCTTATGGATGATTATACAAAAAAATCATGCGGAACTAAACTATGTTTATAGAAATCTTCTAGACTTTGCTGTAGGTGGTATTTTTATGAAAATTTCATTGGGAGAAGCTACAAAACTTCTTGATAATATTATGGCAAATTATTTTCAATGGCACACCAAAAGAGCTCCAACTGGTAAGAAGGTAAATTCAGTTAAAGAAATTAATACTTTGAGTGATAAAATAGATGCTCTGATGAAAATGGTTGCTGGTAAGAATGGTCATGTTGATCATAATGATGTGTCATTATCTACTTTGATTGAGCAAAATAATGATGCTATGGATGTGAATTTTGTCTCTAGAAATAATTTGCCATAACCTATTAACCTAGTGCCCAGTGCCAAGGGTAGATCTCTGGACTTCACGAAGCACTTCCCGCCACCCCTCAGGAGTTCAAACTCAAGACCGACATCGGCTGCGCCTGGAGGGTGATGATCTAGCTGATGAACGACGGGATCACCCTTGATCAGCGTTGGGCCCTGTCGGTGTCAAAACCGGCGGATCTCGGGTAGGGGGTCCTGAACTGTGCGTCTAGGCGGATGGTAACAGGAGACGAGGGACACGATGTTTTTACCCAGGTTCGGGCCCTCTCGATGGAGGTAAAACCCTACGTCCTGCTTGATTAATATTGATGATATGGGTAGTACAAGAGTGGATCTACCACGAGATCAAGGAGGCTAAACCCTAGAAGCTAGCCTATGGTATGATTGTTGTAATGTATGTTGTCCTACGGACTAAAGCCCTCCGGTTTATATAGACACCGGAGAGGGCTAGGGTTACTGAGTCGGTTACAATGGTAGGAGATCTACATATCCGTATCGCCAAGCTTGCCTTCCACGCCAAGGAAAGTCCCATCCGGACACGGACGGAGTCTTCAATCTTGTATCTTCGTAGTCTTGGAGTCCGCGGATAATGATAGTCCGGCTGTCCGGACACCCCTAGTCCAGACTCCTCGGTAGCCCACGAACCAGGCTTCAATGACGATAAGTCCGGCGCGCATAATGTTCGGCATTGCAAGGCGGGTTCCTCCTTGAATAATCCAAAGAAGATCATGAACACCAGGATAGTGTCCGCTCGCAAAGTAAATTCCACATTCCACCGTAGAGAGAATAAAATGTACACAAGTTCAATCTGGCGGCGTATTATGCGGCGTGACATCACACCGCTACCAAGCCACTTATTTGAATCATTTTTACTATACCACCTCAGCTCGTTTAGCTAAGCGGTTTCTTGGCACGTCTTGTCGAGCGAGATCGTGTTCCCTTATTCGGGATTCTCATCAATACGCGTGGGTAACCCAACCGTTCCCGTCGCCACGCCTCCTCTATCGAAGGTGAATCCCAAACGGTCACGGAGACAGCTCTTGGTATTTTTTCCTCTTTATAAGAGGACCAAGGCTTGTCCTTGTTCTTCAATCTCGCATCGAATCTCCTCCTCGCTCCCAGTTCCAACACCCAGAGCCTCAGATTCGAGCGCTTCGGATTCTCAACCATGTCCGGCTCCGACCTCCAGGGCCGGTGGATGCCCTCCTCCGTCACAGAGGAGGACATATAGAAGTTACGTGAGGCCAAGCACCTGGCCTATGAGGTTTCGCACAGGTTGCCCGCCCAAGGGCAGGCCGTGCCCGCCCCCGATCCCGGTGAGTTCGTTGTCTTCGTATCCCACCTCCGTCAGGGTTTAGGCTTCCCGACGGACCCCTTCGTGAGAGGACTCATGTTCTACTATGGGCTGGACTTTCACGACTTGGCTCCGGAGTCCATCCTCCACATCTCCGAATTCATTATCGTCTGCGAAGCCTTCCTCCGCGTCACTCCCCACTTGGCCTATGGTGAAGACCTTCAAGTGGAGCCGAAGATGATCGGGGCGTCAGCGGAGTCTTGACAGGCGACCATAAGCAAAAGGCCGATGCCCGTGGTCCGAGGGTTCCTTCAAGAGGAACTCGGATGTGGCAGCAGGAGTGGTTCTATATCACCGCTCCAAAGGGCAGCAGGCAAAAGCCGCCGCCTTTATTCCGCCCGGGACCTCCACGCCAACTGATGTCGTGGGTCAACCAAGGGCTCAATTGGGGGCCTTCCGAAGACGTGCCCTCACTGCAGGGCCGGATTCGAGGCCTCCAAGCGAGGGAGATCGACCTGATCGTGGTGATGCAGGTTATGCTAATCAGGCATCTTTTGCCCTGCAAACGCCGTCTTCTCCGTCTATGGGAGTTCAACCCGGAGGGACCTCGGATTCTCCAACACTTTATGGGTGCGACACCCGTGGAGATGTACAAGTTGTTCTTCGGACCGTAGGTGGCGTGTCCGGAATTAGCCGAGGACGCAGGCCTAAGCCGCAATCGCCCGAATACTCAGGTAAATAGCTCAGAGTCCGGACATTCTGTTTATATGCCTTTCTAGAGTTCGCCTCCTGACCCATTACTCTTTACAGGAATGGGTGGCGCGATCAAGGCTGATAAGGTGTCCGGCCCCCCTCCCAGAGACCGCACTGGAGCCCGTGCTGGTCAGAATGTTGGAGGTCACGCCCACAGAAGGGAGTGAAGGGGAAAATAGAGGAGCTAATATTTCGCCCGAAGGGGCGTCTGAAGAGGGGGAAATCAAGAACCCCTCCCTCCAGGGGGAGGAGAGGACCGCCTCCGAAGATCCGGAGGCCAAAGCCCCTAAGCGTGGGAAGAGATCTTCACCGGGGGGTCCGGCGTCCGGAGAGAATCCGGACGCACAATCATCGCCAAAGGATCAGCCCTCCAGCGAGCCATGAGTATGAAAAAGGGAGTTAATTAGTAAGGAAATACCTTCATTTGTGCTTCCGTGGGTAACCGAAATATTTGTGTTGCAGTTCGGATCTGCAGCCTTCTCAAATGAGTTCATCTTCGGGGGACCTTCTTCCGGAGATGATGGAGAGTGAAACGCCTCCGTCTGTAGCGCCGTCGAGATAAGGCAAAGCGAGCTGAAATATCGTCACGGAGGTATCCCGAGTCCGGAGGGGCGAGAGTTCGGCACCCACTAGTATCCGCCGGGAGGCAAGAATCTGCTTGAGAGGCGTCCATTTGAGAAGATCACCGTGCGTTGATGCGTATGGTGATTGGAAGGATTTAAATCCGCCGAGAGCGGATTGCGCAATGCCGCCATGAGTTTCTTGGCGGGATTTGAGGTATGCGAGAATGACGCACCCTTTTGTCTTTTAACAGTTTTGCACAAAAATGCGCCTGTATAGATAGTAGCCCACAGGACTCGGTAGGTTGTCGAAAGCGACGGCGTCGAGGATCAAAATAAGTAATGAATGCCGCCGTTCCTATGCGGTGGCGGATAGTCGAGGGCTAGCCGGACTAATGGGGTTCTGAGTTGATGCGGCAACTTGACGTGGCGGATGCGGACATCGCACTTGTCAACCGCGACTTGACGAGTCGCAAGGTAAATGAGTTCTCCGCGATCGCTTTATTAAGGGGTGAAGCCCTCCTCGATAAATTATATGCTATTATGCGACGGTGCTTTGCTGCTGTGGAGAGCCTTGGGCGAACTTCCTCGAGCTAAGGAGCAAGCCCGAAGGAGTGACGCGGCTGCCTCGAGGGCGGCCGAGGAGTTGGAAGCGAAGGGTTGCGCCTTGCCTAGCGAGGCGGGGTGGCGAATTGGCCATGAAAGTAAAAGATCTGCCGACCGCAATGAGGCTCTTGAAAAGGAGCACTTATCGGGCGGGAAGACTGAAGAAGGCCACCGCGAAGCCAAGGATGCCCGCTCGCAATGCGAGCTATGATGGAGGAACTGCGCCGGTAGGAGATATCGTGGTGGCAAGCCTTTTTCGCTGCGTCGCCGGTTCATGGATCAAAAGTATGCTCAATTTGAGCGGTCAGGAGTCCGGAGGATCCGTATATGGACTTAGCTGCAAGTGCGGTGACGCCATTGAGCACTTCCGGAGCCGGGAGGATCACAAGGCGGAAGAGCTATATTGGTCTCAATTCCATAGTCCGGATCGCTCACTTCAGTAGACAGACCGGTTGGCGAATGGGCGAGCTAAATAGATTGTCCGTACTTGCCATGGCCCGACATCGTGGCCCATGTCCGCCGAGAGGCCCAAGGCGACGAGCTACTTCGGCTTATTGCAGCAATTCCTTGGAGCGGTGCCGCACATAAAGGAGATGAAGCGGTCGGCCTGCATCGAGGGCGCGCGGATGGCTTTTGCCCGTGTCAAGGCGCATTGTCCGGAGATGGATGCCACCGCTGTTGCCGCCTAGGGGTCGGATGAAAGCCGGCTCCCCGCCGAGCACTATTTCGGGGAAGTTAGGCATGGCGCTCGTGTAATAGAGTCGCAGTGCTCGAAAAATGTCACGTTCAAATGAACGTATTAGCTTGTAAAATGATGATTATGCTATAACTGCTTTTTATACTTGTGCGTCCCAAGTAGTAAAACTTCTCCTGTGCGGCCGTTTACGTATACATTTCTATAACTTGAAAGATTGCAGTCTTCGGCTTCAGCCCCCACGCACAGGATGCGGGGGTGTTTGCAAAAATAGCGCGTTTTCACACTTAATCCAACGTCTCGGTCCTGTTTAAGGAGGTGGTAGCGTAGCGAACGAGGCAATCCGGACTATAATGATTTATCATTTTCACTTAGCCAGTGGAGCTCGAGGGTGGGGCTACGATATAGCCCATGGTGGCACCGCACTTCTCCGAATTCGGGGCGCGTATGTGCCTGACCGGGAAACGGTCCTTCGTCAAAGCGGGGATATCTAAATATTCCGGTAGTCGATCGAGTGGTTGACCAGTCTCATTGTATCATGATGATCGGTTTTGGCTTTCTCTCTCGAGGTGCTCGCCAAATTAACCTGGGCACAATCGCAGATAGTTCTCCGGTGCGCGTTAGCCGATGATCTGGAATGTAAGGCAGCAAAACACAGGAGCCGGGCAAACCCAACATTTGACCAAAGACATGATTGGAGCTGATGCATATAATGCCTAACTCGAGACGCGAACACTCCCTAAGGTGTTCGGTCTTTTATAATAATGGGCGAACGATGCCCTAAGCCCCTAGTGTCGTGTGCGGGCATGGTCTTCGACGCGCCGATGCCAAAACGTCGAGCTCGCTTTGGCTATAGGAAGAAACCAAGGGACAATAACAACAAGAGACAGTAAAAAAGGTTTGCGCAGGGTCTTAATCTGAAAAGAATTCTCACAACGGGTCCCTACTGCACGTTTGCGCATGTGTCTCCGTTGCGCCGTTACCCTGGACAGGTATGCACGTTGTTCATCAATAAAAAGAGAGGAACGTTTAGTTTGAAAACAATTCGTGCGAAAAATATGTGTAAAAGTATAAACAATTAAAGCGGGGTTTGTATGAACCCGCGGTTGTTTGTGCACGCAGCCCCCTGTGAAGAGGTATGCGGCTAGGGAGCCCCTAGCCTGCTGAAGCCGGATTCGTCTATCCGAGTCCGGGGTCTTTAAGTGAGCCTCGCAATAAAATGAGGCCACGCGGACCGGGCATCTTGAGTGTAAGAGACGCGTAATGCGGTATGACGTTGAAGCGGACAAAAGCCTTTCGTCCCAAGAGTGCTTGATATTCACTTTCAAATGGGACGATGTGAAAAATTAATTTTTCGCGTCGAAAATTGTTCGGCGATCCGAACACGACTTCTAGTAATATGGAGCCTGTGCACTTGGCGTAAGGGCCTGGCGTCACTCCTTTGAAGGAAGTGCGGCTGTGTCAAATTTTGGTAGGGTCTATCCCCATCTTACGGATTGTGTTTGAATACAACAGGTTTAAGTCGCTGCCTCCGTCCATTAGGACGTTAGTGAATTGTAATCCGTCTATTATGGGATTCAATATCAGGGGAGTCCGTCCCGCGTTTGAACGCTTCGGAATAGTCCGGTGGTCGAAAGTGATTGGTTTTGATATCCAATCTCTATGGTCTCTTTGGGTTGGACCATGAAGCTCTTTTAGAAAGTGCCGCACTATTTTTCCGTATTACCACATGAAGTGAGTTTACTGCTTTGACCTCTTGTGGGAAAGTCTTTTGTTTTCCGGTGATCTGCTGGTGGGGTTTATCTTCTTCGCTTGACGCGTCGAGCCCCTTGTGTTCGGCATTTAGTCGGCGGACTGTTTAAAACCCAACAATCCTGTGGGTGTGATTTGCGAGCCTTCCGGAAGTCTGTGGATTTGACATATCCGACCCGAATCTTATTTAAGCTGGACGGATCGTCATTGTCATCCTTAAGAGGCGTTGTTTTGTTGTTTGGCGCGAGCATTTGAATCCGGCGTTAATCGCCGTGCTCTTTGGGCTTTTCTCTTTATTTTTATTTGTTTTTTCTGCCGTGATTTTCCGTTCCATCCCTTATCTCGGATGTACTTGGGTCGCTGGTGTTGCATCTTGCTAGCCAGCTGTCCTCTCCCGAGCAGAAGCGGGTCATGAGGCTTGTTAGTGCGGACATTGTCCTCGATTTCTCTTGACCGAGGTGCCTGGCAAGCCATTCGTCTCGGACATTGTGCTTGAAAGCTGCTAAGGCTTCGGCGTCCGGACAATCGACTATTTGGTTCTTTTGGTAAGAAACCTGTTCGAATTTCATGGTGACTCTCCGGGCTGTTGAGTTATATGACTTAGATCATCTGCGTCCGAGGGCGGACATAAGTCCCTTGAAAATTTGCTCTAAACGCATCCTCGAGCTCTTCCCAACTTCCCACGGTATTTTTCGGGAGGCTTTTAAGCCAATGACGGGCTGGCCCTTTGAGCTTGAGGGTAGGTATTTTATGGCGTGGAGGTCATCTCCTCGGCCATGTGTATATGTAGTATATAATCTTCTATCCAGACTCGAGTGCATTGTTCCATCATAGGCCTCTATGTTTATGGGTTTAAATCCTGCTGGGAATGCATGTTCCAGCACCTCATTAGTGAAACATAGTGGGTGCTTGGCGCCCTGTATTTGGGTGTGTCACTATCTTGGACACTTGACGTGTTGCCTTGCTTCTGGGGCCCTCTTCTTTGGCCGTAGATGGACTGGTGGGCCATCTGTCTTTCGAGTTCATTAGTTGGTTTATGTGTGGCGCCGCTTTGAATTTGGCCTATCATCGACCGTCTATCCAACCAGCGGCCTCTTTATTTTTTTGACGGTGGAGGCTCTATGGCCTCCTCGTCGATCTCAATAGTAGACTTGCGCCGGGTAGCTCTTTGATTGGTGGCCATTGCCGATTGCTCTGCGCTTTTGAGCACTTTGCTCCATCTCATTACGAGTGTGTCTTCCTTGTTTTGAGCTTCCTCTTTTCCTTCTTGAGCTTCTTGCGGTGTTGACGAGTCTTTTAGAAGGTTTTGCTCTCGGTGGCGTGTCCGCATGAGGTCGTCCGGTTGTTGTTTTCACCGGGCTGGGACTGATTATCTGACTCGTCATGTTCGGACGGTTGCTTATCTGCATGTTCGTCGTCCATTTGTGGGCCCTGCCGTATTGCGGGCTCCTTGGGAGCGTTGTTGTCGTCGAGGCGGGACTTAGGGCGGCGTCTGCGTCGCCGTTTTGGTTGTTTATCGGCGGGGTTATCTTCTGCCGCGGCCCGTTGGTCCTCGTCATCGCTCTCCTTTGGGGTATCCACCTTGTATATGTCATATGACGAGGTGGTCTTCCAGTGCCCTGTAGGCGCTGGTTCCTGTTCGTCTTCGGCATCGTCGTCCATAGCGTCGATGTCGTCGGAGTCGTAGTCTAGCATGTCGGTTAAATCATCGACAGTGGCTACAAAGTGGGTGGTGGGTGGGCTCTGAATTTCTCCGTCGTCCGTACCCCAACCATCCTGGCCATAGTCCGGCCGGGACTCTCCTGATAACGAGAGATGCTTTAGTGAATTCAGGATATCGCCAAAAGGTGAGTATTGAAAGATGTCTGCGGCGGTGAATTCCATAACCGGCGCCCAATCCGAATCGATTGGTTGGGCGCGGGAGGTTCGAAGTCCGGCAAGGAGTCCGGCGCCTCGGAATCACGAGTTTCGCGGGGGACAGGATTAGTGTTCAGCTCCATCGCCGTGGATGTTGAAGCCCCCGTGGCGGCATCTATCCACCGTCCCTCGATCTGGGCGATCGGCTCCGGACTAATGACCGAAGCGGATTCGTGTGCGGCCACCAAGGCACCGTTCGGTGGCAGAGCTAGATCATGCCCGTCGTCACAGTGTGGCGCGCTTGGCTGTGGCTCGAGTCCGTCGAAGATCAAGTCTCCGCGGACATCGGCCGTGAAGTTTAGGCTTCCGAATCGGACCTGACGGCCAGGGGCGTAGCTTTCGATCTGCTCCAGATGGCCAAGTGAATTAGCCCGCAGTGCGAAGCCATTCAAGCCATTTTTCGTCCTGAATGTCTAGATATCTATTTTGCCTGGATTGCTTCGGTTTAGGGTTGAACAATGGCTTGTTCATGCCAGACTGTGGTTAATAATGGCTTGCTTGGTGCGTTGACTAACTTAAATTGGTTGTTTATAAGGTTGATAGTATGTTAAACTTGTTGCTATGCTATCTATGTCTTGCTTGTCAGTGTGCTAGTAACCTGACCACCTCCACGAGGAGGTTACCAGCCGACATGCGTTGCATGTAACCGAACAACCTAAATTGTGTTTCTGCCTAAACAAGCCCATAACCAAACAACAAGACTTTCGTTTATTTGTAACTAGGCTAGAGGGTATGTAGACAACCAAACAACATGCAGATAATTGTCCTTAGACTGTATTGACTGAACTAGGCTCAACTGGTACAAATCTGCAATGCAGGCAAGCAAACACGAGCAAGTGCACATTGTGATGATTTTTTGCCACTGTGAAACACTGCGTCCGGTGCATTTTGTCGCGGTTTATATTGGGGCAGTTTTTCGCCAATCAGCACACCGTTTTCGAATCAAAAGCAGCATTTCACTCCCTGGACGCGGTACGGTTGAGTGATTACCGAGGCGGGTTGCGAACACCCTAAACTAATCGCAAAATGCGCAAATCATTCGGCCTTTTGCCTCTCGGCGAAACTGCTCCCGGCTTGCTCCGACGTAGCGCGCTGTGCCCATGTGTAAACTGCAAAGGGCCATGTGTAAAACGCCAAGGTCACTCGCGCTGGCCGGCACTGCCGCGCGCGAGCGGTGCGCCGCCACCGCACCCGTCAGCTAGCGACAACGGCTCCAGCGGTCGGCCAACGCGCCCCACGCGCTCCGCTCCACCACCTACTGTACCGCACCAAAAGCCACCGCTTCCCTTCTCCTCTGCTCCGCGCACGCCTCCCCTGCGCGTACCGACGGGCGGGCGGGCGGACAGCGCAGCGCAGCTTCCGGCCACGCCACGCGTGGGCGTGGCTCCCTACCGTCCACGGATCCGCCGTCGATCTGGAAGGCCGACAAACGCCGCCCCGCTTTCCGCTGCCGCCCCCCGCCCACTGGATTAAGTACTCCCCTCACCCCGAGACAGTCAGCTTCACTCCCTCACTCACTCAGGCTCCCACTCCCATCCCCATCACCAACCTTTCCTACTCCCACATGGCCATGGCTCCCCACCCACCGGTCCTCCTCCTCCTGCTCCTCCTCTGCTCGCTGCTCCCCGATGCGGCGCGGGCGGCCGGCGCCGAGGACACCGGCGTGACCATCGTGCGCAAGGACGGCACGACCTGCACGCTCTGCGCCTCCTGCGGCAACCCCTGCAACCCCAACCCGGGATACAACTACCCGTCGCCACCTCCCCCGGCTCAGGTGACCCCCGCGGCGCCGGTGTACACGCCTCCCACTTCCTACCCAGCTCCCTCCGGTGGAGGCGGCGGTGGTGGTGGCTACTTCTACCCTCCGCCCACCGGCGGGTCCCAGGGAGGACAAGGTGGAGGAGGTGGAGGAGGAGGCGGTGCGTACCCGACGCCCCCGCCGCCCAACCCGTTCCTGCCCTACTTCCCCTTCTACTACTACAGCCCGCCACCCCAGCTCAAGAGCTCGGCGCCGGCCGTCTCCTCGTCCGCCGCGGCGCCACTGCTGCTGCTCGCGCTCTCCGGGCTCCTGCTCTGGTGAGGATGACGAGGGTGAGAATGCGAGGTAGATCTGCCGAGCTGCCGCGCTCAGTGGATCCATTCAGCTGGCTGACTGGCTGGCTGCATCTGCGCTGCAGTAATTTTCGATTTTATTTATTTATTCACCGCTGTAATTTTCTCTATTTTTTTGCTCCTCCCTCCTCTCTGCTTCTGTGATTTATTATGTGCCGGTATAGAACTATAATATAGGAGACCGTACCAAGTGTAAACCAAGGGCGACTAATAATAAAGCACCAGTGCTGTTTTATATAGAGATGGATCTGGTGATTAAGATGTTCATGCCAAAGGCAGGAGAGGAATGAAGCTGTTCGTTTCTCTCTTTGATTAGTTGTGGCGTTGGCAAAACGAATGTGCATCATGTGGATCCGATTTCGGTGTCATGGTTCTAAATTTCTGATGACATCTCTCGCCGTGATATGCTGGGGACCGGCAGCCCTTGCGTGTCCTGGTAAAGATTTGTGCTGTTGGATGGCACTTCTTCTTCAGTTCTTGTTGGGTTTGTGCAGTGTACGTAGCTTTGGAATGTGAATCACATGGCGTTGGTGAAGAAAAACTGTGAATGTGAATGATGTTTGAGATTAGTTTGTACCTTGTTCTTGCTGCTGAATACGGCTGTTCAATGGCATTGAACGTCGTTGCACGAAAAAAAAGAGGAAAAATAGTGACAGTGGACTTGGTCAAACATGGTGCTCCAGCAGTTATGAACACCTGACCTCAGTTCAGAGTCTCTCTCGTTCACTGGTAAAGAAACAAGAACCTGCTGCTACCGTGCAGGCTTCCAAAACTGAATCTTGTACAAACAGAACAACACTCCAGTTCAGAGTCTCTCTCAGGCTAACGAAGGCACAACATGGATCTGGTGAACATGTCATGGTTCCGATGACATTGCTTCAAAGAAAAGAAAAAAAAGGTTCCGATGACATCTCTCACCGTGCCATGCTGGCGATGGCCCTTATGTGTTGATCTTGTTTAATGTTTAACATGCCATGGTTCCGGTGGCACCAGCACATTTTTTTTCTATATCAGAAATATATACTTCTCAGTTAATAAATTTCTAAAATATTTACAAAATAATTCATTTAATAATAAAGTGTTGGATTGGAAAATGTTCACGTACCTGAAAAACAATATATTAGAAGTATTGATCTCACATTCAAAAAGTATTCAAAAAAGGCTCATGTACATTTGTATTATATCTGTTCTTATCCGCTCCATTCTTTTCAACCTTCCTACATGACGAACATTACGGAAGTCAATTACACCTTCTTTACCCTGTTATGTATGGTGTCGTTGGCGACTTAACAATGGCGGTTCTAAGCGATGGTAGAAGGTCGATGAGATCGGCGCGAATGGGGAGACATGTTGCCTTCCCTACTTCGACACTCATCCATCCATAGCCTCCACAACGTTGTTGTGGCTCCCTCTCTTCTTCTGTCTCATCCATGGCCTCGCCCTGTCGCGATTGAGCTATCTTCCTTCACTGAGGATTGAACCGGAACTCCTGTTCTGTGCTTCAGGCGCTGGATATTGGGATGCTGGTAGGGAGTGCATACCCTCCAGGTGACGGGCCGCTCCAAATAGTAGTCACTCTCTCACGACGCTACGACCTCTTTCTGTTGGCTTTATTGTCTGAAAAAAAAAACCACGCACTGGTTCAGAAATAAACCAACTACAGTTTTTTTAATATATTTTAAAAACTGTGCATTCAAAATTATTCATGATTTTTGTACCAAATTATGGATTTTTTTAAATGTTCGGCAACTTAATTTTCTTTACGAATTTTAAAAAGATTCCCGAGCTTGAAAAATGTTCACAAAATTCTAAAATTTAAAATTTTGGAAAATGTGCTCGAATTAAAAAGTTTACGTTTTTTTTTGTGGATTTAATAATGTTTTCCAATTTGAAAAATGTGAATTTTTAAAAACTTGAGGAAGAAGAATGAAATTAAAAAAACATACTAAAATACATAAAAATTAAAAATAAGGACCAAATCAATATCATCGAAAACCCAGCAAAAAATACACGAAAAAATTCCGGCCTGTGTTATAGTACATCCGTATATAAAACTGTTGTCGGGTGTGCCTAGGGCACATCTGAGTGACTCAATCAAGTATAAAAAGGAAAAGAAAAAAAGATAAAGAAAATACCCACACGAATCTCCGCGTAGGATCAACGACTTAATGCTTAGATGTGCAATATTTATGGTATATCTAGATGTGCTCTAGCAAAACTGTTGTTAAAATGAAAAAATCTTAGTGGATAGGATATAGTGGAAAAATCTTTCGGTAAACTGCTGCTTGTTACAGGGGACTAGGAAGCATTGAAGTTTGCCGGTAAACTGCTGCTTGTTACAGGGGAACTAGGAACCATTGAAGTTTTTAGTGTGGATCCCAAGAGGGAGGTACTTGAACCAATCAAAAGTATCGGCAGCAGTGCGCTCTTCGTAAGCCATGGCAAGTGCCTGTTAGTTGACACAGATAAGCTTCCTTCCCTCGAGTGCAACTGCATCTATGACCTCAGGGATGGCAAGAGAAAATACATCACTTCAGCGCTTGGAGATGGCCCTTTGAGCCTTGCTCAGGTTCTTCTCAGTCATTGTTCAGAAGTTGACGCTCAACAAGATCATATCCGTTGCCAAATCCAACTTTTACGCATTTAGTATTTAACGACTTGCTCGACTTCAAACGTCAGGCTGCTACCTCCGTGAAAGGGAATTGATTGAATTCATCGGTAACTAGTTTTCTTTCTCACTGGACCGGACTGCAGAATGCCAAGATGCTGGACTGATCGTTGCTGGGTACAAGTTGCTTCAGCTTCTTGCTGCTGATGCTCTAAAGCAGGAGCTACAGCTGGGGTGGTTCTCGCACATTGTACCTGAAGAATTGGTGGTCTTCTGCCTGTTTTGTCTCTTCATCCAGCAGCAAACATATGTCGGATGTGCATTTTTTTGCATAGAGAATGTGTGTCGTGTCTCCAGCCTCCGGATGGGTACCCGAAGATCTATGGAACTGATAATCTATATGGTCCGCGATGGAACAAACTCATTTGCCTGATATGTCATTTATCAAAAAGAAACGTGGTTATCATATTAGGCTGAACCAAGAAACCATGTTTGCCGTTAAAAACTGGGTTTCTTTCTCTGTCATGCCCCTTCAGAAATTCTTCAGAAACATCAGGTAGCTATGTTGTCCGTGGAATGTGGGAAGAGGTTGTAAATTTAGCCAAATATCTCATTAAAATGGACTAAAAAAGAAGAGAAACTCCTCCCTTTCTTGATTACTTTGTACCATTTGCAACTAGAATCTTCTACTTATCATTTTGCCTCATCTTTCAGTTTCTGAAGAATAAGATGGAGACAAAAGGACATATGATTTTCCAAGATTATGAAAGTGCGTCCTAAACTGTATGTACATGTATGAGAAGATAGATCTAAATTTGAATAAATTCAATAGCTAGAGAAGGCCAAAACATCCTGGCATGACAAAATCAACGGTGTCTCAGATAAAGAAATATAGTTACTAACGGGCTGCTCATGGGTCGTCTGAGATAAAAACTTACAAGTAGTTTCACCCCAACCCACAAGTCCATCTGCTTTTTTTTCCCTTTTTTTTGAACCGGGCATAACCCCTTTCCATCAACTGAATAACAGAAATACATAGTCACAGAACAGAAATTAGAAGGAAGCGGGAAAGGGGAAAGCGAGTTCAACGCATCGCCGGGAAACCCATCATAGGAACTCGCCTACGAGACACCTGCTATGGGACAAGTCCATCTGTTGAGGTCCGGAATGTGTCACATCTCCCAATGGACCTTTTAACCGCCACATAAATTTTTGCTCTAGAGGAGGTTGTCCTAAGGAGGACCATATCAATCACTTTGTACATTTTGAAGCAGAACCGAGTCCAAATTTATGCTATATATGGTTTCTGTTCTACGGTATAGTATGAAATCTAAAAACCATTTAGAACTAGATTTTTCCAGTATAAAACTGAAAAATTCGGTAAAACAGAAAATCCTGATGTAGTATTTTTATTAGCAAGCCCAGCCCACCAGGACAAGGCCACCAATCAAATTGAGCCCACTAGCCACTAGCCGCGTGGAGCGAGGACCGAAGCGGCATCCAACGCTCAACCAAATATGGATGCATCTGATGTGGCCTGCCTGGATTACAATATATGTGCTGCCAGTGATGGCATGTTTTGTACTAGTGGAACAGGTTTCGGGAACACTAATTCATAACACATCTGCTGACTCATTAAAAAAATTATGGTAAATTATTAATTTTTAGTCCATTTTATCTCGAATAAGTGCTTTGCCACATATGGGTACGCTACTTACATTGGACGATAATAAAAAATAACTTAGTTATTTTCTTGAAGATGCATACAGTTTTCTTTTTTTTAGCAAAATGGGCCACAGTCAAGACGATCACATATATAGATGGTGGTTTAGTACAAATTGGCCATTCATCAGCTTATGCTGCATTTTTTTCATTTTGTTAGAGATTGTGGATCGTTATTTAGGTAAATACATAGGAGCTCGCGGGTGCTCATGTATATAAATATTAAAATAAAAAATACCAGAAAAATTAAAAAATATATAAATTTGGTGTATCAAACCTGGATGCCCATTCTACTCCTGTGTTTACTCATTAAGAAATGACATCCATGGTATCCATGACCAAGAAAATACAGTTTCACCTAGCGATCCATTCAAATAGTTTTTTATACAATGATTTTTTTTTGACCTTTTGAATGAGAATACCATGGATGTCCTTTCTCCACGATACTTCACATGGGAATAAAATGGGCACCCAAGTTTGATACCTCAAAATTTTCAAGGTTTTTTTTTTGTGAATTTTCCAGGTAATTTTTTCACTTTACTATTGATATAGGGCTCACGGGCACCCAAGAGCTCCAAATTCTTGTCTTGTTATTTAGTTCTTGCAGGGGCTACATTCATTCTAGGTATTTAGAAGATGGGTACGGATTTCATGTGTATCATATCTATTGATGTTCTTTATATAATAAAAATTCCCATTATTTAAAAAAACATAGACTGACAAACTTAAGAAGTAAAGAGCTAAAAAACTGTCAGTAGCTTCCAACAAAAGCTCAGCCCTATGATGCGTCGTGATCCCATGCACCTCAGTCATATCAAGCTCTTTCGGCTCCCTGCCACCAACAAGCTTCCAGTTAAAGTGCCAGAGAAAGCTCGCAAGGGCGATCTTATTATTGTACTCCCTCCGTTCGAAATTACTTGTCTTGAAAATGGATGTATCTAGAACTAAAATACATCTAGATACATCCATTTTCGCGACAAGTAATTCCGAACGGAGGGAGTACACCCCAAACATCAATACCAAGGCATATTCGACGCCCAGCACCTCCAGGGAGAAACTGAACCACCGGTCTAGGATGGATGATGTATAGTCTATTAATTATCTCTCAAGGCACATCGGCGAGTTATCATTAGGCTTGGTTATTTTTATTTTTTAAACACGTGTATATTAGTGTTTTTTAGGATAACACGAGTATATTGTTTTTTTTACAGTGTATATTTTTTTTTAGTGTTTGGTGTGTGCAGCAGAGGCCTGCAAGTATTTCGAGCCGGCCCAAGCCCACATGCATCACTCTTCTAACCCCTAATTTCTCCACACCCTCGCTATCCAGCCGCCGCTCCTCTCCAACATTTCTCCCCCAAATCCACGGCGTTGTCGCCGCCATTAGCCGAAGCTGAGATCCATCCGTCCCCATCACACGGCGAGCGCGGTCGCAGTCGGCGGCGTGCTCGGGGTCTTTGTCGAGGACGTCGGCATCGGTGGCGCGGCCATGGATCAGGAGGTCGCCGATGAATCCATCACCATCGGTGGCGCGCCGATGGATCAGGAGGTCACCGATGAATGGGCGTCGCTTCAGCCGGACCTCGTCCGGCTCGTTGCCGACTGCGTCCTCTCCACCGGCGGCGTCGACGGGTACATGGCCATGAGGGCCGTCTGCCCCAGCTGGCGCTCTGCCGTCTCCAAGCCATCTCCGCACGCCGCGGTCGCCGACCTCCGTTTCCGCCCACGGCAGTGGGTCTTGCTCAACGGGGCAGACGACGACCAAGGCCGGCCCCTCTTCCTCAACGTCACCACAGGGCGCTTCCGCCGCCTGCGCCTCCCGGTGCTGCGTGACTACATCTTCGTCGGTGCATCCGACGGTCTCTTGGTCCTCGGGGACAGGGAGCGCCCGCATGCCGCTCGTCTCCTCAACCCATTGACAGGCGACATGCTTCCCTTTGCGGCGCCCATACCTCCTGAAGCTTGGGTGGACACTGCAATCGCTGGGACTGAACCAACGATCATCTTCTCTTTCGCACCGGCCGTTTTCTCGGTTTATTGTCCTTTGGAGCGAGGTTGGGATGACGCGGTTTACTCTGCTGATCCCACGGGCCAGTTACGTGTGGTGAAGTTTCATGATGCTGCTTCGGACGATCTAGGCTTGTTCTTCCTTCGGAGCATGGTCACCTATGCAGGCAACATTTATGTGATCAGTTCTGGAGGAACTTTATGCAAGATAGTTTGGACCGGTAGCCACTGGTATGGGGAGCGAATATTTGAGATTGGCAGGGAAGACACTGGTACTCTCCTGGAGTGTGCTGGTAAATTGCTGCTTGTGATAAAGGACTCCGAAATCACTGAAATTTTCAGTGTGGATGTCGAGCGGAAGGCGGTTGAACCAATCAAAAATATCGGCAACAGTGCGCTCTTCCTAAGTGATGGCAAGTGGATTGTAGTTGATGCAGATAAGCTTCCTTCCATTGACGGCAACTGCATTTATAGCATTGATGCTCGAAACAAATTTGATAGCATGTACGTGAGATATGACCTCAGCGACAGCAAGAGCAAATACGTCAACGGCCCTCAGGTTCCGCACGATGTTTATGGAGCTGAAAGCGATACAATATATGAAGGCCCTTTGAGCCTTGCTCAGGTGCTTCTCACTCCCTATCCAGAAGTGAAAGCTCAAGTAGATCGGTTCCACCAAACCTAACCCGTAGGCCTTCAGTATTTCACGACTTGCTTGACGTCAAATATCATGCTGCTACCTCCATGAAAAGGACTTGACTGCAGAATGCCAAGATGCTGGATTGGTTGTTTGCTGGGCACAAGTTGCTGCAGCTTCTGGCTGGTCTCTTGGGGTGTTGCACCTGTAGAATTGCTGAAGACTTGATGGCATGATGTCTGTTTTGTCTCTTCATCCAATGGTGTAATTCCGGTCAGTCATGTGTCTTGCTGTCGTTGGATATGATCTGCCCTAATTTATAGTAGTAGTAGGCTAGTAGCTTTGTAATGTATCTAATGTTGTTTCTGCTGAGTAGTTGCAAGTGTAGCTTCACCCTTGGCTGGTCCCCTGCTTCATGTACTGATCTGATTTTATCATTGAAATCGCTAGCTGTGCTCCTTAATAATCCTATGAAAAAGATAGTTTTCTTTCTGACACTAGTCACATTTTCTGGCATAGTGTGGCTCTGCCTGAGGGCCTGGGTTTTGCCAAGTTTTTTTCTGCTGCACACTCGCAAAGGCTTCGCCACTCCTCTCCACCATTTCTGCCCCAAATCCACGGCTTCGTCGCCGCCATTAGCCTCTTCCTCAGTCACCCGAAGCGCAGATCCATCCATCCCCACCACACGGCTAGGCGGTGGCAGTAGGCGGCGTGCTCGAGGACGGTGGCATCGGTGGCGCGGCCATGGAGCAGGAGGTCGCTGGTGGATCCATCACGGCGGAATGGGCGTCGCTTCCGCCGGATCTCGTCCGGCTCGTTGCTGACTGCGTCCTCTCCAACAGCGGCGTCGACGGGTACATTGGCATGAGGGCCGTCTGCCCCAGCTGGCGCTCTGCCGTCGCTAAGCCATCTCCGCACGCCGCGGTCGCCGACCTCCGTTTCCGCCCACGGCAGTGGGTCTTGCTCCACGGGGCAAACGACCAAGAAGGCCGGCCCCTCTTCCTCAACGTCACCACAGGGCGCTTCCGCCGCCTGCGCCTCCCGGTGCTCCGTGGCTGCTTCTTCATCGGTGCATCCGACGGTCTCCTCGTCCTCGGGGGACATGTCATCCGTCTCCTCAACCCATTGACTGGAGACATGCTTCACTTTGTGGAGACGGCAGTCGCTGGGATTGAACCAACGATCATCTTCTCTTGCCGACCGCACTTATTCTCGGTTTATTGTCCTTTGGAGCGAGGCTGCGATGAAGCGGTTTACTCTGCTGATCCCACAGGCCAGTTACGTGTGGTGAAGGTTCATGATGCTGCTTTGAACAAGGAAGGCCTGTTCTTATGCTCGGTTTATTGTCCTTTGGAGCGAGGCTGCGATGACGCGGTTTACTCTGCTGATCCCACAGGCCAGTTACGTGTGGTGAAGGTTCATGATGCTGCTTTGAACAAGGAAGGCCTGTTCTTATGCTCGGTTTATTGTCCTTTGGAGCGAGGCTGCGATGACGCGTTTTACTCTGCTGATCCCACAGGCGAGTTACGTGTGGTGAAGGTTCATGATGCTGCTTTCAACGAGGAAGATGTGTTATTCCTTGAGAGCAGGGTCACCTATGCAGGCAATGTTTATGTGATCACTTCTGGAGGAACTTTATCCAAGATCGTTTGGACCGGCGGCCACTGGTACGAGGAGCAGATAATGGAGATTGAGGACGACTACACTGCTTCTCTTGTTGAGTCTGCCGGTAAACTGCTGCTTGTATAAGAGGGATCCGAAACCAATCAAAAGTCTCGGCAGCAGCACGCTATTCCTAAGTCTTGGCAACTGCATGGCAGTTGATGCAGATAAGCTTCCTTCCATCAAGCGCAACAACATCTACGGCACTTTGTTGACTGTACACAGGATTGATAGGATATATACCTGGTGTGACCTCAGCGATGGCAAGAAAAATGTCATCGCCGTTCCCAAGGTGCCTGGAGATTGTCCTGGAGCTGAAACCGGTACCATATATGAAGGCCCTTTGAGCCTTGCTCAGGTGCTTCTCACTCCCTATCCAAATGTTAACGCTCCAGTAGATCGGTTCCACCAATCCTAACCCGTAGGCCTTCAGTATTTCACGACTTGCTCGACCTCAAATATCATGCTGCAACCACCATGAAAAGGACTTGACTGCAGAATGCCAAGATGCTGGATTGGCTGCTGATGGTATAAGCAGGAGCTACAGCTGGGCGTTGCACCTGGAGAATTGCTGAAGACTTGGTGGCATTTTGTCTGTTTTGTCTCTTCATCCAATGGTGTAGTCCCGGTCAGTCATGTGCCTTGCTCTTGTTGGATATGATGCGCCCTAATTAGTAGTAGTAGCTTTGTAATGTATCTGATGCTGTTTCTGTTCAGTAGTTGCAAGTGTAGCTCCGCCCTCTGCTTCTTGTACTGATCTGATTTTATTAATGAAATTGCTAGCTGTGTTCCTTAATAATCCTATAACAAAGATTGTTTTCTTTCTGACATTAGTCACATTTTCTGGCATGGACTCTCTAGGCTTACTAAATCTATAAGTTAGCATTTGTTCCCTTGTCTCATTCCCTCAAACATATATTTTCTCTTGTCATATCTTGTCTGTGGACAAAACGGCTTACTGATTCTCCATGAGCAACATGACCAGAGGAGAATAGAAAGGCCATCACCTACTGATGTTGCTAAAAGTACTATTAGCATCAGAATTCTTGATGGTATGGCATCGAAAGTGCAATTTTAGCAGCAGAAGCTATTTTTAATGTTGCATAAATCATACACGTGTCAGTTCTGTTTGCCGTGTGCCAAAGATTAGAACATATTAAGATACACAAAAGATATGTCGCACAGTACTTATTAAGATGCCATGAGAAAGTTACTAAAATATAGACTACAATTCCAACACATATACTCCCTCCATCCCAAAATTCTTGTCTTAGATTTGTCTAAATACGGATGTATCAAGTCATAGATACATCCGTATCTAGACAAATCTAAGACAAGAATTTTGGGACGGAGGGAGTAATATGCATGGAGCACCGGCATGGAGGAGTAAAGCCTGGTTGCGGAGCGCAGTGGCATGGAGCGGCAGCTGGAACTGGAATGAAAGCCTTGGTGCGGCTGGAAAGCACGGAGATGGAGCAGCAGGCAGCGGAGCCAGTGCAGCAGTCAGTGGCTAGGTCTCGGGGATCGATTCTGGTAGCTGGAGACCGATCCATTTAGTAATGTTTAGTTTTGGTGGCCGACAGCGTGCGCCGAAGTGTGTGTGTGTGTGTGTGTGTGTGTGTGTGTGTGTTGAGCGGGGGGGGGGCTCTGAAGGGGTCACCAATGACCCGGGGTGGCCGCCCCAGCTCGCCCCAATGGTGGATCCTCCATTGTTTATAGGGCTTGGTGTTGGTGACACTGATTTTTGGTTGTTTTAACATATACTCTGATCTCAGATGGATTTCTGTGATGCTTTGGGGGAGAGATATCAACAGAACATTTTCCCCTCACACATGAGCTGGATTAAACTGGAACTTCAAAAATGCCACCTGCGTTTCATTGTTCGTCGAAAATGATGGCAGGCTCATCTTCTTCAGGGAGAAATATATGTTACTTCAGCTCTTGAGCAAAAGTTCTTTAATGTTTTATCGTCTTGTCTGCTAATTATTCTGCATGTTTGCATTTCAAGTATGAAACCTATGTGGCTTGCATTGACGAAAGGGCAAGCATGCTTTGTACGTATGAGATTTTGTACAGACTCCAAGTCAACTTGAGTCATCAGTGAAGCAACATGTTCTGCCTCCACATAGATTTCAGCAGCGCACTGTCATCTATTGATCAAAGGAAAGTTTCCATGATGTGTCTGGGTGGACTTGTGATTTCCTTTGAAAGCACAGTATTGGAAACTTCCCAAGGTAAAGTGATGCCTGCAATCCTGCATTCCAATGTCCAAACGCTAATTCCCATCAGGTTTCCTCCATTTTGCTTTACTGTACTGTACTACATTGTCCTTTAAAATTGCTGCAAAGCTAACGGGCCTTAAGCGTTTGGTCAAACCTCTTGTTTTCAAGGCTCGTTTCCTTTGAGAAGAAAGGCTATAGCTAATATGGACATTAATGACGCATCATATATAGGTACGCCATTAGTGGCCATATCACTAATGGCGCACCACACCCACGGTGCGTCACTATTAACATTTTTTTTCAAAACTAGTAATGGCGCACCAGGGGATAGGTACGCCATTACTAGTTAAAACTAGTAATGACGCACCACACCCACGGTGCGCCACTACTAACAATGTTTTTTTTTTCAAAACTTGTAATGGCGCACCATACATCAGGTGCGCCATTAGTAACCCTGGTTACCAGTGGCGCATTCTTAGGAGGTGCGCCATTGGTAACCTGGGAGCAGCTAGATATTTTGGACAGCCACCTACCACACTCACTTTCCCCACTTCATTCTCTCCACCTCTACCAAGCTTGGTCTCGGCTGCCTCCTCCTCCTCACCTCATTTGCACCATAGATTCACCCAAATAAAGTGGTTAAATTTCCTTTTTTTGATAGGTAAGTAAGGGGAAAGCTTTCTTTATGTTCTAGATCTACTTTTTTCTTCCTCCAACAACGTGCACACTTTTTATGGCCTAGATCTACGTATGTTTGTAGTGTTGCATATGTTTGTGTTTGGAGGTACCAGTATTTGAAATGCGATAGTTGCCAATATTTTGCCGGAATGTTGATTCATTTCCGTTTCGGCGAGAATTTGGCACTATGCATTCTTTTTGGTCCTATTTTTAGGCAAAGTCATGCCAATTTTTTTTTTTGGTTCTAGAATATCGTTTTGCTCTACCCCGTAGGCGACCATGGTCCGCACGATGACCGAAGGCCGAGATGCTTCAAAAGAACGAGACGGAGATAAGATGTCCGTGTCGAAGATGTAAGCTGAGGAGCCTTATGGACCCGGATTCCAGACAGGTGCGGGACCACCTGCTCGTGCGTGGTTTCATGGATGGCTATCGGTAAGGTGATGAAGATGATTATGAAGTCGTCCATGGGGGCCGGGCAAGAAATAAGGAAGGGCAGCATGACAATAGCGGCGAGGGCGGGCGAGAAGACGAAGAATCTCCAGGACATGATCACGAAGTAGATGTAGGACACAGTCATCATGTAGAAGATGCCGAACATGATGATGAGGAAGATCAAGACGAAGGGCATGATCATGAAGATGAAGGTGCCGGAGCAGACGACGATGGACCCATTGATGGGCTGGGTACAGGACCCTCATATTCAAGAGCTGCTTCTCAAGCAGACGGGTAACGCAAGAGCTGCCGCCCGAGAGAAAGCCAAGTTGGATCAACTAGAGATAGATGCGATTACTCCATTGTATGAAGGATGCAGGCCCGAGGATACCCGCCTGAAAGTAACACTCATGGCTCTGGAGATGAAGGTAAAAACACAAAATGACCGACGCATGCTTCGACGAGAACATGTCATTCTGGCACGAACGTCTTCCCAAGGGGAACAAGTGCCCGACTAGTTTGGAGGAGGCGAAGAAAATCGTGTGTCCTCTGGATTTACCGCACGTGAAACACCATGTGTGCATGAACGATTGCATCATTTATTGGGACGAGCACGCGGAGTCTACCATATGTCCGGTGTGCGGCGTCACTCGATACAAGAAGAGGAAGAAAGCTCCTCGAAAAGTGGTGTGGTACTTCCCGAGCACTCCTCGTCTGCAGTGGTATTTCGCGGACCCTAAGCTAGCAAAGCTCCTGCATTGGCATGCGGATAGGGAGGAGAAGAAGCGAGAAGATGACGGAAATGATTCGGAGATAAATAAAAAAGACAAGATGTTGAGTCACCCTAAGGATGCGAGCTAGTGGCAAGCGTTGAACTTCGAACACCTAGAATTTAGGGACGATCCAAGGAACATCGTGCTGGGCACGAGCACCGATGGAGTCAATCCGTTTGGCAGCTAGAGAGGCACACATAGCACCTGGCTTGTGTTTGTGTGGATGTACAACCTTCCCCCCTGGTTGCTCATGAAGAGGAAGTACATTCACATGAGTATGCTAATTGAAGAGCCGAAACAACCAGGGAACGACATCAATCTGTATCTGGGGCTGCAGAAAGAGGAGCTAGACACGCTGTGGAAAAAGCCAGCCAATACGTGGGACACCGCAGCAAAAGAATATTTCCCTATGAGAGCCGCACTGCTCACAACGGTGCACGACTATCTCGGTTACGGATATGTCGCGGGGCAGGTGGTCCACGGATTTTTTGCATGCGTCAGGTGCATGGATGACACAACGTATCGCCAGCTAAATAGAGATCCCGGGTCTTCGAAAACCGTGTTCATGGGACATCGAAGGTGGCTTCGCGACTATGACGCATGGAGAAAATGCAAGGATCTGTTCGATGGTGAAACCGAACCCCAAAGACGCCCGCGTACGAGGAGTGGCGAGGAAATAGACGAGCTGTTGAAAAATTGGAAAGAGTGCCCACCACCGGGAAAGAAGCGAAAGGCGCCAGAGCCACTGCTGAAGGTATGGAAAACGACGTCTGTTTTCTGGGACTTGTCGTACTAGAAGATCCTCAGTGTGCCTCACAGCCTTGATTTGATGCATATCACGAAGAACGTGTGCGAGAGTCTGCTTGGTACCCTGCTCAACATGCCAGAGAGGACCAAATATGGGCTGAAAGTAAGGGCAGACTTGCATTCAATGGGCATCAGGGAGGAGCTTCACGCAAAATGCCCTAATGATGATGATGATGATGATGAGGCGAAGGACACGGAAAGTCGTTGCAAAGGCAAAAAGGCCAAGAAGATCAAATATGACTGCCCTCCTGCGTGCCTCACTCTAAGTCAGGAGGAGATCGAGCAGTTTTTCACCTGCCTCATAGGAGTAAAACTTCCTTACGGTTACGCGGGGAAGATAAGCAGATACCTACACTCAGCGAAGCAGAAGTTCGGCGAGATGAAGTCTCACGACTGTCACATGCTGATGACGCAGATACTTCCAGTTGCAATCCATGGGATCATGGACGCGTACATCCGTGAAACGCTATTTGGCCTATGCAACTTTTTCGACGTCATCTCTCCGAAGTCGGTTGGCGTGAGGCAACTCAGAAGGCTATAGGAAGAGATCGTGGTGATACTATGCGAGCTTGAGATGTACTTCCTGCCCGCATTCTTTGATGTTATGGTTCATCTACTGGTCCATATCATGGAGGATATCATCCAACTCGGGTCGACGTTCCTGCACAGCATGATGCCATTCAAAAGGATGAATGGTGTCATAAAGGATACGTTCACAACAGGGCACATCCAGATGGAAGCATAGCCAAGGGCTTTCTGACCGAAAAGTGCATCTCCTATTGCACGGATTGTCTAGGCATCGAGAACCCCGTTGGTCTGCCCATCAACAGGCACCTCGGCAGGCTCGTTGGATGGGGTCACCGCGAGGGTCGCCGCGAAATGCATGTCGACTTCAAGGGTCGACTCGCTGACTTTGAAAGAGCAAACCTAGTCGCGCTACAACACATAGACGTGGTCGATCCTTGAGTGGTAGAGCACAAAACCTTTATTGAGAAGGCGTACAATGACCGAGGCCAACAGACGGACGAAGATATAATCAAAGCGCACAACTCATGTTTCACGCGTTGGTTCAAGGACAAGCTTCTGTCGTACCCTTTACATGAGGATTCTTCCGCAGAAGAAAAACTCATATTCTCCTTGTCACAGGGCGCCGAGCACAACCTGATGACCTATGAGGCGTACGATATCAACGGCTACACATTCTACACCGAGAAAAAGGACATGAAGAGCGATTATCAGAACTCCAGTGTAATGATGGAATCCTAGACTGGTAATGACAAGGACAGATACTACGGAAGGATCGAGGAGATCTGGGAGCTGAGCTACGCTAGAGAGAAGGTCCTGATGTTCCGTGTCAGATGGGCCAAGAGCGTCCTAAAAGAAGACCATATTTCACCAGCATGGTTATACCCGAAGCCAAATCGAAGACCGCGGGCGCAAACGTCACTGCGAAAAATGAGCCATGGGTACTGACTTCCAAGTGGACCAATGCTTCTTCATTACCAACCCGTCAAAGCCCAGTCGTGTTGTCGTGAGGAGAGGCAAAAGGAACATCATCGGAATGGATGGAGTCGCCAATGAGCAAGACTTCGACAAGTACGGCGACCCAAAGATGGAAGATGACGACGACGATGAAGTACCATACACCACAAGAAGAAGTAGGACCACCCTACCTAAAGGACGTCCATTCAAGAGAAGAACTCCATTTGCGAAAAAGAAGGGCAAGAAGATTGTGAAAAGATAGCTAAGATCGAATCACGACGTGTCGGCCGCGTGTGTGTGTCAGTGGCAAGCTCAATTATTACATGCAACTAAATTATTACATGTATCACTTGATTTCAACCATGTCATCTAATTCTAAATCTTTGCACAATGGTTTAAATTAATTGTAGTCTTCATATCTCGATTGTATTTCGACATATGGAAATGGCATTTCTTCTGTTCTAGTCCTCTATCCAGTAACCTCTTTTGTTCAAAACAGTGGGGATTAATGTTGTCTGTACTTACCTTCCTTTTGTAACTTCTCCATCACCAAGTTGAAGTATCGACCACCTTCTTCTTGGATTTGGAATTTTTGTTCTTCTCCCTCTTGTTTTTTTGCAAATCATCATTTACAGGCACCTTGGGCTTCTTTGTGTTTTCTTCTGTATTTTAATTTTTTTCTTTATGTTTATTCTGGTATTTTATTTTCCAGTGTTCCTTTTCCTACTTAAATTTGCAAATATTTTTTGAAAATGCGAACATTTTTCTAACTCACAAAAAGTATTGAATTTGTTAATATTTTTTGAACTCATGAATATTTTTAAATTTCATGGGCACTTTTTGAATTCATGAATATTTTTTCAAATTTGATGATATTTTTTCATATTCATAAATGTTTTACCAATTCACAAATGTTCTGCAACGCAAGTATTTGAAAATTAGTAATAACTACTTATATCATAACATTTTAAAATTTATGGTCATTTTCTAAAAAATTATTACATGCAGCTAAAAATCCAAAAAAATCTAAAAAAGTTAGTAATGGCGCACCAGGAGAAGGTGCACCATTGCTATCACGGTGTTTATGGCGCACCCCTGAAAGGTGCGCCATTGCTAAGCCCCCCCCCACTAAAATCACCCAGACGATCGGTCGTCTCCCCCCTATCCGCCTCCTTTCCTCTCCCCTCCCCAACGACCAGACCAGAGCCAGAGACCTGCGCCGCCGCCCCGACCCACTGCGCCGCCGCCGAGACACCGCCGCCCTGACCCACTTCGCCGCCGCCCAGACCCACTGCGCCGCCCCTAGCTTCCCTCCACTCCTCAATCGCCCTCTCGCCCCCTTCCTCCTCCAGATCCGCCTCCCCGAGCGAGGCCGCCGCGCGTCACCGCGGCCACCGACCGCCCCGTGCTCCGTCGTCGTGCCTAGGAGCTGTGCCAGCTCCGCTACACCGTCTTGGAGGATCCGTTCGATCTGGAGATCCCCCGTCCCCGCCGACCTCGCGCTCTCCTCCCTCCCGGTCCGCATACCCCAGCTTGCGTCGCTTCGTGCTAATGGTGCCTGGTTCGATTTGCTGACTCGCTATGCTTGTGTGCAGGTGTGCGACACGAGGCACTCGGAGCTGATCCCGTGCCTGGACTGGGGCTTCCACCACCAGCCGGCCCGCTCCCCGCCGCCTCAACTGCCTCATCCCCCTGGCCGCTGGCAACCTGGTGAGATGCAACGACAATCGATGAACCCCCCTTCATTTGTTGTTCGTTGCTGTAGATTGTTGCTCTATTCTGTACTGTTACTGTCAGTAGCTTCACTTCTGATGAGAAAGTCAATAGGCAGGTGATAATCTAGGCAGATTTGAAGTACTCTTACTATCAGTAGCTTGTGTTAATTTTGGAGTAGTAGCTTGAGTAGCTTACTCCAGTACCGTTAATGGAATAATGAAGTTGTTGATGATTGTTAAGTTGAATATTCTTAGTTGCTGTTGATGATTGTTGCTGCTGATGGAGTACTCCAGCACAATGAACTGAAGTAATTTTTTTCAACCACACTATCTTTCTTTTCTTTTGGCTCCCATGGTGTTGCATTACCTACAACTGATGACTTCTCTTATAGTGCTCTCTACTGGAGTATAACTGAGGAGTAATGTTAGGTTATCTTGCATTTTTCTGTTAATTTTCTTGTTATTGGAAGTTTTTGACTTCTTAGAATTATCTCTCTTGCAACACACTGTTTAAAGGATAGTTGAGGCACATTAATTGTAAAGCTTTTTTATTGTACTCCTGGATACTTAGAGTAGCATCTTGCTACATCTGGTTAGCTTTGGATAAACTGAAACATTTTCTTTTAATTAATGTTAAATCATTTTTATAGTTTTAAGTATAACACTTTTCTGTTAATTAAGATAAACTGAAACCTTTGTCTTTTAATTAACTTAAACCTATTCAGTAAAATTAAGATAAAGGGAAACCTATTTAGTAAAATTAAGATACATTGTTATCGCTGCTGTTTTGGATATGTGTCTGAATTATATATCCTGTGAATCACCATAGTTCTTTGGAGGGTATGAGAAGAAGAAGAGCATTCAGTTTTGGCAATTTCATTTGTTGTTGTGTTGTTATCTGCTTTGAGATGCTGTAGTTCATACGCACCCGCAAGAACTCTCTGGAGTAAAATCTGCTTGTTCATACCCCTTTCTCCTGAAATGTTGATTAATTTCCGTTTCGGTTGAGAATGGGGCACTCCTAGGTCAAGAAAATTAGCAAAGGTCATGCCCAATTTTCTTGACCTAGAAGGTGCCCGATTCTCAACCGAAACAAAAATTAATCAGCATGAATGGCTTTTACCTGGGAGCATTGTTCAGCATTGCTTATATCTGCGCATATGGTCTATTTGTTATTACTACAACACCATGTATTTTTCTGATGATGGCAGTTTGGTGCTTGTCTGTAGTCAAATAGGAGTAAAGGATCACAACTTTGTCTGTTATGTGTAATCACCTATAAACTTTGACAGTTGCTAAAAATTGTCATAACCTGGCCACTTGACCCAGGGGAGCTCATGTGGTGTGGTGTTTAAAATGATATCTGGATAGGCTGGTCAGCTGTAGTGTAATGTCATCTGCAACCTACTGTTGATGGCCTTGTGTTCCTGCTCCTTTTGCTGCTTTGTTAAGTCTATTCACCTTTTTTGGTTTGTTTGCGCCTTGGACTGCTAATGTGCAGTCTGTAGACCAAATGATTTGATTTTTGCCCTTACATTTGCTAGTATCTAGTACTGCCTAGGGTACTTTGTCTGTTGTGTATGTGGCAAAGTGATTAAATACATGGTCTATGCTGCAGTTCAAGGGGTAAAAGCATCATCATGCTATATGAATGAAGTAATGTTTGTCATATACAAAATGTCCAAACTCCTTCAATGATACTTGGTATTGGCCAGTCTTTGATTTCTTTTGACAGTTTGCTGAAAGCATGGTTTCATGTTTCCTTTCATCATGAATGCTACTTTAAGTTGAGTCAGGTTTAGCAATAGTGCACTTAGTAGGATAGAAAATATATAACCTGCAATAGTGCACTTAGTAGGATAGAAAATATATAACCTGCAATAGTGCACTTAGTAGGATAGCAATAGTGCACTTGGAACAATCTTTTGGGTAAAGGGGTGTTTATAACCTGTAATGTGAAAATATATAGGATAGAAGAATAGATACTACCCTAATCTCATCCAATAACTCTAGTAGCCTTTTTTTCCTATTTAGAGCGAACATGGCTGACAACGATGAGGCCGGCGGTTCGGGCAAGTCATTCTGGGAGCTGTCCTAGGAGATGGAGGAAGAACCTCACCACTATGAGGACGCCGCGGAAGACACCGATACCGACTACACAACCCCTAGTGGCATCGGGGATGACACCACTGATGGTGCCGCCGGGGATGCCACCACTGATGATGGCAGCGCATGTACAGATGGCAGCCAACCGAAGCGGCAATGGAAGGACCGGCGCCCGAACGTGCTCGGCACCGTCAAGGAGTAATTTACTGAAGTGTCCTCCAGTGGGCATCCAATGACGCCCAAAGAATTAGTCAGTGGGTACGCGGGACAACTCGGGTACATTCTACGGAGCACCGTCTCGATCAACACCGAGAACCTAAGGCATCGTGACCGAGGGAATTTGCGCAACCTCCTCTTCACGAAGTTGCACGAACGATACAAGTTCCTCGGTGACTTCGCAAACACACGCCGCTCAGGGAATAAAGTGAATAGTGCCGCCCTCACGAAGATGAGCACGGCCCTGGCTACTTGGAGAGTCGCGGTGAAGAGAGGTATTCTAAGTGATGATAGTTATGAGAAGATCAAGGAGACAAATCCTTCGATTGGTGAAGCTGACTACCTGGAGTTCAAGATCAAGTGTGAGAGCAACACATCCGCGGAATCAAGTCAGTGGGGGAAACATATGCGGGACTTGAACTTAGGATAGCACGCACTCGGTCCCGGCGGTTACAGAGTGGCGGAACCTATATGGGACAAGGAGGACGTGAAGCGTGCCGAGCAAGGCCTACCGCCCCTCTTCGATAAATACCGTGACAAGCAGACCAGGAACTATGTCAGGGCCCGGTACAAGGTGGACCCGGTAGCAAAGTTGCTTACCATGGATCCGAAGGCCAAGGCGCTTGAGCTTGTTCTGGTAAGGAATACACCCCGTGTAATTAGTTCCATATGGTTGCATTCTAATTAATGAAGCCAAATTTCTAAATGGTTCATGTTCCTTCCGCAGGAAACTGAAAGCAGTAGCGCGGGGTCTTAGAGCTCCCCGTCTGCCCCTTGGGACACCACTTTAAATAGGGCGTTGAACATAGTGAAAAACAAGGATAAGTTCAGTAAGTCGTCGTCAGCTGGTCGTGTGGCCAGCAAAGGCTTGTCCACAAAATGGTCGGAATACTATAAGGCTGGGCGAAAGGAGAGAAAGACCAGCTCGGAAAGCCAGGAGCGCGAGGTTAAAGAACTCAAGGCACAAGTGGCGCGGATTCCGGAGATAGTCCAAGAGCAAGTGCGAGACCAACTGGGAGCGACGATCATCGCCATTATGTCTACCTTGCTTGAGGGGCTGCAGGCGTGGATTGCGGGCGGCCAACAGGGGCCGCCCCCGATTCCCAACTTCACGGGCAGCAACTCGCACAACGCGCCGTCACCATTGGTGTCTCCGGCGGAGGCGCCATTGGTGGCTCTGGCGTCGGCGCCGGCATTGGAGCTTAATGCACCCGGGTGTGGGAAGAATATGCCGGCCGACACCTCGACAGCAAGCTGCCCCTCCGTCACTTGCAAGCCCGCCGTTGGCGGTGCCTGGACATTAGCCGAGCTCGACGCCATCACGGTAACTAAGCCTCGGCCGATGACTTCATCTCCTTGCCTTTGACTGGGCATCCCTGACGCCCTACATGTTTTCGCAGGGCGCCGCCGACGTTCCATGCACTCTCCTGCACTTCGTGGATGGCGAGTTGATCGATGTCGCCAAGGCCAGAATCATTCAACCGGGTAACTGCGTGTTCCACGGTAATCCGATGCCACACACCGTGTATAGGGTTCAACTAGTTCGGGTGCTACGGGGCTGCGACGACTTGTTACCTCCGTTTCGACCCCCTAGGGCCGACGAAGATGATGTGATGACCCTCAGCGCCTGCTTAAGCTAGCCCCTGCTTTGGCCGAAGATCCAGATTCGTTTTGGGGCGGGGGACACCACCCCACAGACAACACCGCCAGTCGTGCCGATGCCAAGCCATGGCAAGACCGCCGCAACGCTACCGCCGTCAGCTGATCTGGACATGCATATGGCATAGGATCCGGACGACGACGACGACGGTACATTTTCCAATGTCAATAAGTACTTCAACAAACATGGGTACGGTGACGAATTCTTGGGGCCTCCTTCTCAAGAACCCAACCCTGCAAAAGACGATCGCGATCTAGCTAGTACCGCGGAGAAACCCAATTGCAACAGGCTTCGTCTGGCGTTCAGTTCTCAGGAGATGCCTCCAGCTACCGCCTTCACCAAGACTCAAATAGACGAGGTGCAAAATATTATCAGCCCCAACACACTCAAGAAGGCGGTCTTTGAGAAGAACTCGATCCCATTACAGCAGAAGAAGCAGAAGGGACGGAAAAGAAAAAATAACAAGGGTGCGAGCTAGCCGGCACCGAGTACGATGTGGTCAGGACGGGCCACCAATACCCAAGGATATAAAGAGGAGGGTGCATGTGGCAGGTAGGCCGATGCTACCGACTAATCTGCTCAATGCTGCAACCGGTGCTATGCGGAGTCTGCATGATTGTGTTCTTTCTATGGAGAAGCGGCATCTCTCCGAGAATGATGTGGCATACCCGGTTTTCATGGCCAAGGTGCAAGAGGGCAAGGGCTTTGTCGATAGCACCATTGGGCGTATGATCGTTCTACGGTTTGATGACATCTTCGCTATGTTTAACCTTCATCCGCTGCACTACACCTTCATTCGGCTATTTTCGCTCAGTATGGAGATGCGGATCATTAGAGACAAGACCCCGGACATCGTGATAGTCGACCCCTTCTACATGCGTGCCAAGATCTTGGGCAGCGTTGGGGACCGGCAAGTCGCGAGTTCATACCTCGAAGGCATCATTCTGGCGAACCCAGATAAGGATAACTTTTGATTGTTCCATGCTATTATATTACCCCTTTTGGATGTTTGTGGGCTTTATTTTACACATTTATATCATTTTTGGCACTAACCTACTAACCGGAGGCCCAACCCGTATTGCTGTTTTTAGTCCAAACGGAATGAAACCTTCGGGAGCGTGATTTTTGGAACAAACGTGATCCGAAGAACTTGGAGTGCAAGTCAAGAAGCAAACGAGGCGGCCAGGAGATAAGAGGGCGCGCCCACCCCTCCTTGGCGTGCCCCTGTATCTTGGCCCCCACGAGCGGCCACCGACGTACTTCTTCCTCCTATATATACCTACGTACCCCGAAAATATCCAGGGAGCCAACGAAAAACAATTTCGACCGCCGTAACCTTCTGTATCCGCGAGATCCCATCTTGGAGCCTTCGCCGACGCTCCGTCGGAGGGGGAATCGAGCACGAAGGGCTTCTACATCAACACCATAGCCCCTCCGATGAGTTGTGAGTAGTTTACCATAGACCTTCGGATCCATAGTTGTTAGCTAGATGGCTTATTATGTCTTTTTGGATCTCAATAAAATGTTCCCCCTCCCTTGTGGAGATCTATTCAATGTAAACTCTTTTTGCGGTGTGTTTGTCGAGATCCGATGAATTGTGGGTTTATGATCAAGTTTATCTATGAGAAATATTTGAATCTTCTCTAAATTCTTTTATGTATGATTGAGTTATCTTTGCAAGTCTCTTTGAATTTCAGTTTGGTTTGTCCTACTAGATTGATCTTTCTTGCCATGGGAGAAGTGCTTATCTTTGGATTCAATCTTGCGGTGTCCTTACCCAGTGACAGAAAGGGTTGCAAGGCACGTATTTTATTGTTGCCATCGAGGATAAAAAGATGGGGTTTATATCATATTGCATGAGTTTATCCCTCTACATCATGTCATCTTTCTTAATGCATTACTCTATTCTTATGAACTTAATACTCTAGATGCATGCTGGATAGCGGTCGATGTGTGGAGTAATAGTGGTAGATGCACGCAGGAGTCGGTCTACTTGTCATGGACGTGATGCCTATATACATGATCATGCCTAGATAATCTCATAATTATTCGCTTTTCTATCAATTGCTCGACAGTAATTTGTTCACCCACCGTAATACTTATGCTATCTTGAGAGAAGCCACTAGTGAAACCTATGGCCCCCGGGTCTATCTCTTATCATATTTGCTTCCAATGTACTTTTATTTCCATCTTTACTCTTTGCATCTATATTATAAAATACCAAAAATATATTTATCTTATCTTACTATCTTTATTAGATCTCACTTTCGCAAGTGGCCGTGAAGGGATTGACAACCCCTTTATTGTGTTGGTTGCGAGTTCTTTGTTTGTTTGTGTAGGTGCGTGGGAATTTTGAGGAGCCTTCTACTGGATTGATATCTTGGTTCTCAAAAACTGAGGGAAATACTTACGGTACTATTGCTGCATCACCCTCTCCTCTTCAAGAAAACCAATGCAAGCTCAAGACGTAGCAAGAAGGATTTCTGGCGCCGTTGCCGGGGAGGTCTTCGCTCAAGTCAAGACATACCAACAGTACGCATCACAAAATCATCTCCCTCGCATTTACATTATTTGTCATTTGCCTCTCGTTTTCCTCTCCCCAACTTCACCCTTGCCATTTTATTCGCCCTTCTTCTGTTCGTCTTTTCATTTGCTTCGATGTCTTACTTGGCTCGTTTGGTCGTTTAGTTGGAATAGTCGTTGCTTATTTATTGCTAAACAGAGAAGCTAAGATCTATGGATCCTCATCCGCTTGCTAATATTTTTAAGAGATCCGATTATGATGAACTAATTGCTAGTGAGTTTTGTGCACTAGATTATCTTTATAAAGCTTTGCTTGAAATTTGTGAATCTGAAAATTATGATGAAGAAATTTATGAAGAGATTCACGATAACTCTTTGAATAAAAAGCATGATTGCAATAATTTTACTATAAATTCTCTTGATGTCAATTGTGCTAATAATATGCAAAACCCTAAGCTTGGGGATGCTAGTTTTGCTATGCCTATTACTTGTTGCAATGATCATGATTGGGGTGATTCTTCTTATCTTGAAAATTTATTTAAGCCCCATGATGAATATGAGATTGATAATAGTGATTGCAATAATATTGAAAATGGGTTTGGAAGAGTGTCAACTTTAGATCCCACATATTTGGATTGTGTTCAATCTTATAATATTTTTTATAAAAGTGGGTTTGGAGAGGTCATGACTTTAGTTAATGTTAATCCCACTATCTTGGAAGAGTGTCAACTTTGCATGCATGTGGATCGTGTTAAGAATATGTTATGTGATAGCTATTTTGTTGAATTTGCCTATGATCCTACATGTAATTATTATGAGAGAGGAAAATATGGTCGTAGAAACTTTTATCTTACTGAATTACCTCTCGTCATGTTGATATTGCTATCGTCTCTTTCTTATTCCTTGCATATGCTAGTTTTTCTTTGACTTGCAAATTTGTTTGCTTATAATATTCCTATGCATAGGAAGTATGTTAGACTTATATGTGTTTTTCACGTGTTTCATGATGCTCTCTTTGCGCTTCAATTCTTGTCTTTCATGTGAGCATCATTAAAATTATCAATGCCTAGCTAAAAGGCTTTAAAAAAAGCGCTTGTTGGGAGACAACCCAATATTTTACTTGATGTTATTTAATAATTTTTGCATCTACCTTCTGTTTAGATGTGTTTTTATCTTTTAATTAGTGTTTGTGCCAAGTAGAACCTATAGGATAACCTATGATGATAGTTTATTTGATTCTGCTGAAAAACAGAAACTTTGCGCGCATGAAATTAGTTTTGTTAAATCACAGGAACGTGCTTTTGCGTTGATTTTTTTGATGCTGATCAATAGATAAATTTTTCAGGACTTCCTATTTTGGTAGGATTTTTAGATTTCCAGAAGTTTGCGTTAGTTACAGATTCCTACAGACTGTTCTGTTTTTGACAGATTCTGCCTTTCTTGTGTTGTTTGCTTATTTTGATGCATCTGTGGCTAGTAAAATAGTTTATAAACCATAGAGAAGTTGGAATACAGTAGGTTTAACACCAAAATAAATAAAGAATGAGTTCATTACAGTACCTTATGTGGTGGTTTTCTTTTCTTTCACTAACAGAGCTTATAAGATTTCCTGTTGAGTTTTGTGTTGTGAAGTTTTCAAGTTTTGGGTAAAGCTTTGATGGACTATGGAATAAGAAGTGGCAAAAGCCTAACGTTGGGGATGCCCATGGCACCCCAAGATATTCAAGAATAGCCAAAAGTCTAAGCTTGGGGATGCCCCCGGAAGGCATCCCCTCTTTCGTCTTCGTTCATTGGTAACTTTGTACTTGGAGCTATATTTTTATTCGCCACATGATATGTGTTTTGCTTGGAGCGTCGTGTATTATATTAGTCTTTGATTTTTAGTTTACCACAATGATCCTTGCTGTACACACCTTATGGGAGAAGCCCACTTGATTAGAATTTGCTACAATACTCTATGTGCTTCACTTATATCTTTTGAGCTTGATAGTTTTTGCTCTAGTACTTCACTTATATCTTTTAGAGCACGGCGGTGGCTAAATTTTGTAGAAATTGCTAGTCTCTCATGCTTCACTTATATTATTTTTAGAGTCTTTTAGAACAGCATGGTATTTGCTATGGTTATAAATTGGTCCTAGGATGGTAGGCATCCAAGTTGGGTATAATAAAAACTATCATAGGAAGTGAATTGGATGCTATGATCAATTTGATGTTTGATAATTGTTTTGAGATATAGAGGTAGTAATGTTAGAGTCATGCTAGTGGGTAATTATGAAATTGGGAAATACTTGTGTTGAAGTTGGCAAGTCCCGTAGCATGCACGTATGGTAAAAGTTGTGTGAAAAATTTGTTGCATGAGGTGCTCTTTTAATTGCCTTCCTTATGAGTGGAGGTCGGGATCGCGCGATGGTTAACTCCTACCAACCCTTCCCCTAGGAGCTGTTGGGGAACGTTGCAGAAAATTAAAATTTTTCCTACGGCTTCACCAAGATCCATCTATGAGTTCATCTAAGCAACGAGCAACGGGAGAGAGTTTGCATCTACATACCACTTGTAGATCGCGTATGAAGCTTGCAAGGTGATGATGGAGTCGCACTCGAACGTGATTCAGATCACCGATGCCAAGTGCTGAACGGACAGCACCTCCGCGTTCAACACACGCGTGCGGGACGAGCGACGTCTCCTCCTTCTTGATCCAGCAAGGGGAAGGAGAGGTTGAGGAAGACAGCTCCACCGGCAAAGACGACGGCGTGATGATGGTGGAGAAGCAAGATCTCGGCTGTGGCTTCACTGAGCTCTACGGAGGAGGAGATGTGTTGGGGAGGGGAGGGGCTGCGCCTTGGGGTTGTGTACAGCAGCCCCCTCCTCCCCCTTTATATAGGCACCACAGGGGTGGCGGCCCTGGAGATCCAATTCTGGGGGGCGGCGACAAGGGGTGGAGTACCCCCAAGCGGTGGGCGACCCCACCCCTAGGGTTTCAACCCTAGGCGCAGGGGGTGGACCCTAAGGGGGCGCACCAGCCCCTTGTGGGCTGGTTCCCTTCCCCTCTCAGCCCATCGGGCCCTCCGGGATAGGTGGCCCCACCCGGTGGACCCCCGGGACCCTTCCGGTGGTCCCGGTACTTTACCGGAAACCCCCAAAACTTTCCCGATGGCCGAAACACCACTTCCTATATATTATTCTTTACCTCCGGACCCTTCCGAACTCCTCGTGACGTCCCGGATCTCATCCGGACTCGAACAACATTCGTGGTCACATACTTGACTTCCTACTAACCCTAGCGTCACCGAACCTTAAGTGTGTAGACCCTACGGGTTCGGGAGACACGCAGACATGACCGAGACGACTCTCGGGCAATAACCAACAGCGGGGTCTGGATATCCATGTTGGCTCCCACATGCTCCTCGATGATTTCATCGGTTGAACCACGATGTCGAGGATTCGATCAAACCCTCGTATGCAATTCCTTTGTCAATCGGTACGTTACTTGCCCGAGACTCGATCGTCGGTATCCCAATACCTTGTTCAGTCTCGTTACCTGGCAAGTCACTTTACTCGTACCGTAATGCATGATCCCGTGGCCAACACCTTGGTCACATTGAGCTCATTATGATGATGCATTACCGAGTGGGCCGAGATACCTCTCCGTCATACGGAGTGACAAATCCCGATCTCGATCCGTGTCAACCCAACAGATACTTTCGGAGATACCTGTAATGCACCTTTATAGTCACCCGATTCACGTTGTGACGTTTGATACACCCAAGGCACTCCTACGGTAACCGGAGTTACACGATCTCATGGTCGAAGGAATAGATACTTGACATTGGCAAAGCTTCTAGCAAACGAACTATCCGATCTTTTATGCTATGCTTATGATTGGGTCTTGTCCATCACATCATTCTCCTAATGATGTGATCCCGTTATCAACGACATCCAATGTCCATAGTCAGGAAACCATGACTATCTATTGATCACAACGAGCTAGTCAACTAGAGGCTCACTAGGGACTCATTGGGTCTAAGTGTTCACACGTGTATTACGATTTCCGGATAATACATTTATAGCATGAACAAAAGACAATTATCATGAACATTGAAATATAATAATCCTTTTATTATTGCCTCTAGGGCATATTTCCAACAGTCTCCCACTTGCACTAGAGTCACCAATCTAGTTACATTGTGATGAATCGAACACCCATAGAGTTCTGGTGTTGATCATGTTTTGCACGCGAGAGAGGTTTAGTCAACGGATCTGCGACATTCAGATCCGTGTGCACTTTGCAAATCTCTATGTCTCCATCTTGAACATTTTCGCGGATGGAGTTGAAACGACGCTTGATGTGCCTGGTCTTCTTGTGAAACCTGGGCTCCTTGGCAAGGGCAATAGCTCCAGTGTTGTCACAGAAGAGTTTGATCGGCCCCGACGCATTGGGTATGACTCTAGGTCGGTGATGAACTCCTTCATCCAAATCGCTTCATCGCGCTGCCTCCGAGGCCGCCATGCACTCCGCTTCACACGTAGATCCCGCCACGACGCTCGCTTGCGGCTGCACCAGCCATCGCTCCACCATTCAACATATACACGTATCCGGTTTGTGACTTAGAGTCATCCAGATCTGAGTCGAAGCTAGCGTCGACGTAACCCTTCAGACGAGCTCTTCGTCTCCTCCATAAACGAGAAACATGTCCTTTGTCCTTTTCAGGTACTTCAGGATATTCTTGACCGCTGTCCAGTGTTCCTTGCGGGGTTACTTTGGTATCTTGCAACCAAACTTACGGCAAGGTTTACATCGGTCCAGTACACAGCATGGCATACATAATAGATCCTATGGCTGAAGCATAGGGATGACACTCATCTCTTCTTTATCTTTTGCCGTGGTCGTGATCGAGCCGAGCTCAATCTCACACCTTGTAACATAGGCAAGAACCCTTCTTGGACTGATCCATTTTGAACCTCTTCAAAATCTTATCAAGGTATGTGCTTTGTGAAAGACCTATGAGGCGCCTCGATCTATCTCTATAGATCTTGATCCCTAATATATAAGCAGCTTCTCCAAGGTCCTTCATTGAAAAACACTTGTTCAAGTAGGCCTTAATGCTGTCCGAAGTTTTGTATCATTTCCCATCAAGAGTATGTCATCTACATATAATAGGAGAAATGCTCTGAGCTCCCACTCACTTTCTTGTAAACGCAGGCTTCTCCATAAGTCTGCAGAAACCCAAACGCTTTGATCATCTCATCAAAGCGAATGTTCCAACTCCGAGATGCTTGCACTGGACCATAAATGGATCGCTGGAGCTTGCATACTTTGTTAGCGTTCTGAGGATCGACAAAACCTTCCGGCTGCATCATATACAGCTCTTCCTTAAGATGTCCATTAAGGAATGCCGTTTTGACGTCCATCTGCCATATCTCATAATCATAGTATGCGGCAATTGCTAACATGATTCGGACGGACTTAAGCTTCGCTACGGGAGAGAACGTCTCGTCGTAGTCAATTCCTTGAACTTGTCGATAACCCTTAGCGACAAGTCGAGCTTTATAGATGGTAACATTACCATCCGCGTCCGTCTTCTTCTTAAAAATCCATTTATTTTCTATCGCTCGCCGATCATCGGGCAAGTCTGTCAAAGTCCATACTTTGTTTTCATACATGGATTCTATCTCGGATTTCATGGCTTCAAGCCATTTGTTGGAATCCGGGCCCGCCATTGCTTCTTCATAGTTCGAAGGTTCATTGTTGTCTAGCAACATGATTTCCATGACAGGGTTGCCGTACCACTCTGGTGCGGAACGTGTCCTTGTGGACCTTCGAAGTTCAGTAGTAACTTGATCCGAAGTACCTTGATCATCATCAATGATTTCCTCTTCAGTTGGTGTGGGCATTACAGGAACGGTTTCCTGCGCCGCACCACTTTCCCGTTCGAGAGGTAGTACTTCATCGAAGTTCTACTTTCCTCCCACTTACTTCTTTCGAGAGAAACTCTTTCTCCAGAAAGCATCCGTTCTTGGCAACAAAGATCTTGCCTTCGGATCTTAAGTAGAAGGTATACCCGACAGTTTCCTTAGGGTATCCTAGGAATACGCATTTTTCCGACTTGGGTTCGAGCTTTTCAGGTTGAAGTTTCTTGACATAAGCATCGCATCCCCAAACTTTTAGAAACGACAGCTTAGGTTTCTTCCCAAACCATAATTCATACGGTGTCGTCTCAACGGATTTAGACGGTGCCCTATTTAAAGTGAATGTAGCTGTCTCTAGAGCGTATCCCCAAAATGATAGCGGTAAATCGGAAAGAGACATCATAGACCGCACCATATCCAATAGAGTGCGATTACGACGTTCGGACACACCGTTTCGCTGAGGTGTTCCAGGCGGCGTGAGTTGTGAAACGATTCCACATTTCCTTAAGTGTGTACCAAAATCGTGACTTAAGTATTCTCCCCCACGATCTGATCGTAGGAACTTTATCTTACGGTCACGTTGATTCTCTACCTCACTCTGAAATTCCTTGAACTTTTCAAAGGTCTCAGACTTGTGTTTCATTAAATAGACATACCCATATCTACTCAAGTCATCAGTGAGAGTGAGAACATAACGATATCCTCCGCGAGCCTCAACGCTCATTGGACCGCACACATCGGTATGTATGATTTCCAACAAGTTGGTTGCTCGCTCCATTGTTCCGGAGAACGGAGTCTTGGTCATTTTGCCTAAGAGGCAAGGTTCGCATGTGTCAAACGATTCATAATCAAGAGACTCTAAAAGTCCATCAGCATGGAGCTTCTTCATGCGCTTGACACCAATGTGACCAAGGCGGCAAGTGCCACAAGTATGTGGGACTATCGTTATCAACTTTACATCTTTTGGCATCCACACTATGAACATGTGTAATATTACGCCGAGATTCATCAAGAATAAACCATTGACCATCGGAGCATGACCATAAAACATATCTCTCATATAAATCGAACAACCATTATTCTCAGACTTAAATGAGTAGCCATCTCGTATCAAACGAGATCCAGATACAATGTTCATGCTCAAACTTGGCACTAAATAACAATTATTGAGGTTTAAAACTAATCCCGTAGGTAAATGTAGAGGCAGCGTCGACGGCGATCACATCGACCTCGGAACCATTCCCGACGCGCGATCGTCACCTCGCCCTTCGCCAGTCTCCGTTTATTCCGCAGCTCTGCTGTGAGTTACATATGTGAGCAACGGCACGGTATCAAATACCCGGGAGTTACTACGAGTATCTTGGTAAGGTACACATCAATTACATGTATATCAAATATACCTTTGGTGTTGCCGGCCTTCTTATCCGCTAAGTATTTGGGGCAGTTCCGCTTCAAAGGCCCTTCCCTTGCAATAAAAGCACTCGGTCTCGGCTTGGGTCCATTCTTTGACTTCTTCCCGCAACAAGCTTACGGGCGCGGCAACATCTTTGCCGTCCTTCTTGAAGTTTTTCTTACCCTTGCCCTTCTTGAACTTAGTGGTCTTATTGACCATCAACACTTGATGTTCTTTGTTGATTTCAGCCTCTGCTGACTTCAGATCGAGAACACTTCAGAATGGTCTTTACCATCCCCGCATGTTGTAGTTCATCACAAAGCTCTTGTAGCTTGGTGGGAGCGGCGGAGGATTCTGTCAATGACCGCCTCATCCGGGAGGTTAATGTTCAAGCTGGGTCATACGTGCGTGCAACCGGACATCTTGAGGATGTGTTCATCGTGTAACTGTTCTCCTCCATCTTACAACTGTAGAATTTGTCGGAGACATCATATCTCTCGACCGGGCATGAGCTTGGAAAACTAGTTTCAGCTCTTGAACATCTCATATGCTCCGTGATGCTCAAAACGCTTTTGGAGCCCGGTTCTAAGCTGTAGAGCATGCCGCCACCGAACGAGGGAGTAATCATCAAGACGAGTTTGCCAAGCGTTCATAACGTCTTGGTTCTTCAGGACGGAGCGGCACCTAGCGGTCCTTCTAGGACATATTGCTTCTGGCAGCTATGAGGATGATCCTCGGGTTCGGACCCGATCCGTATAGTTGCTGCCATCATCTTTCAGCTTGGTTTTCTCTAGGAAGCGTTGAAGTTCATGTTGATATTAGCGTTGGCCATTGATCTACAAGACATATTTGCAAAGGTTTTAGACTAAGTTCATGATAATAAAGTTCTTAATCAAAATTATGAACTCCCACTTAGATTAGACATCCTCTAGTCATCTAAGTGTTACACGATCCGAGTCGACTAGCCCGTGTCCGATCATCACGTGAGACGGACTAGTCATCGTCGATGAACATCTTCATGTTGATCGTATCTTCCATACGACTCGTGTTCGACCTTTCGGTCTCCGTGTTCGAGGCCATGTCCGCACATGCTAGGCTCGTCAAGTTAACCCTAAGTGTTTTCGCTGTAAAACTGTCTTACACCCGTTGTATGTGAGCGTAAGGATCCATCACACCCGATCATCACGTGGTGCTTAGAAACGACGAACTGTAGCAACGGTGCACGTTAGGGAGAACACTTCTTGAAATTTTATAAGGGATCATCTTATTTACTACCGTCGTCCTAAGTAAACAAGATGTAAAAGCATAATAAACATCACATGCAATTATATAGTTGTGACATGATATGGCCAATATCATCAAGCTCCATTGATCTCCATCTTGGGGCTCCATGATCATCTTGTCACCGGCTTGACACCATGATCTCCATCATCATGATCTCCATCATCGTGTCTTCATGAAGTTGTCACGCTAATAGCGACTACTTCTACTTCTATGACTAACGCGTTTAGCAATGAAGTAAAGTAGTTTACATGGCGTTCTTCAATGACACGCAGGTCATACAAAAATAAAGACAACTCCTATGGCTCCTGCGGTTGTCATACTCATCGACATGCAAGTCGTGAATCCTATTACAAGAACATGATCTCATACATCACAATTCAACATTCATCACAACTTCTGGCCATATCACATCACATGATGAATCGCTGCAAAAACAAGTTAGACGTCCTCTAGTTGTTGTTGCATCTTTTATGTGGCTGCGATTGGGTTCTAGCAAGAACGTTTCCTTACCTACGAATCACCACAACGTGATTTTGTCAACTTCTATTTACCCTTCATAAGGGCCCTGTTCATCGATTCGCTCCAACTAAAGTGGGAGAGACAGACACCCGCCAGCCACCTTATGCAACTAGTGCATGTCATCGGTGGAACCGGTCTCACGTAAGCGCACGGGTAAGGTTGGTCCGGGCGCTTCATCCCACAATACCGTTGAGCAAGAAAAGACTAGTAGAGGCAAGTAAGATGACAAGATCAACGCCCACAACAAATTGTGTTCTACTCGTGCATTAGAGAACTACGCATAGACCTAGCTCATGATGCCTTTGTTGGGGAGCGTTGCAGAAAATTAAAATTTTTCCTACGGCTTCACCAAGATCCATCTATGAGTTCATCTAAGCAACGAGCAACGGAGAGAGTTTGCATCTACATACCACTTGTAGATCGCGTGCGGAAGCTTGCAAGGTGATGATGGAGTCGACTCGAGCGTGATTCAGATCACCGATGCCAAGTGCTGAGCGGACAGCACCTCCGCGTTCAACACACGTGTGACGGGACGAGCGGCGTCTCCTCCTTCTTGATCCAGCAAGGGGAAGGAGAGGTTGAGGAAGACAGCTCCACCGGCGGCACGACGACGGCGTGATGATGGTGGAGAAGCGAGACTCAGCAGGCTTCGCTGAGCTCTACGGAGGAGGAGATGTGTTGGGGAGGGGAAGGGCTGCGCCTTGGGGTTATGTACAGCAGCCCCTCCTCCCCCTTTATATAGGCACCACAGGGGTGGCGGCCCTCGAGATCCACCTCCGGGGCGGCGACAAGGGGTGGAGTACCCCCAAGCCGGTGGGCGCCCCCCCCTAGGGTTTCAACCCTAGGCGCAGGGGGTGGACCCTGGGGCGCACCAGCCCCTTGTGGGCTGGTTCCTTCCCTCTCAGCCCATCGGGCCCTCCGGGATAGGTGGCCCCACCGGTGGACCCCGGGACCCTTCCGGTGGTCCCGTGCTATCGAAACCCCGAAACTTTCCCGATGGCGAAACACCACTTCCTATATATTATTCTTTACCTCCGGACCCTTCCGAACTCCTCGTGACGTCGGGATCTCATCCGGACTCGAACAACATTCGGTGGTCACATACTTGACTTCCTACTAACCCTAGCGCCACCGAACCTTAAGTGTGTAGACCCTACGGGTTCGGAGACACGCAGACATGACCGAGACGACTCTCGGGCAATAACCAACAGCGGGTGCGGATATCCATGTTGGCTCCCACATGCTCCTCGATGATTTCATCGGTTGAACCACGATGTCGAGGATTCGATCAAACCTCGTATGCAATTCCTTTGTCAATCGATGCGTTACTGCCCGAGACTCGATCGTCGGTATCCCAATACCTTGTTCGGTCTCGTTACGGCAAGTCACTTTACTCATCAGTAATGCATGATCCGTGTACAACACCTTGGTCACATTGAGCTCATTATGATGATGCATTACCGAGTGGGCCCAGAGATACCTCTCCGTCATACGGAGTGACAAATCCCGATCTCGATCCGTGTCAACCCAATGATACTTTCGGAGATACCTGTAATGCACCTTTATAGTCACCCGATACGTTGTGACGTTTGATACACCCAAGGCACTCCTACGGTAACCGGAGTTACACGATCTCATGGTCGAAGGAATAGATACTTGACATTGGCAAAGCTTCTAGCAAACGAACTATCCGATCTTTTATGCTATGCTTATGATTGGGTCTTGTCCATCACATCATTCTCCTAATGATGTGATCCGTTATCAACGACATCCAATGTCCATAGTCAGGAAACCATGACTATCTATTGATCACAACGAGCTAGTCAACTAGAGGCTCACTAGGGACTCATTGGGTCTAAGTGTTCACACGTGTATTACGATTTCCGGATAATACATTTATAGCATGAACAAAAGACAATTATCATGAACATTGAAATATAATAATCCTTTTATTATTGCCTCTAGGGCATATTTCCAACAGGAGCATGCATAGTAGTACTTTGCTTCGAGGGCAAGTAGACTTTTGCAATAAGTATATGAGTTCTTTATGACTAATGTAAGTCCATGGATATACGCACACTCATCCTTCCACTTTGCTAGCCTCTATTATACCGCGCAACTTTCGCTGGTATCATGTACCCATTATTTACCTTCCTCAAAACAGCCACCATACCTACCTATTATGGCATTTCCATAGCCATTCCGAGATATATTGCCATACAACTTTCTACCATTCCGTTTATTATGACACACTTCATCATTGTCATATTGCTCTTTGCATGATCATGTAGTTGACATCGTATTTGTGGCAAGGCCACCTTTATAATTTTCATACATGTCGCTCTTGATTCATTGCATATCCCGGTACACCGCCGAAGGCATTCATATAGAGTCATATCTTGTTCTAGCTTTGAGTTGTAATTCTTGAGTTGTAAATCAATAAAAGTGTGATGATCTTCATTATTAGAGCATTGTCCTAGTGAGGAAAGGATGATGAAGACTATGATTCCCCCACAAGTCGGGATGAGATTCCGGACTTTAAAAAAAGAAAAAAAAAGAGAAAGGCAAAAAAGAAAAAAAAAGAAAGGCCAAAGAAAAAAAGGAAGAAAAATAAAAAAAATAAAATGAGAGAAAAAGAGAGAAGGGACAATGCTACTATCTCTTTTTCCACACTTGTGCTCCAAAGTAGCACCATGATCTTCATGATAGAGAGTCTCCTATGTTGTCACTTTCATATACAAAGTGGGAATTTTTCATTATAGAACTTGGCTTGTATATTCCAATGATGGGCTTCCTCAAAATGCCCTAGGTCTTCGTGAGTAAGCAAGTTGGATGCACACCCACTTAGTTTCTTTTGTTGAGCTTTCATATATTTATAGCTGTAGTGCATCCGTTGCATGGCAATCCCTACTCACTCATATTGATATCTATTTATGGGCATCTCCATAACCCGTTAATATGCCTAGCTGATGTGAGACTATCTTCTCCCTTTTTGTCCTCACAACCACCACCATATACCACCATAGTGCTATGTCCATGGCTTGCACTCATGTATTGCGTAAGAGTTGAAAAAGCTGAAGCGCGTTGAAAAGTATGAACCAATTGCTTGGCTGAAACCGGGGTTGTGCATGATGGGAGTATTTTGTGTAATGAAAATGAAGCATGGCCTAACTATATGATTTTGTAGGGATAAGCTTTCTTTGGCTATGCTATTTTGATAGGACATGATTATTTCTTAGTATGCTTCGAAGCACTATTATTTTTATGTTTTATAAGCTTTTACCTTGAATCATTTGGATCTGAACATTCATGCCACAATAAAGAAAACTACATTGAAAATAGGTAGCATTCCACATCAAAAATTCTGTTTTTATTATCTGCCTACTCGAGGACGAGCAGGAATTAAGCTTGGGGATGCTTGATACGTCTCCAACGCATCTGTAATTTTTGATTGTTCCATGCTATTATATTACCCTTTTTGGATGTTTATGGGCTTTATTTTACACATTTATATCTTTTTTGGGACTAACCTACTAACCGAAGGCCCAGCCCGTATTGCTGTTTTTTTGCCTATTTCAGTATTTCGAAGAAAAGGAATATCAAACGGAGTCCAAACGGAATGAAACCTTCGGGAGCGTGATTTTTGGAACGAACGTGATCCGAAGAACTTGGAGTGCAAGTCAAGAAGCAAACGAGGCGGCCAGGAGATAGGAGGGCGCGCCCACCCCTCCTAGGCGCGCCCCTGTCTCCTGGGCCCCACGAGCGGCCACCGACGTACTTCTTCCTCCTATATATACCTACGTACCCCGAAAACATCCAGGGAGCCAATGAAAAACAATTTCCACCGCTGTAACCTTCTGTATCCGCGAGATCCCATCTTGGAGCATTCGCCGGCGCTCCGCCGGAGGGGGAATCGACCACGGATGTCTTCTACATCAACACCATAGCCCCTCCGATGAGTTGTGAGTAGTTTACCACAGACCTTCGGGTCCATAGTTATTAGCTAGATGGCTTCTTCTCTCTTTTTGGATCTCAATACAATGTTCTCCCCCTCTCTTGTGGAGATCTATTCGATGTAAACTCTTTTTGCGGTGTGTTTGTCGAGATCCGATGAATTGTGGGTTTATGATCAAGTTTATCTATGAGAAATATTAGAATCTTCTCTGAATTCTTTTATGTATGATTGAGTTATCTTTGCAAGACTCTTCGAATTATCAGTTTGGTTTGGCCTACTAGATTGATCTTTCTTGCCATGGGAGAAGTGCTTAGCTTTGGGTTCAATCTTGCGGTGTCCTTACCCAGTGACAGAAAGGGTTTCAAGGCACGTATTGTATTGTATTGTTGCCATCGAGGATAAAAAGATGGGGTTTATATCATATTGCATGAGTTTATCCATCTACATCATGTCATCTTTCTTAATGCGTTACTCTGTTCTTCTGAACTTAATACTCTAGATGCATGCTGGATAGCGGTCGATGTGTGGAGTAATAGTAGTAGATGTAGGCAGGAGTCGGTCTACTTGTCGCGAACTAAATGCCTATATACATGATCATGCCTAGATAATCTCATAATTATTCGCTTTTCTATCAATTGCTCGACAGTAATTTGTTCACCCAGCGTAATACTTATGCTATCTTGAGAGAAGCCTCTAGTGAAATCTATGCCCCCCCGGGTCTATCTTTTATCATATAAGTTTTCAATCTAATTTTATTTTCATCTTTACTTTTTGCATCTATATTATAAAATACCAAAAATATATATTAGATCTCACTTTCGCAAGTGGCCGTGAAGGGGATTGACAACCCCTTTATTGCGTTGGTTGCAAGTTCTTTGTTTGTTTGTGTAGGTGCGTGTGAATTTTCAGGAGCCTCCTACTGGATTGATACCTTGGTTCTCAAAAACTGAGGGAAATACTTACGCTACTATTGCTGCATCACCCTTTCCTCTTCAAGGAAAACCAACACAAGCTCAAGACATAGCAGACCGCCAGTCGAAGAAAGGACACCGCAACCCTTTCCTTGCAACCCTTTCTGTCACTGGGTAAGGACACCGCAAGATTGAACCCAAAGCTAAGCACTTCTTCCATGGCAAGAAAGATCAATCTAGTAGGCCAAACCAAACTGATAATTCGAAGAGACTTGCAAAGATAACTCAATCATACAAAAAAGAATTCAGAGAAGATTCAAATATTATTCATAGATAAACTTGGTCATAAACCCACAATTCATCGGAACTCGACAAACACACCGCAAAAAGAGTTTACATCGAATAGATCTCCACAAGAGAGGGGGAGAACATTGTATGGAGATCCAAAAAGAGAGAAGAAGCCATCTAGCTAATAACTATGGACCCGTAGGTCTGTGGTAAACTACTCACAACTCATCGGTGGGGCAAGGATGTTGATATAGAAGCCCTCCATGGTCGATTCCCCCTCCGGCAGAACGCCGACGAAGGCTCCAAGATGGGATCTCGCGGATACAGAAGGTTACGGTGGTGGAAATTGTGTTTCGTCCTGCTCCTGGATGTTTTCAGGGTACATAGGTATATATAGGAGGAAGAAGTACGTCGGTGGACGCCCGAGGGGCCCACGAGACAGGGGCGCGCCCTATAGGGGGGGGGCGCCCTCCTATCTCGTTGGAGCCTCGGCTGCTTCTTGACTTGCACTCCAAGTCCTCTGGATCACGTTTGTTCCAAAAATCATGCTCCCGAATGTTTCATTCCGTTTGGACTCCATTTGATATTCCTTTTCTTCGAAATACTGAAATAGGCAAAAAAAACAACAATATGGGCTGGGCCTCCGGTTAGTAGGTTAGTCCCAAAAATGATATAAATGTGTAAAATAAAGCCTATAAACATCCAAAAGGGGTAATATAATAGCATGGAACAATCAAAAATTATAGATACGTTGGAGACGTATCAATTATCCCCAAGATTAATTCCTGCTCGTCCTCGAGTAGGTAAATGATAAAAAAGAAATTTTTGATGTGGAATGCTACCTAGCATAATTCTCAATGTAATTTTCTTTATTGTGGCATGAATGTTCAGATCCAAATGATACAAAATAAAAGTTCATATTGACATAAGAAATAGTAATACTTCAAGCATACTAATCAAAGTCTTCTCAAAATAACATGGCCAAAGAAAGTTATCCCTACAAAATCATATAGTCTGGCTGTTGCTCTATCTTCGTCACACAAAGTATTTAATCATGCACAACCCCGATGACAAGCCAAGCAATTGTTTCATACTTTAATAATCTCAAACTCTTTCAATTTTCATGCAATACGTGAGCGTTAGCCATGGACATAGCACTATATGTGGAATAGAATGGTGGTTGTGGAGAAGACAAAAAAAAGGAGAAGATAGTCTCACATCAACTAGGCATATCAACAGGCTATGGAGATGCCCATTAATAGATATCAATGTGAGTGAGAAGGGATTGCCATGCAACAGATGCACTAGAGCTATAAATATATGAAAGCTCAACAAAAGAAACTAAGTGGGTGCGCATCCAACTCGCTTGCTCACGAAGACCTAGGGCATTTTGAGGAAGCCCATCATTGGAATATACAAGCCAAGTTCTATAATGAAAAATTCCCACTAGTATATGAAAGGGACAACATAAGAGACTCTCTATCATGAAGATCATGGTGCTACTTTGAAGCACAAGTGTGGGAAAAGAGATAGTAGCAATGTCCCTTCTCTCTTTTTCTCTCATTTTATTTTTTTTCTTTTCTTTTTTTCTTTCTTTTTTTCTTTGGCTTTTTTTTTTCTTTTTGGCCTTTTCTTTTTTTCTTTCTTCTTTTTCTTTTGTTTTTGTAAAGTCTGAAGTCTCGTCCCGATTGTGGGGGAATCATAGTCTTCATCATCCTTTCCTCACTAGGACAATGCTCTAATAATGAAGATCATCACACTTTTATGGATTTACAACTCAAGAATTACAACTCAAAGCTAGAACAAGGTATGACTCTATATGAATGCCTTCGGTGGTGTACCGGGATATGCAATGAATCAGGAGTGACATGTATGAAAATTATGAAGGTGGCCTTGCCACAAATACAATGTCAACTACATGATCATGCAAAGAGCAATATGACAAAAGTAATTGCGTGTCATATGAACGGAACGGTGCAAAGTTGCATGGCAATATATCTCGGAATGGCTATGGAAATGCCATAATAGGTAGGTATGGTGGCTGTTTTGAGGAAGGTATATGGTGGGTGTATGGTACCGGCGAAAGTTGCACGACACAAGAGAGGCTAGCAATGGTGGAAGGGTGAAAGGGTGCGCATAATCCATGGACTCAACATTAGTCAAAAGAACTCATGCACTTATTGCAAAAATTTAGAATTCATCAAAAACCAAAGCACTACGCGCATGCTCCTAGGGGGGTAGATTGGTAGGAAAAGACCATCGCTCCTCCCCAACCGCACTCATAAGGAAGACACTCAATAAATTAAATTGTGCTTCAACTTCATCACAAAGCGGTTCACCATACGTGCATGCTACGGGAATCACAAACTTCAACACAAGCATTCTTTAAATTCATAATCACCCAACTAGCATAATTTTAATATCACTACCTCCATATCTCAAAACAATTATCAAGCATCAAATTGATCATAGCATCCAATTCACTTTCTATGATAGTTTTTATTATACCCAACTTGGATGCTCATCATTCTAGGACCAACTTTATGGCCATAGCAAATACCATGCTGTTCTAAAAGACTCTCAAAATAATATAAGTGAAGCATGAGAGACTAGAAATTTCTTCAAAATTAAGACACCAACGTGCTCTAAAAGATATAAGTGAAGCACTAGAGCAAAAACTATCAAGCTCAAAAGATATAAGTGAAGCACATAGAGTATTCTAGCAAATTATAATCAAATAGGCTTCTCCCAAAAGGTGTGTACAGCAAGGATGATTGTGGTAAACTAAAAAGAAAAAAATAATATAATACACGATGCTCCAAGCAAAACACATATCATGTGGCGAATAAAAATATAGCTCCAAGTAAAGTTACCAATGAACGAAGACGAAAGAGGGGATGCCTTCCCGGGGCATCCCCAAGCTTAGGCTTTTGGCTATTCTTGAATATCTTGGGGTGCCATGGGCATCCCCAAATCTTAGTCTCTTGCCACCCTTTATTCCATAGTCCATAAAATCTTTACCCAAAACTTGAAAACTTCACAACACAAAACTCAACAGGAAATCTTATAAGCTCCGTTAGTGAAAGAAAACAAAACCACCACATAAGGTACTGTAATGAACTCATTCTTTATTTATTTTGGTGTTAAACCTACTGTATTCCAACTTCTCTATGGTTTATAAACTATTTTACTAGCCATAGATGCATCGAAATAAGCAAACAACACACGAAAAACAGAATCTGTCAAAAACACAACAGTCTGTAGCAATCTGGTACTAACGCAAACTTCTGCAACTCTAAAAATCCTTCCAAAATATGAAGTCCTGGACAATTTCTTTATTGATCAGCAGCAAAAAGAATCAACGCAAAAGCACGTTCCTGTGATTTAAAAAAATTATATTCGTGCGTGCAAAGTTTCTGTTTTTCAGCAGAATCAAATCAACTATCATCATAGGTTATCCTATAGGTTCTACTTGGCACAAACACTAATTAAAAGATAAAAACACATCTAAACAGAAGGTATATGCAATATTTATTACTAAACAGGAGCAAAAACAAAAAGCATAAAGAAAATTGGGTTTCCTCCCAACTAGCGCTATCGTTTAACGCCCCTAGCTAGGCATAAAAGCAAAGATAGATCTAACGAGTGCCCTCTTTGGCACTAAATTCATAAGTAGCCCGCATGATAGGTTCATAAGGTAATTTGACTTTCTTTCTTGGAAAGTGCTCCATGCCTTTCTTTAATGGAAATTGGAATGTAATATTCCCTTCCTTCATATCAATAACCGCGCCAATCGTTCTAAGGAAAGGTGTACCAAGAATAATAGGGCAAGAAAGATTGCAATCTATATCAAGAATGATAAAATCTACGGGCACCAAATTTCTATTTGCAACAATAAGAACATCTTTGATCCTTCCCATAGGATTTTTAATGGTGGAATCCGCAAGGTGCAAATTTAAAGAGCAACCATCAAGATCATGGAAACCTAGAATATCACATAAAGTTTTCGGAATCGTGGAAACACTAGCACCCAAATCACACAAAGCAAAACATACTCATGATCTTTAATTTTAATCTTTATAGTAGGTTCCCACTCATCATTAAGTTTTCTAGGTATAGAAACTTCCAAATTAAGTTTTTTAATCATAAGATTGCATCAAGGCATCAACAATATGTTTGGTAAAAGCTTTGTTTTGACTATAAGCATGAGGAGAATTAACAACAGATTGCAAAAAGGAAATACAACCTTTTAAAGAACAATTATCATAATCAAATTCCTTAAAATCCGAGATAGTGGGTTCAATGTTATTTGAAGTTGTGACCTCTCCAATCTCACTTTTACCAAATTTAGCATCAAGATCTAAAGACTCCGAATTCTTGGGACGCCTTTTAGGCAAAATTGATTCATCATCAGTCCCATAATCATCAAAATTCATATTGCAAAACATAGATCTAATAGGAGACGCATCAATAACTTTAAGATCCTCATCATTATTTTCATGGAAATTAGAATAACATGCTTTTATAAAGCTATCTTTTTTAGCACGCATTCTAGCGGTTCTTTCCTTTCACTCGTCAATGGAAATTCTCATTACTTTGAGAGACTCATTGATATCATACTTGGGAGAAGAAGATCTAAGTTTATGAGAATCAACATCAAGCGAAAGTCTATCATCGTTCCTAGCCAAATCATCAACTTTGAGTAATTTTTCTTCAAGCAAAGCATTAAAATTCTTTTGAGAAATCATAAATTATTTCACCACTATTCTCAAAATCAGAGGGCATCTTATTTAAATTACCATAAGAATTATTGTAGGAATTTCCATAATTATTAGAGGAATTACTAGGGAACGGTCTAGCATTAAAGTTTCCTCTATAAGCATTGATTCCAAAACTATTCCTACCAACAAAATTCACATCCATAGATTCATTATTATTCTCAATCAAAGAAGACAAAGGCATATCATTGGGATTAATAGGAGTATTTTTAGTAGCAAACATCTTCATTAGTTCATCCATCTTTCCACTCAAAACATTGATTTCTTCTATAGCATGCACCTTTTTACTAGAAGATCTTTCGGTGTGCCATTGAGAATAATTAGCCATAATATTATCAAGAAGTTTTGTAGCATCTTGATGTCTACTACACAACCTTCTTCTTGTAGACGTTGTTGGGCCTGCAAGTGCACAGGTTTGTAGGACAGTAGCAAATTTCCCTCAAGTGGATGACCTAAGGTTTATCAATCCGTAGGAGGCATAGGATGAAGATGGTCTCTCTCAAACAACCCTGCAACCAAATAACAAAAAGTCTCTTGTGTCCCCAACACACCCAATACAATGGCAAATTGTATAGGTGCACTAGTTCGGCGAAGAGATGGTGATACAAGTGCAATATGGATGGTAGATATAGGTTTTTGTAATCTGAAATAATAAAAACAGCAAGGTAGCAAGCGATAAAAGTGAGCGTAAACGGTATTGCAATGATAGGAAACAAGGCCTAGGGTTCATACTTTCACTAGTGCAAGTTCTCTCAACAATAATAACATAGATAGATAAGATGATAAGCCCTCAACATCCAACAAAGAGTCACTCCGAAGCCACTAATAGCGGAGAACAAAAGTAGAGATTATGGTCGGGTACGAAACCACCACAAAGCTATTCTTTTGGATCGATCTATAAAAGAGTTCGTACTAGAATAACACCTTAAGATACAAATCAACCAAAACCCTAATGTCACCTAGATACTCCATTGTCACCTCAAGTATCCGTGGGCATGATTATACGATATGCATCACACAATCTCAGATTCATCCAACCAACATAAAAGTACTTCAAAGAGTGCCCCAAAGTTTCTACCGGAGAGTCAAGAACGTGTGCCAACCCCTATGCATAGGTTCCCAAGTGTCACGAAACCCGCAAGTTGATCACCAAAACATACATCAAGTGGCACATGATATCCCATTGTCACCACAGATAATCACGGCAAGACATACAGCAAGTGTTCTCATAAAGACTCAATCCGATAAGAAAACTTCAAAGGGGAAACTCAATTCATCACAAGAGAGTAGAGGGGGAGAAACATCATAAGGTCCAACTACAATAGCAAAGCTCGGGATACATCAAGATCGTGCCATAGAGGAACACGAGGGAGAACACGAGAGAGAGAGAGAGAGATCAAACACATAGCTACTGGTACATACCCTCAGCCCCGAGGGTGAACTACTCCCTCCTCGTCATGGATAGCGCCGGGATGATTAAGATGGCCTCCGGTGATGGGATCCCCCTCCGGCAGGGTGCCGGAACAGGGTCCCGATTGGTTTTTGGTGGCTACAGAGGCTTGCGGCGGCGGAACTCCCGATCTATCTTCTGTTCTGGAAGTTTTAGGGTATATTGGTATATATAGGAGCAGGGGGTACGTCGGTGGAGCTACGGGGGCCCCACGAGGCAGGGGGCGCGCCCGGGGGGGGGGGGGGGGGGGTGGGTGTGCCCCCCTGTTGGGGAACGTAGTAATTTCAAAAATTTTCCTACGCACACGCAAGATCATGGTGATGAATAGCAACGAGAGGGGAGAGTGTTGTCCACATACCCTTGTAGACCCAAGCGAAGCGATCACAACATAGAGGAAGTAGTCGACGTTCTCCTCGCGATCCGACCGATCCGGCGCCGTTACTCCGGCGCCCGAGTTCTTGACACACGTACAGCTCGATGATGTCCTCGTACTCGATCCAGCCGAGTGTCGAGGAGAGTTCGTCAAGCCGACGGCGTGGTGACGATCTTGATGTTTCACGGCGAGGCTTCGCCTAAGCAGCGACAGTATAACCGAGGTGGAATATGGTGGAGGGGCACCGACACGGCTAAGGAACGATCCGTAGATCTAACTTGTGTGTTCTAGGGTGCCCCCTGCCCCGTATATAAAGGAGCAAGGGGAGGGGCTGGCCGGCCAGGGAGGCGCGCCAGGAGTCCTACTCCCTCTGGGAGTAGGATTCCCCAATCCTAGTTGGACTAGGATTCCTGAGGGAAAGAGAGAGAGGGGGCGGCCCCTTTCCTAGTCCTAGTAGGACTAGGGGAAGGGGAGGCGCCGCCACCTAGGGCTGGCCCTTCTCCTTTCCACTAAGGCCCACTATGGCCCATTTACCTCCCGGGGTTCGGTAACCTCCGGTACTCATAAATTCTGTTTTCGCCGGAACCATTCGAACTCCAAACATAGGCTTCCAATATATCAATCTTTATGTCTCGACCATTTCGAGACTCCTCGTCATGTCCGTGATCACATCCGGGACTCGAACTTCTTGGTACATCAAAATACATAAACTCATAATAAGCATCATCGAAACCTTAAGCGTGCGGACCCTACGGTTCGAGAACAATGTAGACATGACCTAGAACTATTCACGGTCAATAACCAACAGCGGGACCTGGATGCCCATATTGGTTCCTACATATCCTACGAAGATCTTTATCGGTCAGACCGCATAACAACATACGTTGTTCCCTTTGTCATCGGTATATTACTTGCCCGAGATTCGATCGTCGGTATCCAATACCTAGTTCAATCTCGTTATTGGCAAGTCTCTTTACTCGTTCCGTAATACATCATCTCATAACTAACTCATTAGTTGTAGTGCTTGCAAGGCTTCAGTGATGTGTATTACCGAGAGGGCCCAGAGATACCTCTCCGACAATCGGAGTGACAAAACCTAATCTCGAAATCGCCAACCCAACATCGCCTTTGGAGACACTGTAGTACTCCTTTATAATCACCCGATTACGTTGTGGCGTTTGGTAGCACCCAAAGTGTTCCTTCGCAAACGGAGTTGCATAATCTCATAGTTACAGGAACATGTATAAGTCATGGATGAAAGCGGTAGCAACATACTAAGCGATCGTGTGCTAAGCTAAGGGAATGGGTCATGTCAATCAGATCATTCTACTAATGATGTGACCTTGTTAATCAAATAACAACTCCTTGTTCATGGTCAGGAAACATAACCATCTTTGATTAACAAGCTAGTCTAGTAGAGGCATACTAGTGACATATTGTTTTGTCTATGCATTCACACATGTATCATGTTTCCGGTTAATACAATTCTAGCATGAATGATAAACATTTATCATGAAATAAGGAAATAAATAATAACTTTATTATTGCCTCTAGGGCATATTTCCTTGATCTCCCACTTGCACTAGAGTCAATAATCTAGATTACATAGTAATGATTCTAACACCCATGGAGTCTTGGTGCTGATCATGTTTTGCTCGTGGAAGAGGCTTAGTCAACGGTTCGCAACATTCAGATCCGTATGTATCTTGCAAATCTCTATGTCTCCCACGGACTAAGTCCGGATGGAATTGAAGCGTCTCTTGATGTGCTTGATCCTCTTGTGAAATCTGGATTCCTTCGCTAAGGCAATTGCTCGAGATTGTCACGAAGATTTTCATTGGACCCGATGCACTAGGTATGACACCTAGATCGGATATGAACTCCTTCATCCAGACTCCTTCATTAGCTGCTTCGAAGCTGCTATGTATTCCGCTTCACATGTAGATCCCGCCACGACGCTTTGTTTAGAACTGCACCAACCGACAGCTCCTCCGTTTAGTGTAAATCGTATCCGGTCTGCGATTTAGAATCGTCCGGATCGGTGTCAAAGCTTGCATCAACGTAACCGTTTACGATGAGCTCTTTGTCACCTCCATATCGAGAAACATATCCTTAGTCCTTTTCGTATTTGGGATGTTCTTGACCGCTGTCGATGATCCACTCTGGATTACTTTGGTACCTCCTGCTAGGCTTATAGCAAGGCACACATCAGGTCTAGTACACAGCATTGCATACATGATAGAGCCTATGGCTGAAGCATAGGAACATCTTTCATTTCTCTCTATCTTCTGCAGTGGTCGGGCATTGAGTCTTACTCAACTTCACACCTTGTAACACAGGCAAGAACCCTTTCTTTGCTTGATCCATTTTGAACTTCTTCAAAATTTTGTCAAGGTATGTGCTTTGTGAAAGTCCAATCAAGCGTCTTGATCTATCTCTATAGATCTTAATGCCCAATATGTAAGCAGCTTCACTGAGGTCTTTCATTGAAAAACTTTTATTCAAGTATCCCTTTATGCTATCCAGAAATTCTATATCATTTCCGATCAGCAATATGTCATCTACATATAATATCAGAAATGCTCTGAGCTCCCACTCACTTTCTTGTAAATACAGGCTTCTCCAAAAGTCTGTACAAACCCAAATGCTTTGATCACACTATCAAAGCGTTTATTCCAACTCCGAGATGCTTGCACCAGTCCATAGATGGATCGCTGGAGCTTGCACACTTTGTTAGCTCCTTTGGATCGATAAAACCTTCGGTTGCATCATATACAACTCTTCTTCCGAAATCCATTCAGAATGCAGTCTTTACATCCATTTGCCAAATTTCATAATCATAAAATCGGCAATTGCTAACATGATTCGGACGGACTTAAGCATCGCCACGGTGAGAAGGTCTCATCGTAGTCAATTCCTTGAACTTGTCGAAAACCTTTTGCGACAAGTCGAGCTTTATAAACGATAACATTACCGTCGCGTCGGTCTTCTTCTTGAAGATCCACTTGTTTTCTATTGCTTGCCTATCCTCGGGCAAGTCAACCAAAGTCCATACTTTGTTTTCATACATGGATCCCATCTCAGATTTCATGGCCTCAAGCCATTTTGCGGAATCTGGGCTCACCATCGCTTCTTCATAGTTCGTAGGTTCATCATGATCTAGTAGCATGACTTCCAGAACAGGATTGCCGTACCACTCTGGTGCGGATCTTACTCTGGTTGATCTACGAGGTTCTGTAGTAACTTGATCTGAAGTTTCATCATCAACTTCCTCACTACTTGGTGTAGGTGTCTCAGAAACTGGTTTCTGTGACGAACTACTTTCAAGTAAGGGAGAAGGTATTATTACCTCATCAAGTTCCACTTTCCTCCCACTCACTTCTTTCGAGAGAAACTCCTTCTCTAGAAAGGATCCATTTTTAACAACGAATGTCTTGCCTTCGGATCTGTGATAGAAGGTGTACCCAACTGTTTCCTTTGGGTATCCTATGAAGACACATTTCTTCGATTTGGGTTCGAGCTTATCAGGTTGAAGCTTTTTCACATAAGCATCGCATCCCCAAACTTTAAGAAACGACAACTTTGGTTTCTTGCTAAACCATAGTTCATAAGGTGTCGTCTCAGCATTTCGACGGTGTTCTATTCAGTGTGAATGCGGCCGTCTCTAGAGCATAACCCCAAAACGATAGCGGTAAATCTGTAAGAGACATCATAGATCGCACCATATCTAGTAAAGCACGATTTGACGTTCGGACACACCATTACGCTGTGGTGTTCCGGAGGCGTAAGTTGCGAAACTATTCGCATTGTTTCAAATGTAGACCAAACTCGTAACTCAAATATTCACCTCCACGATCGATCGTAGAAACTTAATTTTCTTGTTACGATGATTTTCAACTTCACTCTGAAATTCTTTGAACTTTTCAAATGTTTCAGACTTATGTTTCATTAAGTAGATATACCCATATCTCGCTTAAGTCATCTGTGAAGGTGAGAAAATAATGATATCCGCCACGAGCCTCAACATTCATCGGACCACATACATCTGTATGTATGATTTCCAACAAATCTGTTGCTCTCTCCATAGTACCGAGAAGCGGTGTTCTAGTCATCTTGCCCATGAGGCACGGTTCGCAAGTGCCAAGTGATTCATAATCAAGTGACTCCAAAAGTCCATCAATATGGAGTTTCTTCATGCGCTTTACACCGATATGACCTAAGCGGCAAGTGCCACAAATAAGTTGCACTATCATTATCAACTCTGCATCTTTTGGCTTCAACATTATGAATATGTGTATCACTACTATCGAGATTCATCAAAATAGACCACTCCTCAAGGGTGCATGACCATAAAAGATATTACTCATATAAATAGAACAACCATTATTCTCTCGATTTAAATGAATAACCGTCTCGCATCAAACAAGATCCAGATATAATGTTCATGCTCAACGCATGGCACCAAATAACAATTATTTAGGTCTAAAACTAATCCCGAAGGTAGATGTAGAGGTAGCGTGCCGACCGCGATCACATCGACTTTGGAACCATTTCCCACGCGCATCGTCACCTCGTCCTTTGCGAGTTAAGCAATCAGTAGTCCCTGTTTGAGTTGCAAATATTAGCAGCAGAACCAGTATCAAATACCAGTGCTCTGCGAGCTCTAGTAAGGTACACATCAATAACATGTATATCACATATACCTTTGTTCACCTTGCCATCCTTCTTATCCGCCAAATACTTGGGGCAGTTCCGCTTCGGTGACGATCGCTTGCGGTAGAAGCACTCGATTTCAGGCTTAGGTCCAGACTTGGGTTTCTTCTCCGAGCAGAACTTGCTTGCTGTTCTTCTTGAAGTTCCCTTCTTCTTCCCTTTGCCTTTCTTCTTGAAACTAGTGGTCTTATTGACCATCAACACTTGATGCTCCTTCTTGATTTCTACCTCCGCAGCCTTTAGCATTGCGAAGAGCTCGAGCATAGTCTTTACTAACCCTTGCATATTATAGTTCATCACGAAGCCTTTGTAGCTTGGTGGCAGTGATTGAAGAATTACATCAATGACACAATCATCCGGAAGATTAACTCCCAATTGTGTCAAGTGATTGTAGTACCGGACATTACGAGTATGTGCTCACTAATGTAACTATTCTCCTCCATCTTGCAGCTATAGAACTTATTGGAGACTTCATATCTCTCAATCCGGGCATTCTTTGGAATATCAACTTCAACTCTGGAACATCTCATATGCTCCATGACGTTCAAAACGTCGTTGAAGTCCCGGTTCTAAGCCGTAAAGCATGGCACACTGAACTATAGAGTAGTCATCAGCTTTGCTCGCGGACATTCTTAACGCCGTCGGTTGCATCAGCATCAGGCTGTCACCTAGCGGTGCATCCGGGCGTAACTCTTACGTGCAGCAATGAGGATGATCCTCGTTACGGACCCGATCCGTGTAATTGCTACCATCATCTTTCAACTTTGCTTTCTCAAGGAACGCATTAAAATTCAACGGAACAACAGCACGAGCCATCTATCTACAATCAAACATAAACAAGCAAGATACTATCAGGTACTAAGTTCATGATAAATTTAAGTTCAATTAATCATATTACTTAAGAACTCCCACTTAGAAAAACATCTCTCTAGTCATCTAAGTGATCACGTGATCCAAATCAACTAAACCATAACCGATCATCACGTGAAATGGAGTAGTTTTCAATGGTGAACATCTTATGTTGATCATATCTACTATATGATTCACGCTCGACCTTTCGGTCTCCGTGTTCCGAGGCCATATCTGCATATGCTAGGCTTGTCAAGTATAACCCGAGTATTCTGCGTGTGCAAAACTGGCTTGCACCCGTTGTAGATGGACGTAGAGCTTATCACACCCGATCATCACGTGGTGTGCGGGCACGACGAACTTTGGCAGCGGTGCATACCGGGAGAACACTTCTTGATAATTTAGTGAGAGATCATCTTATAATGCTACCGTCAATCAAAGCAAGATAAGATGCATAAAAGGATAAACATCACATGCAAATCAATATAAGTGATATGATATGGTCATCATCATCTTGTGCTTCATGATCTCCATCTTGCAGCACCACCATGATCACCATCGTCATCGGTAGCGACACCTTGATCTTCATCGTAGCATCGTTGTCGTCTCGCCAAACTTATGCTTCTCGACTATCGCTACCGCTTAGTGATAAAGTAAAGCATTACAAGCGATTGCATTGCATACAATAAGCGACAACCATATGGCTCCTGCCGATTGCCGATAACCGGTTACAAAACATGATCATCTCATACAATAAAATATAGCATCACGTCTTGACCATATCACATCACAACATGCCCTGCAAAAACAAGTTAGGCGTCCTCTACTTTGTTGTTGCAAATTTTACGTGGCTGCTACGGGCTTAAGCAAGAACCAGTCTCACCTCGCATCAAAACCACAGCGATACTTCGTCAAATAGACTCCGTTTTAACCTTCTCAAGGACGGGCGTAGCCACACTCAGTTCAACTAAAGTGAGAGAGCAGGCACCCACCGGTCACCTTTAAGCAGCGAGTGCTCGTGGCGGTGAAACCAGTCTCGCGTAAGCGTCTGGCGTAATGTCGGTCGGGGCGCTTCATCTCACAATACCGCTGAACCAAAGTATGACATGCTGGTAGGTAGTATGACTTGTATCGCCCACAACTCACTTGTGTTCTACTCGTGCAAAACATCAAACCATATCAAAACCTAGGCTCGGATGCCTTTGTTGGGGAGCGTAGTAATTTCAAAAATTTCCTACGCACACGCAAGATCATGGTGATGAATAGCAACGAGAGGGAGAGTGTTTTCCACATACCCTTGTAGACCCGGCGAAGCGATCACAACGTAGAGGAAGTAGTCGTACGTTCTCCTCGCGATCCGACCGATCCCGGCGCCGTTACTCCGGCGCCCCCGAGTTCTTGACACACGTACAGCTCGATGATGTCCCTCGTACTCCGATCCAGCCGAGTGTCGAGGGAGAGTTCCGTCAGCACGACGGCGTGGTGACGATCTTGATGTTTCACCGGCGCAGGGCTTCGCCTAAGCTTCGCGACGGTATAACCGAGGTGGAATATGGTGGAGGGGGGCACCGCACACGGCTAAGGAACGATCCGTAGATCTAACTTGTGTGTTCTAGGGTGCCCCCTGCCCCCGTATATAAAGGAGCAAGGGGAAGGGGGCTGGCCGGCCAAGGAGGCGCGCAAGGAGTCCTACTCCCTCGGGAGTAGGATTCCCCCAATCCTAGTTGGACTAGGATTCGGGAGGGGGAAAGAGAGAGGGGGCGGCCCCTTTCCTAGTCCTAGTAGGACTAGGGGGGGGAGGCTTGTGACCACCTAGGGCTGGCCCTTCTCCTTTCCACTAAGGCCCACTATGGCCCATTTACCTCCCGGGGTTCGGTAACCTCCGGTACTCGATAAATTCCTGTTTTCGCCGGAACCATTCGAACTCCAAACATAGGCTTCCAATATATCAATCTTTATGTCTCGACCATTTGAGACTCCTCGTCATGTCCGTGATCACATCCGGGACTCGAACTTCTTGGTACATCAAAATACATAAACTCATAATAAGCATCGCCATCGAAACCTTAAGCGTGCGGACCCTATGGTTCGAGAACAATGTAGACATGACCTAGAACTATTCACGGTCAATAACCAACAGCGGGACCTGGATGCCCATATTGGTTCCTACATATCCTCGAAGATCTTTATCGGTCGAGACCGCATAACAACATCGTTGTTCCTTTGTCATCGGTATATTACTTGCCGAGATTCGATCGTCGGTATCAATACCTAGTTCAATCTCGTTATTGGCAAGTCTCTTTACTCGTTCCATAATACATCATCTCATAACTAACTCATTAGTTGTAGTGCTTGCAAGGCTTGATGATGTGTATTACCGAGAGGGCCCAGAGATACCTCTCCAGACAATCGGAGTGACAAAACCTAATCTCGAAATCGCCAACCCAACATCTCGCCTTTGGAGACACCTGTAGTACTCCTTTATAATCACCCGATTCGTTGTGACGTTTGGTAGCACCAAAGTGTTCCTCCGCAAGCGGAGTTGCATAATCTCATAGTTACAGGAACATGTATAAGTCATGGATGAAAGCAGTAGCAACATACTAAGCGATCGTGTGCTAAGCTAAGGAATGGGTCATGTCAATCAGATCATTCTACTAATGATGTGACCTTGTTAATCAAATAACAACTCCTTGTTCATGGTCAGGAAACATAACCATCTTTGATTAACAAGCTAGTCTAGTAGAGGCATACTAGTGACATATTGTTTTGTCTATGCATTCACACATGTATCATGTTTCCGGTTAATACAATTCTAGCATGAATGATAAACATTTATCATGAAATAAGGAAATAAATAATAACTTTATTATTGCCTCTAGGGCATATTTCCTTCACCCCCACCCTCGTGAGCACCTCCCGTATCTTCTGACGTGGGGTCCAAGTCCATCAGGTGGGTTTCCTTCCAAAAATAACTTCTCCAGTTGATTTCGTTCCATTTTGACTCCCTCTGATATTCCTTTTCCTCGAAACACTGAAATAGGCATAAAACAGCAAATCTGGGCTGGGCCTTCGGTTAATAGGTTAGTCCCAAAAATAATATAAAAGTGGATAATAAAGCCCAATATTGCCTAAAACAGTAGATAAAGTAGCATGGAGCAATCAAAAATTATGGATACGTTGGAGACGTATCACATCTCCTAACGTGATTTCCATAAACGTGCCTCCCGCGGCCGAACCTAAGAGATTTCTAGAAGCAAAGTTCAAACCGGTATAAAATTTTTTGTATGATCATCCATAAATTCAAACCATGAGTAGGGCAATTGCGAAGCATCAATTTCATTCTTTCCCAATATTGGGCAACATGCTCATGATCAAGTTGTTTAAAATTCATAATATCATTCCTAAGAGTGACGATCTTAGCGGGAGGAAAATACTTAGAGATAAAAGCCTATTTGCACTTGTTCCAAGAATCAATACTATTTTTAGGCAAAGACGAAAATGAAACTTTAGCACGATCTCTCAGTGAAAACGGAAATAACTTCAATTTGACAATATTGTTATCAGTATCTTTCTTCTTTTGCATATCACACTAATCAACAAAGTTGTTTAGATGAGTAGTGGCATCTTCACTAGGAAGGCCGGCAAATTGATCTTTCATAACAAGATTCAGCAAAGCAGTCTTGATTTCACAAGACTCAACATCATTAAGAGGAGCAATCCGAGTACTAAGGAAATCATTATTATTGGTATTCGAGAAATCACACAATTTGGTATTATCTTGTGCCATGGCAAGAAGTAATCCAACACACAAGCAAGCAGAAAAAGGCAAGCGAAAAAGAGGAGATTGGGAAAGAGAGGGCGAATAAAACGGCAAGGGTGAAGTGGGGGAGAGGAAAACGAGAGGCAAATGGAAAATAATGTAAATCACGAGGAGATGGGTTTGTGATGGGTACTTGGTATGTCTTGACTTGAGCGAAGACCTCCCGACAACGGCGCGAAATCCTTCTTGCTACGTCTTGAGCTTGCGTTGGTTTTCCTCAAGAGGAGAGGGTGATGCAGCAATAGTAGCGTAAGTATTTCCCTCAGCTTTTGAGAACCAAGGTATCAATCCGATGAGGAGGCTCCTCAAAAGTCCCACGCACCTACACAAACAAACAAAGAACTCGCAACCAACGCAATAAAGGGGTTGTCAATCCCTTCACGGCCACTTGCGAAAGTGAGATCTAATAAAGATAGTAAGATAAGATAAATATATTTTTGGTATTTTATAATATAGATGCAAAAAGTAAAGATGCAAATAAAAGTACATTGGAAGCAAATATGATAAGAGATAGACCCGGGGGGCATAGGTTTCACTAGTGGCTTCTCTCAAGATAGCATAAGTAGTACGGTGGGTGAACAAATTACTGTCGAGCAATTGATAGAAAAGCGAATAATTATGAGATTATCTAGGCATGATCATGTATATAGGCATCACGCCCATAACAAGTAGATCGACTCCTGCCTGCATCTACTACTATTACTCCACACATCGACCGACTCCTGCCTGCATCTAGAGTATTAAGTTCATAAGAACAGAGTAACGCTTTAAGCAAGATGACATGATGTGGAGGGATAAACTCAAGCAATATGACATAAACCCCATCTTGTTATCCTCGATGGCAACAATACAATACGTGCCTTGCAACCCTTTCTGTCACTGGGTAAGGACACCGCAAGATTGAACCCAAAACTAAGCACTTCTCCCATGGGAAGTGAGGGAGTCCTGGACTAGGGGGTGTCCGGATAGCTGAACTATCATCATTGGCCGGACTCCAAGATTATGAAGATACAAGATTGAAGACTTCGTCCCGTGTCCGGATGGGACTTTCCTTGGTGTGGAAGGCAAGCTTGGCAATACGGATATGTAGATCTCCTACCATTGTAACCAACTCTGTGTAACCCTAGCCCTCTCCGGTGTCTATATAAACCGGAGGGTTTTAGTCCATAGGACGAACAAAACAATCATACCATAGGCTAGCTTCTAGGGTTTAGCCTCCTTGATCTCGTGGTAGATCTACTCTTGTACTACCCATATCATCAATATCAATCAAGCAGGAGTAGGGTTTTACCTCCATCGAGAGGGCCCGAACACAGGTAAAACATCGTGTCCCTTGTCTCCTGTTACCATCCGCCTAGACGCACAGTTCGGGACCCCCTACCCGAGATCCGCCGGCTTTGACACGGACATTGGTGCTTTCATTGAGAGTTCCTCTGTGCCCTCACAATAAGGAAGGATGCCTCTTCCCGTCTTTAAAGACGGTACCGTTGCCAAGGGAGCCTTGGCCGCCGGCCAAACTATCCGGCTAGGTGGTTTTCTTATGACCGCCTGTTCGGCCGCCGCTCCGACAATGACCTCTCGGGTCATCGAAAGCGATCTTCACGTCAACTCGGAATTCGCCGAGCAGCTAGATCCGATGGAGCTCTCTTCCGTAAACGAGCTCTTGGATCGCATCCCCGCCTTGGGAGTCGCTACAGACTACGATCAGATTGGGCTTAAAACCGATCTGAGAGAGATTAACTCTCCCTAGGCTACCCACCACGTTGCTGTGGTAGAGGAACAACGCGGCGACTCTTCTTCTACATTAAAGACCAGTTATGTCTGGACTCCTGATCCCTCCATGCCGGGTTCCCACCGAGGGACGGACGTCTATCAAGTACTGAACTTAAAGTCAGGCAGCGGACCAGATTCGTTGGACAACGTCCAGCAATCCAAGCTTCCGATTTCGGAAACTTTTTGGCCCTTGAGCCTCAGATTGGGTGGGGTTCCGAACTTAATTCCACCCGCCCACCCAAACATAAGCGATCTATCTCAAATCTGGCAAGAGCCCGCTGAAACAGTACATCATTACTGGGCCAGATTCCTCCTAGTTATGGACAGGATAAAGGACTGCCGTTAGGAAAGCGCAATCTCAATTTTCTGCAATAATTGCAAGGACAAGGGAATCATGAACGCCATAAGTCGTCGCAAAATCACACGCCACGACCAAGGCGTCCATAATCTGAAGTCTTGTGCGATGGAGAGTGCCTGGAAAACCGAAACTAAGTTTTGGGACAATCCGGCCCCAAACACAACCCTAGTCCGAAACAAAAGGGTGCATCATGCTTAGGCACCGGGGACAAAAACCAAAGAGCAAAAAACCCCTAAAGGGCATGGAACCGTACTAAAGGGATGGCTCAGTGGACCCTGTAAAATCCATAGTACAGAGGGCGCCACTCCAACACATAGCCTTCAAGCATGTTGGATACTACAACAGGTGGCCAAAAGTGGCAAAGAGCTTCTAGCCCCGGAGAACCAGCCCAACAGTACCAATACGGTATTAACAGTCTTCGAGACTTTCGCATCAAATAATATGCGGAAACGAACAATCCGCAGCCTCGCCGAAGTCTACCAAGTAGCAACAACAAATCCATGGAGCGACATGGCTATCACCTTCAACGCCAACGATTAACCCAAATTCCGAACAGCCCGAGCTCCAGCCACATTGGTCCTCAGTCCAATAGTGGACGGCTTTCGTCTTACCAAGGTACTCATGGATGGCGGCAGCGGATTAAACCTCATCTACGAGGAAGCCCTTCGAAAAATGAAAATAGACTGGAGCCGCATTGAGCGAAGCAGCACAACCTTCAGAGGAATAATCCCTAGTCGGGAAGCACGCTGTAGAGGAAAATATACACTAGATATGGTGTTCGGCTCGCAGGACAATTACAGGTCCGAGGAGGTCATGTTCCAAGTGGCCCCGTTCAACAGCGGATATCACGCTTTATTAGGGCGAGAGGCATTCACAATTTTCCAAGCTATACCCCATTACGGGTACATGAAGCTTAAAATGCCCGGGCCCAATGGAATCATCACTCTTGTCAGTGATCCGGACATAGCGCTCTGCGCTGAAAACAAGACAGCCGCGCTAGCCCTAGAGGCACTATTCGAAGCCCTAGCGGTAGAGGAACTCACTGCGCTGTGCTCCACGGTGAACATGGACGATGTGATACTCGATAAGAGATCCAAGTCCACCTCTTTTAAACCAGCGGACGAAATAGTCAAATTCCAAGTCCATCCAACAGACCCCACAAAGACGGCCTCCATCGGGGCACAATTAAACCCTGATGTAGACGCTGCACTACAAGAATTCCTTCGGGAAAATTGGGATATCTTTGCCTGGCACCCTTCAGATATGCCAGGAATCCCACGCAGGCTGGCAGAACAGAGCCTTAACATCCTAAAAGGATTCAAGCCAGTCAAACAGGCTCTTCGGCGATTTTCCGAACCCAAAAGACAGACAATGGGAGAGGAGCTAGCCAAACTATTGGAAGCCGGATTCATCAGAGACATAAAACATCCGGACTGGCTAGCGAACCTGGTAATGGTACCAAAAAAGGACAAATCCTGGCGCCTGTGTGTCGATTTTAAAGACCGTAACAAGGCTTGCCCAAAGGATCCTTTCCCCCTTCCCCGCATCGATCAAATCATTAATGCTACCGCAGGGCACGATTCATTGTGCTTCCTCGATCGACGCATACTCCGGATACCATCAAATCAAGATGGCGGAGACAGACCAACCCGCAACACCATTCATTACTCCATATGGACCATTCTGCTTCAACACAATGCCCTTCGGGCTCAAGAACACCGGCGCAACATATCAGCACATGATTCAGACATGTCTGACAACCCAGATCGACAAAACAGTGGAGGCATACGTAGACGATGTGGTCGTCAAGACCAAACACATCGAAACTCTAGTAGACGATTTGAGGCTCACATTCGACAACCTCCGAGCATATGACATTAAGCTCAACCAAAAAAAATGCATTTTCGGCGTACCAGCCGGAAAGCTCTTGGGCTTCATTGTATCCGGTAGAGGAATTGAAGCAAACCCAGCCAAGATCCGAGCTCTGTCACAGTTGGATATCCCAAAAGATCTCAAACAAATACAAAAATTGACTGGATGCGTGGCAGCTTTAAGCCGCTTCATCTCCCGCCCGGGAGAAAAGGCATTGCCCCTTTATTGCCTCCTCCGGTGCACCGAACACTTTGAATGGACGGATGCTGCCATGGCCGGACTCGAAGAAATAAAGGCCATATTGGCAACAAATCCGGTCCTGGCCGCGCCCAACTTGGGCGAACCAATGTTATTATACATCGCGGCAACACATCAGGTTGTAAGCGCGGTGCTCGTCGTCGAACAAGAAACAGAAGGACACAAATTCCCTCTTCAAAAACCAGTGTACTACGTATCCGCCGTCTTAACTCCATGCAAGTCATGGTATCCACATTATCAAAAGATAGCGTACGCGGTGTTCGTGGCATCCCGGAAGCTACGACACTACTTTCAAGAGTGTTCGATAACAGTGGCCTCCGAAGTACCTCTCAATGACATTATAAACAATCGCGACGCGACGGGCAGGATTGCAAAATGGGCCATTGAGCTCTTACCATTCGACATAACCTACAAACCACGGCGAGCTATAAAGTCGCAAGTTTTGGCTGACTTCATCGCTGAATGGACTGAAGCCGAACTCCCTAAATAGTACGGCGCATACTCCAATTGGATCATGCACTTCGACAGCTCTAAAATTTTGGCCGGCTTGGGGGCTGGCGTCGTCTTGACGTCCCCAACCGGAGACACAGTCCAATACGTACTTCAAATAATGTACACAGACTCCAACAACACAGCCGAATACGAGGCCCTTCTACATGGTCTCCGGATGGCAATCTCCATGGGCATTCAACGCCTAGAGGTCCGCGGGGGTTCAAACCTCGCAATATCCCAAGTAAATGGAGACTTTGATGCCAAGGATCCGAAAATGGCAGCCTACCGTAATGCCGTCTTAAAAATGTCAGCTCGGTTCGAAGGACTCGAATTCCACCATGTAGCCCGGGATAATAACCAGGCGGACGACGTGTTGGCACGCATCGGCGCAAAGCGTGACACCGTCCCTCCAAACATCTTCCTGGAGCGGCTCTTTAAGCCATCCGTAGTACGGGAAGAGGAGTCCGGAAACAACAATCCGGAACCAACCGCACCGCCCAACACCGAACATTCTGACACAATCGGTGGCTCAGCCAATGAAATAACAACTTCAACCCACGAAATAATGGCAGTCATTGCCCCGTGGACGGAACCATTCCTAGCCTACTTAATTAGGCAGGAACTCCCCGAAGACCAAAATGAGGCCCGCTGCATAGTACGGCGATCTAAAGCCTACAAGGTCCATGAGGGAGAGTTTTATAAGAAAAGCACAACCGGAGTCCTTCAAAGGTGCATCTCCAAAGAGGAAGGGCGAAATCTTCTGGCTGAAATTCACGCCGGACTCGGCGGGCACCACGCCGCAGCCCGGGCCCTTGTAGGCAAGGCCTTCCATACAGGATTTTATTGGCCGACGGCCCGGGCAGATGCTGAGGACTTAGTCCAACGATGCGTCGGTTGCCAGCTCTTTACTAATCAGAGCCACATGCCACCCACCGCCCTCAAAACTATACCCATCACCTGGCCGTTCGCGGTCTGGGGGATTGACATGGTCGGACCCCTTAAAGGGGGAACCCACAAGCAAAAGTACCTATTGGTCATGGTGGACAAATTCACCAAATGGATAGAGGCCAAGCCAGTTAAAACGGCCGAATCCGGACCTGTGATAGACTTCATATCTGGGGTAGTACACCGTTATGGCATCCCCCACAGCATCATCACTGATAACGGCACGAACTTCACGGCCGACGAGGTTAGGCTCTGGTGCAAAAATATGGGCATCAAGCTCGACTACGCTTCAGTCTATCACCCTCAAACTAACGGTCAAGTCAAACGAGCAAATGGTATAATCATGAGCGGCATCAAACCCAGGTTAGTGCGGTCCCTCACGGAATCTAACACGCACTGGGTAGAGGAGCTCGACTCCGTACTCTGGGGGTTGTGGACCACGCCAAACCGTACTACCAGATTCACACCATTTTTTATGGTATACGGCGCAGAGGCAGTTTTGCCCTGCGATATAATTCATGACTCACCTCGCGTGCGCATGTACGAAGAAAGAGAGGCCGAGTTGGATCGGCAAGATAGTTTGGACACCTTAGAAGAGGAGCGCGACGTGGCGAAAGTTCGTTCTGCATTCCATCAGCAGCAGGCTCGAAGATATCAAAGCAGAGAAGTATGGGCCAAAACTTACAATGTTGGCGAACTAGTTCTACGCGTGTCGGACAAGAAAAAGGACAAACTCAAGCCCAAATGGGAATGTCCCTTCATCATCGACCAAGTCCTGAACGGCGGAGCATACCGTCTGCGAAACGCATCGGACAACCGACTCGAGCCGAACCCATGGAATGCAGCCCGCCTCCGAAGATTCTATGCCTAGCACCGGACTCAGAGTTTGTCTCCTTCCTTCGTCCACATTTTATACTTCATTTGTCTTCTGTTTCTCTCTTTTTCCTCCCTTTTTCATAGAGCCTTTGAGGGCTGATCTGCGCATTGTTCACACACACTTGACGTGCTACTCGCACTCATTATACCTGGGGGCTTCTTTAACAGAAGCTTATTTCTACGGTCTTCATGCCCAACACATGTGTCAAACTTCCGCATGTACCTTTTATTCACCTTTATATGCATCGATATGACGTAAGTTTTGGCCAAGCTGGGTTGCCTGGCTCCTGTGCTTACCCCTACGTTCCCGATTGTTCGGCTAGGAGGTAAAGGGAGCACCTCTGCGATTATTCTTGCCGGGTCACCGGATGTGTACCTCAGATCGGGTGAAGCCGAAAGCTAGCGTTCTTAAGGGAATATTCGATCGGTGACTTGAAAGATGATTTCTTACTTATTTATTTATCTGCTCCCAGATGCTTTTACGCTCTTTTTCGCAGTCCGGACATGCACTTTAGGGCATGCCTCCGAGAAAGGAACCCTAATGGAACTATTCTCCTGGAAGATGTTTCTTACTAACCATGTAATATAACATAACTAGTTGGGCACTTGTCTGATAAAGCACTAATGACCCCTACGCCTGGTCTCCATGCATGCCCCGGTTTTTATATAACCGTGAGGGTATTCGGACACACTCCGGACTGTTGGGTCCCGAGGTTGAAGCGCAAAGGTCCGCAAAGACAAACGATCTACAATCCGGCTAGAAGACATTTTACATGTCATTTTAAAATTACATTGTCAAATTGACTGATTGTACTCCTCCTCAATCCCATCTAACATGTTGTCTAGTTTACAGTCCCGTTGGGAATATTTCGCGGCCAACTCTACTTGGCCGTACATTAGGCTCACAGGGATCTCCTTCCCATCAGGCCCCACAGGTCTGACCTCGGCCATGTGGTTTGGATCAGCCTTCGTGTACCGCGTCTTCACCATGGCCCAGGCCTCCCTGGCGCCTTGACGGCAGGCCGATATCTTCCACAGACGGAAGCGCTGTCGCACTCCCTAAAGCTTCTCAGCAAGCCCTCCAAGACCCTCAGGTAGGGAGACGGATGGCCATAAGGCATGAACGATGCCGCTCATCGCCTGTCGAACACGTTCGTGCAGTTGCAGCAGCTCGGGAAGAAGGTCACCCGTGGAACCAGGCATTTCCTCCGCCGGACGACCTGTGAGCACACCTACACACACATTTCTGTCAATCGACTTCCTCGTCGAACTCTTCTTTTCAAAAGAGTTTGTTCAAGCACTTACTGTAAATGCCGCGACGAAGCCGCCGATTCTCCTTTATGGAGTCAGACAGCTGGACCCGAACATCTTTTAGTTCTTCGCCCAGCTGGGTGTTGGCATCTTGGAGTTTGTTCCTCTCCTGCTGCACCCTCATAAGCACCTTCTCGCCGGCCTTCAGCTGGCACAGTAGATGTTGCTCGTCCGGATCTAGTCCGGCACCCTCTGCAATATTATTGTCAGACTTACGTACACGCCGCACTTCATAAACTTCTTATCTTTTCGAAGTATGTATTACCAGAGGGGGTCTCTGTGGCTCCCCCAGCGGCGGCTAGTGCGGCCTCAAGTTGGGCCTTGCACTCTTGAAGCTCCTGAGACAGGTGGGTATTATTCTCCGCAAGATCCTGCATAACAAATGATCCTTAAATCCGTTATTTTAACTATTTTAAGTCTCGGGGGCTACTGGCATATATAACTATTAAAATTTCTCACCCGTATGTCTTTCACATACTGCTCCGTGGCTCTGGTTAGACCATCCCGAGCGGCACGGAGGTGCGCGTCTCCCGCATTAAAGGCATTCAACGCCTCCAGGGAGAAACACGCGTCACGAAGGGCTGTCCGGCGGCGCCTATGATTCATGGCGCTCTCCACCTCAGACCTGGTGGCGGACAGCCTGTCGGCATCCTCCGTTGGAGGAGCATCCAGCTCACGCCTTGTGTTCGCCTCCCCCTCCGGACCAGGCGCTGGAACTTGGCTGGCGGACGCTTGATTGGCAACCTCTCCGGGCACAGTCTGGCGAGCGCTCTTTCTCCTAGAAGAATCATGAGTTTCAATATACCTCCTAGGAATCTTTTCCTTAAATACGGTGGTGCACCGTACCGTTGCGTCGACGTTTCGATTCGCGCCGCACTCCTCTTCCGCCTGCTGGGTCGAACTGACCCTTGTTGGTCAGCCGCCGCGGGTTCGGCTTCCCGCCCTAAAGGCACCTCCTGCGAGGCACCGTTGGTATACGGTGGTCAGAAATAAGCATGGATAAAGTAATGATGTCAGGACTCCGGTCACAGTTACCTGGGAAGCCGGAGATAAACCGGGGTAGTCAGCCATAATGGCGACTAAAGCATTGTCCACGCTAAGTTGGTGGAACACCCCATCGATCAGCTCCACCTCTATGTCCGGATCCTCTTCGGAGGCTGGATCAAGGGATCGTCCCGGATCCTCTGGTTGTGGAGACGGGCTGTGTATGCCCTCTACGTCCCGGCGCAGCTCCTGCGTCGAATTCATGAAGTAAGACACTTAACTTTGGGAATATGGATCGGATAAATAAACGTCCGCTTACCCAACTTCGAGGGTTATTCATGGAGAATTCATTCAATGGACTCGCGCGGAGGAAGTTCTCTTTCTCCCCCTTGTACAGGCTGGACAGGATCTTCACTAGATCGGCAACCGATCCCGGCCCCTTGCGGCCATGACGGGTGGCGTCATTCTCCCTGTTGAAAACCCACATGGGGTGGCCCCTATATTGGAGCGGCTGCACCCCTCGCATGATGCACGTGGCCATGACTCCAATCATGGTCAATCCGGAATAAGCCAGTAATCTTATCCGGCCCATTAGATATTGGACGCTCCTATCACTCTCCCGTTGAGGGTTCCGCGGGCGCCAACTCAGGCGTTTCTTAAGAGGAGCGTTGCTGAACTCCGGGAGGCCGATCCGAACTGGGTCCGGCAGTGGGGCGTCTTCCATATAAAACCATTTCGAAGGCCAGTCACCGGACGCCTTCTTTGGGGTTCCGGATAGATATCCGGTCCCGGCGATGCGCCATATTTCGGTTCCGCCCACTTGATATATCGACCCCTCGTGAGAATGGGGTATGAGGCAAAACAATCTCTTCCACAGTGCAAAATGGGCCTCGATGCCCAAGAACAGCTCGCAAAGGGCTACAAAACCCGCGATGTGCAAGATGGAGGCAGGTGTAAGGTGGTGAAGCTGGAGCCCATAGAACTCTAGGAGCCCCTGGAGAAACGGATGTATGGGAAATCCGAGTCCCCTTATTAGATAAGGGACGAAGCATACCCGCTCTCCTTTGGAGGGATTGGGGACGCTCTCCGCCTGCTTCCCACCCTTGTAGGTGGCCAGTCCGGCTCGAACCGGAACCATGAAGGCTGGGGGAAGGTATCCCTCGGCTTGGAGCGTCACTAGCTCGCTATGCGGGACTGAACATCTCCTCCAATATCCGGGCTGAGGGCTGGGAGCGCGAGGGGAGGAGCCGCGTCGACTGTCCATGATGGAATGGATTTTTGTCAGAAGCGCTTCGATGAGTACTCGCGGATGGAGGATGGTGTGATTCAGATCTAGATCCTTGCTCCTCTTATAGGCAACTTATTTGCGCGGCTGGGGGGTAAAACGTAAAAATACCCTAGCTTTTCGCATTCATACGACACGTGGAAGAGGGCCATTATTGGACGTGAAAGCCAAGGAGCGCAACATTTATAAGGAAGCCGGACACTATTCGGTGAGCACATGGAATTTGGAGGAGAACCCGCCTTGCAAAGCCGAAGACAATATATGCGCCGGACTTATCGTCATTGAAGCCTGGTTCGGGGGCTACTGAGGGAGTCCTGGACTAGGGGGTGTCCGGATAGCCGAACTATCATCATTGGTCGGACTCCAAGATTATGAAGATACAAGATTGAAGACTTCGTCCCGTGTCCGGATGGGACTTTCCTTGGCGTGGAAGGCAAGCTTGGCAATACGGATATGTAGATCTCCTACGATTGTAACCGACTCTCTGTAACCCTAGCCCTCTCCGGTGTCAATATAAACCGGAGGGTTTTAGTCCATAGGACGAACAACAATCATACCATAGGCTAGCTTCTAGGGTTTAGCCTCCTTGATCTCGTGGTAGATCTACTCTTGTACTACCCATATCATCAATATCAATCAAGCAGGAGTAGGGTTTTACCTCCATCGAGAGGGCCGAACCTGGGTAAAAACACCATGTCCCTTGTCTCCTGTTACCATCTGCCTAGACGCACAGTTTGGGACCCCCTACCCGAGATCCGCTGGTTTTGACACCGACAACAAGAAAGATCAATCTAGTAGGTCAAACCAAACTGATAATTCAAAGAGACTTGCAAAGATAACTCAATCATACACAAAAGAATTCAGAGAAGATTCAAATATTATTCATAGATAAACTTGATCATAAACCCACAATTCATCGGATCTCGACAAACACACATAAAAGAGTTTACATCGAATAGATCTCCACAAGAGGGGAGAACATTGTATTGAGATCCAAAGAGAGAAGCCATCTAGCTAATAACTATGGCCCGTGAGGTGCTGTGGTAAACTAATCACAACTCATCGGAGGGCAAGGATGTTGATGTAGAAGACCTCCATGGTCGATTCCCCCTCCGTGAGCATGGCGATGGCTCAAGATGGGATCTCGCAGATCTGAAGGTTACGGTGGTGGAAATTGTGTTTCGTCCTGCTCCTGGATGTTTTTGGGGTACGTAGGTATATATAGGAGGAAGAAGTAAGTTGGTGGCCGCCCGAGGGGCACACGAGACAGGGGCGCGCCCTATGGGGGGGGGCGCCCTCCTATCTCGTGGGAGCCTCGCCTGCTTCTTGACTTGCACTCCAAGTCCTCTGGATCACATTCGTTCCAAAAATCACGCTCCCGAAGGTTTCATTCCGCTTGGACTCCGTTTGATATTCCTTTTCTTCGAAATACTGAAATAGGCAAAAAAATAGCAATATGGGCCGGGCCTCCGGTTAGTAGGTTAGTCCCAAAAATGATATAAATGTGTAAAATAAAGCCCATAAACATCCGAAAGGGGTAATATAATAGCATGGAACAATCAAAAATTATAGATACGTTGGAGACGTATCAGAGACAGGTTCACCATTTCAGCGGTAACAGTTACAAAGGGTACACCACTAGGGCGCAGGCGGAAGCTAGATACGCGCGCTATCTAGCGGGAGAGAGGAAGAAGCGGAGGAGGAACCGGATGACGACCAGTTTCATCGCGATGATGCTCATCGTGACCGCAGCTCTCTTCTATGTGATGGTAGTTTAGATGATCGATATCGACTTTCTAATGTGACGACAAACTCGGCTACTATGATTGATACGTCTCCAACGTATCTATAACTTTTGATTATTCCATGCTATTATATTATCCCTTTTGGATGTTTATGGGCTTTTTTTTACAGATTTATATCATTTTTGGGATTAACCTACTAACCGGAGGCCCAGCCCATATTGCCGTTTTTTTGCCTGTTTCAGTATTTCGAAGAAAAGGAATATCAAACAGAGTCCAAACGGAATGAAACCTTTGGGAGCGTTATTTTTGGAACAAATCTGATCCGGAGAGCCTGGAGTGCAAGTCAATAAAGCTTCGAGGGCCCCACGAGATAGGAGGGCGCCTTCGTCTCGTGGGCCCTCAGCGCCACCGACGCATTTCTTCCTCCTATATATACCTACGCACTCGAAAACATCGAGGAGCACCACGAAACACTATTTCCACCGCCAGAACCTTCTCAGATCCGCGAGATCCCATCTTGAGCCCTTGCGGACACTCACGGAGGGGGAAGCAACCACGGAGGGCCTCTACATCAACATACTTGCCCTCCGATGAGTTGTGAGTAGTTTACTGCAGACCCACGGGTCCATAGTTATTAGCTAGATGGCTTCTTTCGCCTTTTGGATCTCAATACAATGTTCTCCCTCTCTTGTGGAGATCTATTCGATGTAAACTCTTTTGGGGTGTCTTTGTCGAGATCCGATGAATTGTGGGTTTATGATAAAGTTTATCTATGAATAATATTTGAATCTTCTCTGAATTCTTTTATGTATGATTGAGTTATCTTTGCAAGTCTCTTCGAATTATCGGTTTGGTTTGGCCTACTAGATTGATCTTTCTTGCCATGGGAGAAGTGCTTAGCTTTGGGTTCAATCTTGCGGTGTTCTTACCCGGTGTGATGTAAAGGGTTGCAAGACACGTATTGTATTGTTGCCATCGAGGATAACAAGATGGGTTTTATATCATATTGCATGTGTTTATCCCTCTACATCATGTCATCTTGCTTAATGCGTTACTCTGTTCTTGTGAACTTAATACTCTAGATGCATGTTGGATAGCGGTCGATGTGTGGAGTAATAATAGTAGATGCAGGCAGGAGTCGGTCTACTTGTTATGGACGTGATGCCTATATACATGATCATGCCTAGATAATCTCATAACTATGCGCTTTTCTATCAATTGCTCGACAGTAATTTGTTCACCCACCGTAATACTTAGGCTATCTTGAGAGAAGCCTCTAGTGAAAACTATGGCCCCCGGGTCTATCTCTTATCATATTTGCTTTCCATCTACTTTATGTGCATCTTTACTTTTTGCATCTATATTACAAAATACCAAAAATATATTTATCTTATCATACTATCTTTATTAGATCTCACTTTCGCAAGTGGTCGTGAAGGGATTGACAACCCCTTTATTGCGTTGGTTGCGAGTTCTCAGTTTGTTTGTGTAGGTGCGTGGGAATTTTGAGGAGCCTCCTACTGGATTGATACCTTGGTTCTCAAAACTGAGGGAAATACTTACGCTATACTTTGCTGCATCACCTTCTCCTCTTTGAGGAAAACCAACGCAAGCTCAAGACGTAGCAATGATGAACTTTGCTAATGTCTCGAGACCTAAACTTGGCTAATGTTTGAACTTTGTTCGCTATTTCGAATTTGGAGACTAATATGATGAATTCTATTGTGTGATGTTTATATTCTGTGCTGCAACGTATTTTGTAACCTGTGCAAATACCAGAAAAGCAAACAATAATAGTTCCTAATATTCATAATAGTGGCGCACCACATTGAGAATTAGTGGCGCACCAAGGCTAAATACCAGTGGCGCATTATGGGGCATAGTAATGGCACACTTGGGGGCATAGGTGAAGGTAAATATGGCCCCCTAGCACTACTAGGGAAAGGCTACTAGCAGCGCGGGTAAAATGGCTACTAGTAGCGCGGGTACTCGCGCTACTAGTATCGCGCTACAGCTAAAAGTTAGTAGTAGCGTGGGTCGAACCCGCGCTACTACTAACTTTGTTAGTAGCAGCGAGGGTTCAATCCGCGCTACTGCTATCATGAACCGCGCTACTACTAATGAAATAGTAGTAGCGTGTCTATATTCCCAACGCTACTAGTATCCTAAATACTAGTAGCGCGCCATTTTATCCCCACGCCACTACTAACTAATTAGGAATTAAAAAAATAAAATCAACCAAATTCATTCTATCACACAGTTGTCGTGTCTTCTCCCGTTCCTCATTGTAGCAGCAACTCATGTATAATTTCATTCTATTGCACAGTTACATAACCAACTACATACCTCCTTGTAGCAGCAACTCATGTATAATTTCATTCTATCACATAGTTACATAAGCAACTATCTACGTAAGTTGTTATGGCCCGATCTGAAAATTGGACCACTCGTCAATGTGCGGCGCCTGCCTGGCCTGATCTCGTGGCTTGCAGCTACGACGAAACACATTGGATAGCCCTCACCTCCAACTGGACCGGTCGATATCGTCCTTGTGCCTCGCCACCAGCGGACGGAGGAAGCCATCGTACACGTGCCCCGCTCCCCGCACCCTGAAACCCAAACATCATTAAGATTCAGATTCAGAATTGGCCACATATCGAATCAAGTATATCTACATGTTGATCATCTCTCGGGCTCGGGGTGTGCTCGGTCGATCGCTTACCCGTGTCTTTGGGGTGAGGAGGTAGAAAACGGCAGCAGCTTTGCTTCTCAGTACATCGGCAGCCACGACACCGTCGATCCACGAACCTCTCGATGACCGTCATCGTCGCTACCAGAACCCTACACCATTACAAACAAAGGTTCAGAAACTTAAGATTCTTCATAAGAATGGCACAAAAAAAATGTGGTACATGTAGATGCCAATGTGCAACTTTTTTTTCAGAGATTCTTATTTAAGTCGTAATGCACAATTGAAGCTATAAGCTATTTCCTAGTAGTGAAAAGTGCAGAGAATAGTTATATAAGAACGCATATACTGGTCCAGCTCAATAGCAAATAGCTATATGGTGCTAAACTGCGAGGTAGGGTCAGGGTAATGCACAATCTAATATCGTACCTACAGTTGTAGAAACAAACATAATAAACCTCGATGTATCATAGCCGATTGGGATAGGCAAACCTAGACCAGTTCAAATTCTAGTGCCTAGCGCAAGTTATTATTGTTCCAGATAAATGAAACATACAAGACAAGTTTACAAGAATTGTGCCAGGTACATACTCTTAAGGTCATTCATCTCAAAGGACACCATCTTAGACGGCACTGGTGAAGAAGAGCACAAGAAGTCCTGCAACTGCAAACATTTAAATATTAGACAAAAAATTGTGCAAGAGAAACAGGACCGTCAACAAGACTTAACAGAGCTCCCGAAGAGCACCGAACCCTAAGTCAACAGGATCAGCAATCGCCATAAGTTTCAAATCTAGAGACGGCATGGCATCTCAGTGGCTCGGTACAGATCAGCAACCCGATGAGCATGAATTGCCTAACTCGATACATGGAACAGCATGGAAATTTGCGCCGAAAGATGGCATCAGAGAACACTTCTAAGGGTAGTATGTGATAAACTAAGATGAACTAGTCTCAGGCGAAACGCCGGTCCAATTCAAATCGAGCCGACGAGCTCTCAAAATTTCGCGAGGCAAATCCAGACCTAAACACGAACAGCCCCCAGATGACCCCGCCGCGTGCCAAATCGTAGACCGCCACCACCCCGCAGCCACAGATGGCGCCTGACATGATCAGCGTGGAAGAAAAGAGAAAACTTAAAGTGCCCGCCAATAGCAGCACCATGATCAACTTTGCAAACCAGCTGCTATATAGACACATCCAGATATCATCTTCAACAATTCAGATCAATGCACTGCTTATTAAAAGTGCACTGACCTGGTATGTGTTACTTGTCAGATCAATGCTTCTTCGTCATCTCCGAGAATATCGGGTCAAGAAGCAGTTAAGAGAAACATATTGGTGAATCACTTGTATGACACAACGCAACACTGATGTGGCCATCTTAAACTAGAAATAAACAAACATACAGTCACCTTCGGCTGTGAAAAAACGGTGATGGACTGGTGGTATCTTCATTGCATTTCCTTGCTTGGTAGAACACCTGCTAGGTTGGTTGTAGGCATGTGACACAAACAAACAATACATGGGTTCAAAGTAAATGTCATAATAAGAAATGAATTACTGCCATCTTGCCAAGCAATCTTGAATAAGTCGATTTTAGTGATCCAAGACCTGCCCCTTCTTTATATGGTCGTTCGCAGTCCACACCTTCCGGCTGTGCATCAACCCCCCAGGTGAGTCTTCTCAGCAGCGTCATACAGATGCTGCTGCAGCTCTCCCGCATCAGTCTGAGCGAATAAGAAATCACATCAGCTTATACATACATACATACACCTGTTATTCTTATATCTGAATTATTCTTGCTAAAATCGTCTGAGAAGACATCATTTCTTGGCTGTTGGTGTGAGGTGCATACCAGTTCAGTTGAGAAAATTGTCAGTAAAAGCACTTGACTAGATTCCAATGATCTAAATATATCAGCAGCCACTTACTATAGCAGTTATAGTTTCTCTGAGCACACACTGGTCAGGATTACAACAACTAATTCAGATTTTAATGTCATGTCCTCCTTTTCAGATGCAGAACAGACAAAGGTTCAGAGTTCAAACATTTCTCTTCCAACATGTAGCATTCCTGCAATGCTGCTTTTAGAAACCACTCATCCAATTTTATATCCCTGGTGGCATTTGCTGCTTGTAAACTACAGAGCGCACTGATAATAAATCACACTAAGCACACAGTGGAAGAGAGGATTAGAATTCAGACCTGTGCCTTTAACCTGCTTCCTCACCGGATCCACATCCTCCACCACCACGCTGGCTGCCACTCCCCAACGCCCGCCCCAAGCCCTCCGACGCCAGCGCCTCGCCGGCCTCCATGGACTGCAGCGCCGCCGCGCCCACCACCTCGCAGCTCAGCGCGGCCATGGAGTGCGAGCTGCATCACAAATCGCAACACAAATATAACTGAGTAGGCTAAAACCATGAAGTTCAGTAATGCGATAACTGAAACGAGGAGGGGGTTCCCTTTTTGGTACCTGGAGGAGAGGAGGAGCGGTAGGAGCGCGACGAGGGGTCCGGGGAGAGGGGAGAGCACCGGCGCCGGGAGCGAGCAGGAGAGAAGGCGGCGCAGGAGGCGCGCGGCGGCGGCGGAGGAGGAGGAGGCGCGTTGGTTCGGTCCGGTCGTTGGCGTGACGCCTGCGGGGACGGACGCGTAGCTCTCGGCCTGGTCCACCTCCGCGAAGTGCCGGCTCCAGCGGGTCCAGTCCCACGCCGACGCCGATGCCGCGGGGGAGGAGGCCGCGGTGCAGCGGCATGCCATAGCAGGGGAGGAGCTGGCGCCGGCGGTGGGCACGTTCAGCGGCGGGCGGCGGCGGCGCGAGACGGCGAGCGGCGGCGCGCCTGGCAGGCGCGGCGCCTGGGGGGGGGCATGGGGCGAACGAACGAAGGAGAGGAGGTGGAAGGGAGGCCGGCGGCGAGTGGGTTGGGAGAGGAGAGGAGGTTAGAGATCCGGATCGGGCTGCGTGTTTTTTTTGAGACAGACGGGGGATGGGTGGTGTGGAACGGTTGGTGGGGCGGGACTTGGAGCGTGGATCGGGGCGGGGTGGACACGCTTGGTGGTAGCGTGGGGGTCTTACCGCGCTACTACTACTTAGTAGTAGGGCCGGTTTTACACCCCTCGCTACTACTATGGCCTATTCTGGGGGTATTGTTGGAGATCATTTAGTAGTAGCGTGGGTTTATACCCCTCGCTACTACTATCAACTTAGTAGTAGCGCGGTTTTTATACCCCTCGCTACTACTAATTAGCAGTAGCGCCCATTTTTAACCCGCGCTACTGATAAACTTCTGTGTATAAGGTTTTCCCTAGTAGTGTAGGAGGCATAGTAATGGCGCATTAATTGTTGGACATAGTAATGGCGCACTATGTGGTGCGCCACTATTATCTGGGATACTAGTGGCGCACCAGAGGTGCGCCATTACTATTTGTTACTAGTGGCGTGTTAATAGTGGCGCACCTATAGTGCGCCATTAATAGCAAAAACAGGTGCGCCACTAATAGCCTTTTTTCTAGTAGTGGCAGTGCAACATGTGTCTTTATTTCTCTTCTTCACTCCCACTCTCTCTCTCTCTACGTTCCAAACAGGCACTAGCTACTTTCATGAGGGAAATATAATAAAAACTCACAGCAAACATCAACACATCGATCACATATAGCTGAGGAGAAACCAAAGCATCAATTACATCATATAGCACTTATCACCGGCACAAGCAAGCTGATAATAAGCCACGTAGTAGTTGCCAGATTAAAAACGTGCAGCACAGTAGTAGTAGTAGTAATAGTAGTAGTAGTAGTAGTAGTAGTAGTAGTAGTAGTAGTAGTAGTAGTAGTAGTAGTAGTAGTAGTAGTAGTAGTAGTAGTAGTAGTAGTAGTAGTAGTAGTAGTTTGGAATTAGCTAGTAACCCTCATGCGCCTGTAGGCTCGGATGAATACGGCGCAGCTGAAGATACAAATCTGGAAGAACTTCACAGTAGGTGGTCAGAAGCTGAAGAAGGCTGTAAGGGCGAACACTATAGGACATGTCATAAGGTACCAGTAGGTCTGATGCCTTCTCTTCCTTGCCCTTGTTGAGGTCATACCTCCAGATAGGATGCCTGAGCGGCGGGACATCAAGCTTCTTGGACATCCTGATGGAGTATTGAAGCTGAACTTTGTGGTTGATGTAGTACATGCCGTCGCCACTAACCAAGGAAAGCTTATCTGCTTCAACCGATAAGCACCTCTGGCCGAGGAAGAGCGCCCGGTTACCCATGCTCCTGATGCATCCTATCTGGAGGTATGACTTGGTCACTTTGGATCCATTCACTTGAAACTATTCCACGCCATAAGAACCATGGAATAGTTTCAAGTGGATGGATTCAAAGTGACCAAGTCATGGATTAGCGTGACTTGGTCACTTGGGATCCATCCACTTGAAACTAATCCGCAGTTCTTTCAACCAATGATATAATAACTCACCATCATCATCATCATTAACAACTTATCATCATAATAAATCATTGTCATATAACAACTCCTCATCATCATCATTTTCGTCCATGAGACATCATATACCAACTTGGTCACTAGTCATAATCACAACTCTAACACATTGTAGCACATAATAACAACTTCTCATCATCACCATAGTCATAATCAACACTAACTAACTATTCTTAATACCTAGGACCTACTTCTCTCTCCTAGGTAAAATACCATAAAAGAGATAAGTCGGTCCATCTCCATAATGGAGAATGGAGATAAACCTATCTCGAACTTGTGGCTTGCACACATTCATGTTGTCTCCAATTAGTTGCGTGTGCGCATTCATCACTTTGCTTCATTCTTTGATTTGATCCTTCCATCATTTGAAGAAATCGAAGGAGTTGGTCGTAAGCTAACCATATGTATATAACCTTCGGTAAACAACATGTAAGGCACAACCTCCTTCGGGAGCCTCTATTGAAAAACATAATAGTAACATATATAGTTAGAAATGTAGTTTATATACATAAGAAGAATGTATGCAATTAAAGTTGACAGCATTAACAAAATCTTACTAAGTTTTTGGCAATGAAGTTACCATCATGCAATTTATGGACTAGTGACACGTATCTAGTAAAATTTGGGAGGATAGAATGAATGGTTTTAATGGCCTCAACATCATCTATGAATGAGACAAGGTAACCTTTCTCCTCACAATTAAGCTCGGAGTCATAACTGTAGTATGTCCTATCTACAGCCTTCCGAGTATTTTTGGAAGATAAGAAATAAGCTGACAATTATGAATAAAGATGTTTAGTACAGATGAACACCAACTCTTTTTAAATTAACAATATAAATTACATAACTTAACAAATTAGTTTGACAAACTCACATTTAGGCAAAACTGGAAACATATCCACATCCACCCAGATATCGATATTATCACTACTAGGGAAAAGCCTAGCAGCAGCGCGGGTTTTGGGCCTATTAGTAGCGCGGGGGCCGGCGCTACTAATAAGGCGCTACAGCTAACTTATAGCAGTAGCACGGGTGCCACCCGCGCTACAGCTAATGTATAGCAGTAGTGTGGGTAAAAACCCGCGCTACTACTAATCTGTAATCTCTGGAATTTTTTTTTGAATTTTTTCGAAATTTGTTTTTGATTTTTTCCCTAATTTTCAAATTTCTGAATTATTTTAACCTCAAATCTCTAATCACCCATCATCGCTGTAAATTTAATCTCTAATCACCCCTTGTCATTCCAAATCATCTAACTTCCCAGACGGTCACCCATCCTCTCACTACTCCAGCCTGAGCACGCTTAACTTCCGGGTTCTATTCTCCCTCGTTTCCAAGTCTGCACTTGTTGTTTTCCTGACAATAGTAACATGTCAATCCTATTAACCTCACGAATTTAGCTTGAGCATGTAGTCACACATTTCACTTTTTGAGTTTGAAACTATTGTTCTAAAAAACTAGTAACACTAATATTTCTTGAATAATTAGTTTGACCCACAGTTTGACCATAGTTTGACCAGATTTGACCATAGTTTGACCAGATTTGACCAAAATTCAAAAAAAACTAAAATAATTATTTAGTAACACTAATATTCTTGAATAATTAGTTTGACCATAGTTTGACCAGATTTAACAAAAATTAAAAAAACTGAAATTTGATGAATTTTTTAGCCTCCAGATCTTAAAAGCCCAGTAACTTTTTTCTGTTAGGTTTTTGAGGATTTTGAAAATGTTTAATGGGGTTCCCCCGGTTAAATTCGGATGTAACTTTTCGAGTAGATGATTTTTCATATAAAAAACTTTTTAATCCGAGTTCTTATGCAAAAGTTATGGCCATTTTACAAATTTCCAGAGAGATTTTGCAAATAAAGTCGAAATTCATATTTGTAAATTTTCCCAACAACTAGACCACATATCACATGGGAAACTTATTTTCTTTTATTTTTTTGACATTTTTATCATTTTCTTTTATTTTTTTAAAACTGAAAAGGCGGTCCACGGGGGGGGGGGTAGACTTTGAAAATTTTGCAAATAGGCCATACCCCGCGCTACTACTATGGCAGACGATTAGTAGTAGCGAGGGGTAAAAACCCGCACTACTACTATCAACTTAGTAGTAGTGCGGGTTTATAACCATCGCTACAACTATGGCATGGTCCAGGGGCCACTTAGTAGTAGCGAGGGTTAAAAACCCGCGCTACTGCTATCAACTTAGTAGTAGCGAGGGTTAAAAACCCGCGCTACTACTATGGCATGTCCCGGGGGGCACGGTAGAGACCGCTTAGTAGGAGCGAGGGTTATAAACCCGTGCTGCTGCTATCAACTTAGTAGTAGCGAGGTTTAAAAACCTGCGCTGCTAGTAAGTAGCAGTAGCGAGGGTTTTTAACCCTCGCTGCTGCTAAGATTCTGTGTATAGGCTTTTCCCTAGTAGTGTATCATCATCATCATTTTCATTATGAATATCTAATGTTATTTGCATACCCTCGTCAAATCCATATGCCTTGCAGAGAGCTTCCCAGTTAGAGCAACCGAAATGCGAGTGATTGTCCATATTGAATAACTTAACCAGAAACACATAACCATGTTTAGTTCTTAAGCGAGCCCTCCTCGTCTCCATATTCTCATAGTCTTTGAAACCGAGCTTATGCAATACATATGGTCTTGCATGGCACGGGGTGTACTAATCGAATTGAAAAAATCCAAAAAATACACGTTGACCAAAAGAAGCACAAGTGATGATATGTGTACTGTACAAAGATCAAAGGTCTTGTCCAGCTTCACGGTGAAAAACGTATCATTTTGCAGGTGAGAATACCTGTCGCACAAACCCCGGTCATCCTAGCAGTAATCGCACTTCGGGATCCTATCGTCATCAGACATCTCATGTGTTCAAAATTGAAAGATTAAACTTCTGATTATTCATCATGGGTTGACTTTCGGTCTGTCGACTCTTCCTTGAAAACTCTCATCTCATGTGGTGTATATGGTGGGCACTCCCTCTCTGATATATTCGACCGTTGGTGGTGGTCGCTCCTCCCTGCGTTCCCAAGTGCATTACACCAAATTGTCTAGCACACTGGAACGAAGGAGAAGCGACCCCACGACAACAGTCGGAATTCTTCATCTCTGACATTTGCGTGAAGGAAATATGCCCTAGAGGTAATAATAAAGTTGTTATTTTATATTTCCTTATTTCATGATAAATTGTATTAACCGGAAACTTGATACATGTGTGGATACATAGACAAAACATTGTGTCCCTAGTAAGCCTCTACTATACTAGCTCGTTAATCAAAGATGGTTAAATTTCCTAACCATAGATATGTCTTGTCATTTGATGAACGGGATCACATCATTAGGAGAATGATGTGATGGACAAGACCCATCCATTACCTTAGCATAATGATCTGTAGCCACCAGACATCAAACAGTCTGATCTCTGTGCATCAGTGTCATCCCTGAATCATTAATGCTGACACGCACATTACTTGAAGGATTTATAACAAAGTAGCAATCACACACTTATTACATCGAATGTCTCAAAAGAGAGCTCATTACAATAAATATGGCTTAAGGCCATCTAAAATGATAACATCGGAAGGCTTCGAAGATAAGTGAGTCCATCAACTCCAATGGCATCACTGAGTATAGGACCACGATCCTAAGGCATCTTACTCATCGTCTGAAAATTCTGCAACATGAACGTTGCAGCCCGAAAACGGGTCAGCACATGGAATATGCTGGCAAAGTAACACATAGAGAGTAATGAAAGAATAATGCTATACTACATGCATATATGGCTGGTGGAAAGCTCTATGGTTACAGTTTTGCATAAAGCCAATTTTTCCCTACAAAAAAGGAATAAATTTATTTAACTATCATGGTGGTTGTTAAACATTGAGAATGGTTGACAGCATTCTCAATCCCAATTAAGTAACATCATCATTAAAACCCAACAATATTAATTAAAGTAACATGATGAGATTCACATGATAATCCAAGTACTAGATACTCAAAATGTCCATAACCGGGGACACGGCTAACCATGATTAGTTTATACACTCTGCAGAGGTTGCGCACTTTTTCCCACAAGACTCGATCTCCTCCATTGAAATTCTCGCACTACATGATGTTTGAGAAACGGATGACCGACACATAGGCTTTCAGAAGAACTAGCACCTTACGATCGGGTAGACAGTACCAACCTACATCCCCTACATCTGCTAGTCTACCACTGTAAGAGTTCACACAACTTAGTCAACTATGCTGGAGCCCATAGTAGCTTGTGGCTGCACACGGAAGTTTCTAGCATGAATAATCTTATGATCCCTTTGAGCCTGGGTGGCGGTCCAAAAACAAACAGGCAATCCTGGAATACCCAGGTTCCTCAATCCACCCAGATGTGTATTATAGTTGCCACCTTAAATAAACCATTAATTAACAATCTCACATCTGTCATGGATACACACACCCAATCCACGTCTACTAGCATAGCATGGCAAGATAAGTCAACGTAGAAGTAACTCCCAAAGGTTTAAATATTAAAACAGGTAATAGGTAATAGCTCATCTACTTCCCAAAACCCACATATTAATTCAGATCCTAATCATGCAATTGTTTGAGGATTGAACTAATGCAATAAAAACTGGGTAATATAGGGATATGATCAAAGTGTTACTTGCCTTGCTGATGATCCGCGAAACCTAGGGATTCGAAGTAGCAAGTGGCGCAATCCGGGTACTCTATCGCAAGCAAACAAACAAACAAGCATACAATAAGTACTCATCTAATGCACGTGTAAAACTCAAATAAGAGGTCTAACCAGAAAATTAAACGTAAGAACTCTGGTTTGCAAAAAGAAACAAATCGAACGAAGAAACAAAACTCAAACGGCGAAAGAAACAAGCTTCATTTACTAATCTGGACCTAAGTCAAATTTTACAGTAGCAAAATCTTGTTTGAGTAGATTATTCGGAAAGAGGGTTTCGAGACGAGACTCTAGGCGCTTGAATCGCCTGATTCCGATAAACGAGCGAAAAGTTATACTGAAACGAAAATCAGATCAGAAATCACGATCAAAAAAGTCGCGGAATAAATCCGAGAAAAAGAAAAACGACGAACAGATTAACGAATGAACGTTCGTATCTGAATCTAAACGATGAATGCGTGCGTTAAAACGAACGAGCGAACGCTCGCTAAATAAATAAAACGAAAAAAACTGATCTAGTTATAAAAAAACGAAACTAGGGTTTTCTTAAAAAAACCGAAGTGGTTTTTCTCAAAAAAAAACGATCCGCGGCTCGGCGGTACCTCGTGAGGCTCTCGCGGGCGGGTGGCTCGCGGGAGGCGAGGGGCGGCGGGCTACTGGCGGGGGGGGGTGGCGTCGGTGGCCTGAGTCGAGTCCGGCGGCGGCGACGAGGCGGGGGGTGGAGCGTTCTCGTGGCGGGGTAGTCTTGGTGGCGGCTTGGGGCTCCTAGGGGCCCGGGCTGGGTATTTAAAGGGGAGGGGAGGTGCGTCGGCTTGGGGGGGGGCAAGCGGCGGGCGGGAGGCGGAGTTCGGCTCGGGGCGGCTGGCTGTGTGCAAGGAAGGCGGCGGTGTGTGGGACGGCTTTGCTGGGCTTGCCCAGTCGGTATGGCGTGTTTTTATTAAAACAATTTCGCCGAACAGAAAAAAAAAATCTAGAAAATTAAATAAAAATCTAAAAATACCAGAATAAATTTTCATCGTCCAAATAGAATATTTAGAACAAGATAAACATTTTTTTGGTCCTAAAATGCAGTTTTGAAAAACGTGCAATTTTTCCTAAATTCAAATAAAATAGCAAAAACACCAAAATAAATATTATTTGATTTTTTTATTAAATCCTCATTATTTATTTATTTTGGGAAAGTCATTTTATTCCCTCTCTCATATTTTTATAATTGAAATAATTGAAGATAAAATAAATAAAATCAAATTATCCTATTTTCAAAATTTGAGAAAACTCAAATATGAAAATAACAAAATCCCCAACTCTCTCCGTGGGTCCTTGAGTTGCGTAGAATTTTCTAGGATCGAGGCAAAATGCATTAAATATGATATGCAATAATGATCTATTTTGTATAACATTCCAAATTGAAAATTTGGGATGTTACATGATAGTTCAGTTTTATTGCTATTGCTTTCTTCATGTCAAATACATATTCCTTCGACTATGAGATTATGCAACTCCCGGATATCGGAGGAATGCCTTGTGTGCTATCAAATGTCACAACGTAACTGGGTATTATAAAGATGCTCTACAGGTATCTCCGAAGGTGTTTGTTGGGTTCGCATAGATCGAGATTAGGATTTGTCACTCCGAGTATCAGAGAGGTATCTCCGGGCCCTCTCGGTAATACACATCATAAGAAGCCTTGCAAGCAAAGTGACTAATGAGTTAGTTGCAAGACGATGTATTACGGAATGAGTAAAGAGACTTGCCGGTAACATGATTGAACTAGGTATGAAGATACCACGATCGAATATCGGGCAAGTAACATACTGATGACAAAGGGAATAATGTATGTTGTCATAACGGTTCGACCGATAAGGTCTTCATAGAATATGTGGGAGCCAATATGAGCATCCAGGTTCCTCTATTGGTTATTGACCGGAGAGGTGTCTCGTTCATGTCTACATAGTTCCCGAACCCGTAGGGTCCGCATGCTTAATGTTCGATGAGGATATTGTATTATATGAGTAACGTGATTTGATGACCGAATGTTGTTCAGAGTCCCGGATTAGATCACGGACATAACGAGGAGTCTTGAAATGGTCGAGAGGTAAAGATTTATATATAGTATGCTGGTATCGGGACACCGGAAGTGTTTCGGAGGGTATCGGGTACATATCGGGTCACCGGAGAGGAGTTTCTGGCGACCCTTGCAACGATATGGGCTTAATGGGCCGAGGGAGGGACAGACCAGTGATAAGTCTCCAACGTATCTATAATTTTTGATTGTTCCATCCTGTTATATTATCATTCTTGGATGTTTTACAATCATTTTATAGTAATTTTACATCATTTTTGGTACTAAACTATTGACATAGTGCCAAGTACCAGGTGCTGTTTTCTGCTTGTTTTTTACATCGCAGGAAATCAATACCAAACGGAGTCCAAACGCAGCGAAACTTTTTGTGGATTTTTTTGGACCAGAAGACATCCAGTGGGCCAAGAAAGCACCTGAGGGGAGCTCCGGGGGAGCACAACCCACCAGGGCGCGCTTGGGGCCCAGGCGCCCCCCGATGGGTTGTGCCCTCCTCGTTGGCCTCCCGTACCGCCTCTTTCCTCTATAAATACCTCATTATTTCAGAAACCCTAGAGGATTCGACGAAAATCAATTCCAGCCGCCGCAAGTTCCAGAAACACCAGACACCATCTCGAAGGGGTTCATCATGTCCATTGGTGCCTCTCCGATGATGCGTGAGTAGTTCTTTGTAGACCTACGGGTCTGTAGTTAGTAGCTAGATGGTTTCCTCTCTCCCTCTCTCTATCTCTCCTCTCTCTCTCTCTCTCTCTCTCTCTCTCTCTCTCTCTCTTGATTATCAATACAATGGTCTTTTGGAGATCCATATGATGTAAGTCTTTTTGCGGTGTGTTTGTTGGGATCCGATGAACTTTGAGTTATGATCAGATCAGAGTTTTTATCCATGGAAGTTATTTGAGTCTTCTTTGATCTCTTATATGCATTGTTGATTATAGTCTCGTATTTCTTCTCCGATATTTGGGTTTTGTTTGGCCAACTTGATCTATCTATCTTGCAATGGGAAGAGGTGCTTTGTGATGGGTTCGATGTTACGGTGCTTGATCCCAGTGACAGAAGGGGAAACGACACGTATGTATCGTTGCTATTAAGGATAACAAGATGGGGTCTATCTCTACAGAAATAGATCTTGTCTACATCATGTCATCGTTCTTATTGCATTACTCTGTTTTCCATGAACTTAATACACTAGATGGATGCTGGATAGCGGTTGATGTGTGGAGTAATGGTAGTAGATGCAGGCAGGAGTCGGTCTACTAATCTTGGACATGATGCCTATATAATGATCATTGCCTGGATATCGTCATGATTATTTGAAGTTCTATCAATTGGCCAACAGTAATTGTTTTCCCACCGTTTGCTATTTTTCTCGAGAGAAGACACAAGTGAAACCTACGGCCCCCGGATATCTTCTCATCATATTTGCCTTTGCGATCTATTTTCCTTTGCTTTTATTTTCAGATCTATTAAACCAAAAATACAAAAATACCTTGCTGAAATTTATTTATTTTTCGATCTATTTATCCTATCTATCACAACTTTATCACGTATTCTCGCAAACTTGAGGCATCGTTACCCGAAATGGATTGACAACCCCTTTAACACGCCGGGTTGTGAGTATTTGTTATTTGTGTGCAGGGGCTGTTTACGGTGTGTTGCTTGGTTCTCCAACTGGTTCGATAAACTTGGTCTCATCACTGAGGGAAATACCTACCGTCGTTGTGCTGCATCATCCCTTCCTCTTTGGGAAAATACTGACGTAGTTCAAGCAGGCATCAAAAGGAATTTCTAACGCCGTTGCCAGGGAGGATCTTCAACATCAACCTGGTTCCTAATCACAAATCTCATCTCCTCGCAATTTACATTATTTGCCATTTGCCTCTCGTTTTCCTCTCCCCCACTTCACAAAAAATTGTCGTTTTATTAGCCCTCTTTTTCGTTCGCCGTTTTCTCGTCAGATCTGTTTTCGAGTGATCTTGTTGTGAAGTCACCATGAGTGATTTTGGTATGGCAGAAACAGATGATGGCCTAACTCCTAAAATGGAGCGTACGGGTAATCTGGATGCCAAAACTTTTGTCAATTATATGACACACATCAATCAACCCTAATGTCACCTATATACTCCAATGTCACCATAATTATCTATGCGTCAATTATACGATATGCATCAAACAACTTCAGATTCATAATATTCAATCCAACGCCAAGAACCTCAAAGAGTGGCCCAAGATTCCTACGAGAGAAGCAAGGACGAAAACGTGCATCAGCCCCTATGCATAGATTACCCTAATGTAACCTCGGGAATCTGCGAGTTGAGTGCCAAAACATAAATCAAGTGAATCAATAGAACACCCCATTGTCACCATGGGCATCCCTGCAAGACATAAATCAAGTGTTTTCAAATCCATAAAAGTATTAAATATGATAAATAGTGAAACCTCAAAGGTAAAACTCAATTCATCAAAAGAAGGTAGAGGGGGAGAAACACCATATGATCCAACTATAGTAACAAAGCTCGCGGTACATCAAGATCGTGCCAAATCAAGAACGCGCGCGCGCACGAGAGAGAGAGAGAGAGAGAGAGAGAGAGAGAGAGAGAGAGAGAGAGAGAGAGAGAGAGAGAGAGAGAGAGAGAGAGAGAGAGAGAGAGAGAGAGAGAGAGAGAGAGATATCAAACACATAGCTACTGGTAGATACCCTCAACCCCGAGGGTGAACTACTCCCTCCTCATCATGAAGACCGCCGGGATGATGAAGATGGCCTCCAGTGATGGTTTCCCCCTCCGGCAGGGTGCCGGAATAGGCTCCCGATTGGTTTTTCGTCGCTACAGGGGCTTGCGACGGCAGAACTTCCGATCTAGGGTTCTTTTCGGAGGTTTCTGTATTTATAAGAATTTGGAGTCCGTCTCACGTCAAGGAGGTGCCCGAGGAGCCCACAAGCCTTAGGGGCGCGCCCTGGGGGAAGGGCGTGCCTAGAGGGCTTGTGGCCTCCTCATTCACTTCCTAGCCCAGCTCTTGAGCTTTGGGGGTCTCTTTTGGTCCATAAAAAATCACAGTAAATTTTCAGCCCATTCCGAGAACTTTTATTTCTGCATAAAAAACGACACCACGGTAGTTCTGCTGAAAACAACGTCAGTCCGGGTTAGTTCTAATCAAATCATACCAAAAACATATAAAATTGTTGTAAAAATGGCATGAATACTTCATAAATTATAGATACGTTGAAGACGTATCAATCTATATCCTCCAAAGTCACCACCATGCTCACTATACCGTTGCTCCCGTTACCTGTTTTGTTCTTTTTTCTCGTTGACGTGTTCCGGCATCCCCATGACGTAGTCACCTGTGTCTGGCCAGACAATGATGGATGCCATCAAACCGAGAGGGCCATAAGAATATCTCTCCATCATCGGAGAAGCAAATCCCACTCTCGAGCTGTCCGGTCACTTGTCAAACTTTTCGGTAAGCCTGAAAGTTGTCGTTATGACCTTATTATAGATGACGTTTGAGCAACCCCAAAGCCCACCGTCTAGTAGGAACTGACCGAGATACTCTCATGGTCTAAGGAACTAAAACACATGCTAACACTCCGTGTTATAACAGATCATTGTAGCCGATGTAATCACATAGCATAACAGACAAGTGTTGGGTCAATTCAATATGATCATTCTTCTAACGTCATACCCTCAATGTCGTTTTAGGACTATCGTTACACTTAACGATATCCTAAGATCCGGAAAACGTGATCACTAACAACACTTGAGCCGGTCTTAGAGGCGAGATCGGGAACCTATTATTTATCCTTTATCATTTCACCCGTGTATATGAGTTTTCCACTGAATCACATATTCCAGGATCATAGTAGTTATAACATGGAATATAAACTCTTAACTATGAATAATAAAAATATAACAATATAATATTATTGTCTCTAGGGCATATTTCCAACAATATCATGTTCGCCTGCTCCTTTGCCAGATCTTTCTGGGCGTCGATTAGTGGCGGCCCCCTGGGACTGTGTCGGTGCGAGGCCTGCCGGCCTTTCCACTCCCACCAGGGGTCCCAAAAGGGTCGGAGTCCACCTTCTTGCTATGTGCTCTGGAATCTTTGGAAGCACAAGAATGGGGTGGTGTTCCGCACCTTGCGCCCGGATCTTCCTGCTCTTCGGCGTGCGTGTCGGGAGGATGCGTCTGCTTGGCGTGTCCACCTCCCTGTCGAGCTATTGGGTCACTCTAGTCAGTTGGTGGCTCGATTTTCTGGCTGAGATCCTTCCAGCTTATGTAAAAACCACGCGGCTGTTCTGCGTCTTTGTTTAACACTCTAGGATTTTTTTAAGAAGGATTACATTATCTATAAATATAGAATTTAGATAAATATACACACACATCTGGATATATTCTAGATCTTCTTTTTTGACTATATATATTATATTTTTCTGTTTTAACAAATTCAATATAAAAAAAAACCGAACTTTTTCTGTTATCTATTAATGTGTATCTATCCGTACCATAATATTTTACGCAATTTCTGTTTTTCTTGAAGACGAATACGATATTGCTCCTTTTTCCCAGAATTGAATTTTTTTTTAAGATTACTTCCGGATTTAGGTGTTTTTCTAGTGAGTCCTGGTAAAGCTCCCAGACGGCGTATTTTTTTTAAACGAGGTCCTCGATAACGGGACATGAAGACTCCTTTTTTATTTTATTGAAATTTCATTTTACACAATTAATTTCAGACGTCTTTTTTAGGCGGTCGACATCCATTATGCGGCATAGGTGTTACATCGCGTATACAACTTAATCGCACACCACTTTTAGCAATGGCTCGTAATGCGGCATCTCTTCCACTACCAGCGCCCTTTACATTATGCAGTGGACCCATAATGGGAAATCCAAGTGGCTAATTTTTGAATTAAATAAAAAGCCCTTTTAACTCAGTGGTAGAGTAATGCCATGGTAAGGCATAAGTCATCGGTTCAAATCTGATAAAGGGCTTTTTAAATTAGTGCTAGAGTAATCTCGTGCTAAGACGTTCGAATCTGATAGAGTACTTTTCTACTAAATTGATTCACTTTTTTTCTTTGGCTTTTAGGCCCTTTTGATATGAAGTTATAAGATTAAGGAAAATTTTCTATTATGATACAAGAATCAGACATTTCTTATGAGCGCAAGAACTGGATACTCAAGTTTGAATGAACAAAACATATCATCCGGGTTTGATGAACAACGACTACAGGCTGACATCGGCGGCGAAGAGGCAACACATGTGGCATGCCATCGACCGGTCCGGGGCGAAGAAGACAATCGTCCAGTACTACTCGTGTGATCTATAGATTTGTGTCCTTTTTTGCAAGTAAAATAAAATAACGTGTTGACTTAAGTTGGAATGACGAGAACATATCATTCAGGATTCCCAAACTGTAACGACTGTTGGAGCATCTCCAACCACAACGTGCTAATTCACGCGCCTATATGTTCGCAGCCATGCCTTCATTTGTGCATGCATGCAATTATGTCCCCTACATCCTTCCTAAATTATCCGGTCAAATGCGTGTGATTGGTGAGGATGAAAAGAGAGAGAAAAAAGAAAGAAAAGAAAAGAGAAAATATGGTCCGGGGTGGGCCGCATCCTATATGGAGGTTGCCTGGGCATGACCGGATATCCCCATATCCTTGCCATATTTGACATGGATATGTAGATTTACGGACAGCCGAAACATATAGAGACATAGTGGGTGTCCGGTTGGGTGACTTTTTTTTCCTTCTCTCTTCTATCTGGATAGTGGCTGGGCTTTTCGATTGGAGGTTTGACGGCTCCGGTTGTACATGCCCTCAAGGTCTTAAAATTAGCTTCGAATTGTTGGCCCAAATTAATCACATGAATTTGATCGTTCTAAACTAATTAAAGAGAGCAACTAGTTGAAGAGGGCTCCTTCGGGAGCCTCGCACCGATCAGCACCACTTGACGCGCTCTCAGCCACCCGTCACGTGTCGCGCTCTGGACGCTCCCTTAGAATTTTATTTTTTTTATTTTTCTGCATGCTTTTTTGAGTTTTTTTACGGTTCGGTTTCCACATGTCTTCCTTAACTTTTGGATAAAAAATCAAAAAATAAATTTATTGTGCAAATAAACGTGTTTTCTTTTCTTCTTTCGCGAGAGTCACGGTTTTGCTTGCGTGAGAGGAATGATTTTGCTTTCACGAGAGTCACGGCCATGCTCTCGGAAACAGAAAAAACGCGTTTTCTGCTTCTTTTCCATCCGCGAGGGCACGGCGGTGCCTCTAGAAAATGAAAAAAAAAACGTGTTTTCTGTTTTTTTCCCTTCTACAAGAGGCACGGTTTTGCTTCCGCGAGAGGCACGGTTGTGCTTTCGCGAGAGGCACGGCCGTGCCTCTTGGAATTGGGAAAAATGCATTTTCTATTTTTTTTCTTTCACGAGAGGCACAGTTTGCTTCCACGAGAGGCATGGTTGTGCTTTCGCGAGAGGCACGGCGGTGCCTCGTCGGAAACGGAAAAAAACATGCTTTCTTTTTTTTTCCTTCCGCGAGAGGCATGGTTGTGATTTCGCGAGAGGCATGAGCGTGCCTCTTTTGACAAGAAAAAAAACGTGCTCCCGGTATGGGTCTTTTCGTCCGGTTTTTTTGTGAAAAAAAGTTCGTCTAAACCAATCAACATGGTATCTAGTTTTGAAGATCTCGACGTGAGAAATCCAATGGTGAAAATGGTTCGAAATTTGGACGCACGGTTTAACAGACAAAACATTTTGAATAAACGGATCTCTAGAAAAAGAGAAAACTCCCAGGTTGCGACAAGCGGCGCATATGCAGCGCGCCACTCCCAAGTTGCGACAATGGTTGAAATGCCTCGCCATGACTCTCTCTCTCGTGTTAAAATTCCCTCCTTGCTCGAATTTTTCCCCCTCGTACTGTCACTGCTATGTGGGCACTAACCGGCACACCGCATCCCTTTTTATGTAATAATTGGGTACATCTTATATATCATTGTTGGAAAAAAAATCGATTCAGTATTTATTTGAATACATAAGAAAAAAACTGAAATTATCGAGCTGATTTTTTTAGTCGAATTTCGTTGCTGTTTTAGAGAGGGTGGCGGTAGCTGATAGTATGTTCTTCCTTTCTTTCTTTTTTTTTTAGCTTTTTTTTAGCGAAGGATACTACTTTCTTCCGGTCCACTTTGACTGTCTGAAAAATAAACTGAGCCCACATACAAGCCCAAACAAATTGAATACCATAAGCCCGGCAAGGATTTCACTCCCCAAATCCCATTCCTCCATCGCCGCCGTCATTAGCTCCTCCATCCTCACCCAAGGCGAACCCTAAGCATCGCCTCAGCAGCCTGAGGCGGTCGTGGAGATCCGTCCGTCGCCACCACACGGAGTGAGCGGCGTGCTCGAGGTACTCGGTGAGGATGGCGGCGCTGATCCAGACGGCGTCACCGGTGGCCCAGGACGCGGCCATGAAGGAGGGCACCACGTTTGATGATCGATCCATCACGACGGCATGGGCATCGCTTCCACCGGAGCTTGTCCAAGCCATCGCTGACTGCGGCCTCTCCACCAGCGGCATCGCCACATACATGGACATGAGGGCTGTCTGCCCCAGGTGGCGCTCTGCCATCACTAAGCCATCTCCAACTGAAGCAGTCGTCGACCCTCGTTTCCGCCCACGGCAATGGGTCATGCTCCAGTGGGAATCCAACGACGACAGGGGGATCTTTCTCAACGTCTCCACTGGGTGCTTCCGCTGCCTGCGCCTCCCTGTGCTCCGTGAGTACATTTTCGTCGACGACTCCGATGGTCTCCTCGTCCTCGGGACAGGGAGCGTCCGCACGCTGCTCGTCTCTTGAACCCCTTGACAGGCGACATGCTCCAGTTTGCCGCGCCGATACCTCGGGAAGATTGGGTGCTGACTGCAATCACCGGCTCTGAACCAACACTGATGTTCTTTTTCTGCACGCTTGGTGGCAGGTATAGTCGCATATACGACGACATCCCAACTTATTATTCTTTGCAACAAAACGGCGACGCAACAGTTTACAGTGCTGATCCCACGAGCCAGCTCTGTGAGATGAAGTTCCATGATGAAGGGGAAGCCTCTTTCTACTTCTACCTTAAGAATGTGGTCATTTATGAAGGCCATGTTTATGCGCTCAATGTTGAAGGAACTATATCCAAGATCGTCAGGGTGGGCGGCCACTGGTACATGGAGCCAATAATAGAGACCCACATGAAGGACAGTCGGATTTATCTGGTGGAGTCTGCCGGAAAACTGCTGCTTGTTAAAGAGGGACCCCAAAACGTTGAGGTTTTCAGTGTCGACGTCGAGGGGAAGCGGTTCGAACAAGTCGAAAACATTGGCAGCCAGGCACTCTTCCTTCGTTGCCACAAGTGTGTGTCAGTTGATGCCGATAAGCTGCCTTCTATTGACGGCAACTGCATCTATAGCGCCTTTGCTGGGTTCAAGCGTTTTACCTATGAAAACAGATATGACGTCCTGCTTTAAGGCATGTATGTCAGGCACGACCTCAGCGACGGCACGAAAGAGTACATCAGCAGCGCTCAGGTGACTGAATATGATGGTTATGATGACATTGATATCATTGACGAAGGCCCTTTCAGCCTTGCTCAGGTTCTCCTCACGCCCTATCCAAAAGTGAAAGCGCAGCTGGTCCACGAAACTGGACCTGTCCGTCTTTATTAGTATATATATACTTCTACCTGCTTCTAATGTTCTGCTACTACGCCTGCAACCTCTAGGCTTCTTACCGTCATGGATGGAATAAATATGTAAAAGGGAGTTGAATTATTTTGCCACCAGTTTTCCTTCTCACTAGACAGAACCTTGTTGCGCACCAAGTTGATGCGTCTGTTGGCTGCTAATGCTCTAAGGTGGCACACCGTGCACTTGTTAGTGGCATCCTTTCTATTTCGCCTCTTCATCCATGTCTTGTGAGTTGTGACTTGCTATGGTCGGATGTGCCCTGATATTGTTTGTCTAATGGATCTGGTGCTGCTTTTGTTGCATTGTTGATGTGCGCGACTTCTGCGTGCAAAATATTTTCGGTAACCTGCTTGATACAGTTTTCTCAGTGAATGCGTCAACTCTGTGGAAAGGCATGAATATGGGCTGGAATTGTTGAAGAAAGGTGTGATATGGCGTATAGGCAACGGGCAATTGGTGAGAACATGGCGAGATCCCTGAATTCCTGGAGGTACATCTTATAGACCGATCACACCTAAAGGCACATGCAGAATAAATTATGTTTGTGAGGTCCCAACTTTTATTACAGTATTTCTGGCCGACGGATGTTATGGAAATTCTGAAAACCTGTACATCATCAAGGCAGCAGGAAGACTTTATAGCTTGGCAGCCCAAGAAAAGAGGTCTGTTTTACTATACGCAGTGCCTACCGGCTCGCGATGTGTGATCATGATGATCAGTTTGGGGGTGGCGCTTCTAGCTCGCGCCCTGATGGGTCAAGACGACTATGGAGCCATATTTGGCAAGCCAGAGTTGAACAGAAAATGAAAATTAACATGTGGAAGCCATGCTCGGTAGCGTTAGCAACAAAATAAAATAAAATGATACATCATTTGCAGACGTGTACGATTTGTACGTTATGTGGAAAGGAAGATGAATCATCATTTCATGCGTTAATACCATGTGATTATGTGGTGGATCTTTGGGATGGTATGCGCCAGCTGTGGCTACTATGTGAGGTCGGGCAAGACTGGTTGCTTCATCTCCTTGATAGTTGTGACCATGTCACAAGGGGCGGGATAATCTATATACCTACTAATAAAGCACGGAGTGCTTCTGTCCTTTCACTGTCTTGTCATTTAAAAAAACTCTATGTTTTTAACTTAACCAGCAGTACATGTTTAGCTCATTGCACTTTCTTAGAAAACCCTATGACGTTTCAGGTCCATATTTGAGTCAGACGAATAATTTTTTGTTTTAACAGAAAACCCCCTGACTTTTTGGTTAATCAATCCGTATCTTATCTAAAACAAAATTATCCATATCTTTTAAACCGTAACTTCGATTTTAACATGTTATATATGAAATTTGATTAGAAAAATTTGTAGAATCTAAATATGATATTATTTTTAGATGTTAAATATATATAAAATATTTTTTTTGGTGCAAGATTAGTGCATGACCCTTTTTTTGTACCGACGGCGATTCAAATTTCAAATAAATACCTATTAAAATCAGATTTAGATGAAAGAAAACATCAATAACCACGCATATACACCTCTAGAGAGAGAGAGAGAGAGAGAGAGAGAGAGAGAGAGAGAGAGAGAGAGAGAGAGAGAGAGAGAGAGAGAGAGAGAGAGAGAGAGTTGTGAACTCGGCAATACAAATGTGATGCCATGTGAAAATAATGGACATGAACCTATTAAGATCTTGAGTCATGGTTATTGGGCTCTATTGCTAGTCTTGTTAATTTGGCGTATATGCATGGCTACACAGACAACCCCCATGTACTAAGGAATTCTTGCCTCCGGACTATTTTTTACCCTTGCAAAAAAAATGGTGAACTCCTTGGGAGCATCCGCAAGGTTCACTTTTTTTGGACTGGGAGCACGGTCTCAGCATCCGCCATATGTCACGTGTTGGGCGCTCCCTTCAGATTTTTGTTATTTTGTTTTTCTGTACGTGTTTTTGGCTTTTAGATGATTTTTCGGCTTTCCCTAGTTTTCCTCTGGTTTGGACCAAAAACAAATGAAATTTTGCATGAAAAAAAAAGTGTTATTTTCTCCCGCGAGAGTCACAAATTTAGTTCTTGTGGAGGCATAGACTTTTTTTTGTGAGCCGTGTCTCTCGAAAAAGGGGGGAAATTCTACTCCGAGAGACACAAAGTTAGTTCTCGTGGAGGCACATATTTGCTTCTGCAACAGGCCAATCGTGTCCCTCGGAAAAGAAAATAGAACGCGTTATTTTCTTCTGCGAGATGCACAAATTTACTTCTCGTGACGTCACGGATTTGCTTCCGTGAGAGGCGCAGTCGCGCCTCTTGAAAAAGAAAAAAGAACATGTTTTATTCCTTCCGCGAGAGGCACATACTTACTACTCGTGTAGGCACCGACTTGCTTCCGCAAGAGGGACGGTCGTGCCTCTCAAAAAAGGAAAAAAATACATATACTTTTTTTTCCTTTTGCGAGAGGTACAAATTAATTCTCGTGGAGACACAGAATTGCTTCCGTGAGAGACACAATTGTACCTCTCACAAAAGGGAAAAAACTCCGTGAGAGATACATATTTACTTCTCATTAAGGCACGAATTTGCTTCCACGAGTGCCTCTCGGAGAAGGAAAGAAAAACGCGTCCGGTTTGGTTTTTTCGTCCTGTTTTTTTCATGAAAAACAGTTTTACGAAACATATTAACATGAGATATAGTTTTGAATATCCCAATGCGGGGAATCCAATGATAAAAGCGGTTCGAGGTTTGGACGCGCGGTTTAAGAGATAACACATTTTCAGTAAAAGAATCCACGAAAAAACAAAAAACTCACAGGTTACGCACATGCAGTGCGTCACTTGTCGCAACCTGAGAAGGTGGGAATGACCTTTGCAAAGGGTACTTATTGATTAGTGATTTCCCTGATTATTTTTCTAGAAGAAGTGATTTCGCTGAAATTAGGCATGAATTGTGACTCAGGCCGCCACACACACATGATAGCCCAAATAAGTGAATACTATCAGGCCCAAATAAGTCAATACGCAGTTGTGCACTCAGCCCAACCCCGACCATCTAGAGGTCTAGCCAAACTCCCCATGGCCGAGTTTCTTCTTTTCCTAGTTCCCATCAAAGATCCAGCCGCCGCCTGTAGCAGCAGTTTGAGGCGCTCGTGGAGATTCGTCCGCAATGACGCAATGGCTTTCGCTTCCGCCGGAGCTTGTCGAACACGTCGCCAAGTGCGTCCTCTCCACCATCGGCGTGGATGAGTACATGGACATGAGGGCCGTCTGCACCAGCTGGCGCTCTGCCATCCCCAAGCCATCTTCAACGGTAGCCTTTTTCTACTTCTACCATGATTATGGGAAAGTGGCCATCTACGCAGGCAACGTTTATCTGCTCAATGATCAAGGTACTTTATGCAAGATCGTCCGGACCGGCGGCCAGTGGTACGAGGAGCCAATAATAGAGACGCATATGCAGGATAGCTGTATTTATTTGAGGCAGTCTGCCGGAAAACTGCTGCTTGTTAAAGTGATGGTACATGAAGACGCATATGCAGTCTGCCGGGGAGACGATGAAGTTTTCTGTTTCGACCTCGAGCGGAAGCTGTTTGAACCAGTGGAAAAACATCGGCATCTATAGTGCCTTTGCTAGGTTCAGGCGTTTTACACATGAAGGCAGAGCTTGATGGCGTGTATGTATGTCAGGCTGAGCGACGGCAAGAAAAGTATCTTCTCCAGCCCGTAGACAGGTTTAGTTTGGTAGATTCAGTAGAGTAGTAGTACTTTACTACATTTACTTGCTTCATTCTGCTGCAACGCCTGCAACCTCTAAGGCTTCTTACCATCATGAGTAAATAGCATGAAACTACTACTTTACAGGTTAGGGTTCCAAAAAACTACCGGTTTTTATTTTTTCTCAGATAACTACCAAATGGGTGGTCGGCTGTTTCAAAAAACCCCAAATGCATGTTGTTTAAACATTAAACCTATTTATGACAGATCAGGTCCACCCCTAAACGAACCGTTTGTTTGACCAGTTGTTTGACCGTTAACTGACATCTGGGGCCCACATGTCAGCCATGGAGCAAATAATCACAGAGATTTGTTAAAAAAGCCCCACCCGAACAGGTGAAGGACGAGGACCAGATCGAGAGGAAGAAGAACTGCTCCCTCCGCCGCCCGCCCGCCCACCCACCCGCCGCCGGCGATCACCGGGGCTCAACCCCGGCCATTCCTCTGACCCACCTCCTTCTCAGCGAGCTCTCCGCACCCAGCGCCGGGCCAGTGGCCGCCTCATGCTGCGCTCGGCCGCGCATGGACCTCGTCCCACAGGCGACTCCCGAAGATGCGTGCGGAGGGGAAGAGGTCTGCCGGAGATGGCGGCCGCTCCAGGGTAGGCAGCGACTACTCCAGGCGTCGCCCCATGGTGGCGCGGCAGCGACCGTAGGCAGACCGCCACGGCAGAAGGTGGCGACCGCGGGCGGAGCGCCATGGCTACGCGGCGGAGACCCCATGCCACGCCACGGCGGTGCGCCGGCGACCCCAGGCGGCGCGGCGAAGACCCCAGGCAGAGCGCCATGGCAGCGCGACGGCAACAACTCCATGGCCGGGACATGCCGGCCGGATTGCTCTGCCAGGGGTCCAAGGACCCGATTGCTTTTTAGAAAAAATTATAGGGACTTGATTGCTTTTTCAAAATATTTGGAGGGGTTATTTTGTAAAAAATCTATGAAAGAGACACTGACATGTGGGCCCCACATGTCAGTTAACGGTCAAACACACGGTCAAAGAGACGGACCATTTAGGTGCGGGCCCGACCTGTCATAAACAGGTTTAATTTTTAAACAACATGCATTTGGGGTTTTTTGAAACAGCCGACCACCCGTTTGGTAGTTATCTGAGAAAAATTAAAAACCGGTAGTTTTTTGGAACCCTAGCCTGTAAAGTAGTAGTTTTATGCTATTTACTCTACCATCATGGATGTTGGAAAAAATATGTACTCCCTCCGTTCGGAATTACTTGTCTCGAAAATGGATGTATCTAGAACTAAAATACGTCTAGATACATCCGTTTCCGAGACAAGTAATTCCGAACAGAGGGAGTAAGATGGAATTGAATTATTTGGTCACCAGTTTTCTTTCTCACTCGACAGTATCTTGCTGTGTACCAAGTTGCCGCAGCTGTTGGCTGCTGATGCTATAAGTTGGCTAAGCTATGGCTGCTGGGGTGAATTTGAAGTGTTAGGCGTCGGTTCTTTCCTGGCTGACACGTGTCGCCTAAGCTTTGAGTTTTCTTTTTTTTTTTTGAATTTTTCTACTGCTTATATTGGGTAATTATGCGGGGATGTCTTGCACTAAGGGTTTCGCTACTAGAAATATCACAATCCTGGTCCTACCGCTGACAGCTTCTTCCTTTTTTCTTCTTTCTCTTCCTGCCGCACCTTCTCTCCCCAATCCCTATCATGTTTTCAATCCGAAAAGTACCCACCGTGTTGCGCCTTCCCCTAGATACCTCAATCTCCAACACGGCCTCAACAGTAGTGGATGAAGGTGATGATGGTCAAGGTGGTCAACAAGAGCCGTTGTGGTGGGCTACAGGTGTTGTCAAAAGAAGCTGTGTCATCCTTAGCATGTTAAAGCAGAGGTTGTGTGTGAACACCGACGGCCACTTTCTCGGTGGGAGCCGCCCAGTGAACTGCAACACTGCTACGACTGTGCCCTTGCAGGTGACCCACATCCACCCACCAAGGTCGGCGATCTTCCAGCGGATGTGCTGCCCCATGGCAGCACGGCCACGCCATGAGGACGGCGTGCATAACGACGATGTGGGATGGGTGCACGTGCTCCTCTACCTACTGATGGTTCTCTTGATGTGGTCTAGGGCTCCACCACCGATTCCCGGCATGCAACTGCTGGTGGAGAAGCTCGCATCCCTGTTGCGCTGAGGCCTTGTGATGATCTCTCCGCCTTTGCCCCGCAAAAAAAAAAAGATCTTGTCTGCCTTTCACTGTGCTGGCTTCGGCCAAGTCTTCCTTTACATCGCCTAGCCATTGTTCCCTTCTAGCTATTTCTATTTCGCCCTTTCATCCATGTGTTTCAGTCTTTTGACTTGCTATGATCGGATGTGCCCTTATATAATGGATCCGATGCTGCTTTATTGCATTGTTCATGTGATCATGCTTTCGAGGCAAAAAACTTCATCATCGTTGTAAGCCACATTGAAGGCACCTCATGCAACCTTTCAATGAGAAGAAACAGCCACGGCACGCAGGAGGAGCTGACAGCGATTACCTTAATAAGCTAGGGAACACTCTACGTTCAGCAACGAAATAATAGCCCCCAGGCAAACAATGTCGGGCAGACCACAACCCAACAAAACTAGACATGCAGTTCTATACCAATTTCATCACCATTTACATTTTATTACAAAGAAGCGCTTCCAACTTCCCTCTTCAGCTTCATTACCCATCAGACATTCTCAGAAACACAAGCCCAGCCTTGGTTTCATTGAAGAGCATTAGTGGCCACTAGCACAAGGAGCTTTGTTCCCCTGCATAACAACTTCTGAAGTTTTTGCTTCAGTAAGTTAGACCAGAATGGTATGCAATGAGGTACAGTAAACATTATACCTGTAAGGTCTCTAGGATAAATTCCTCTGAAATAGGCATCTTTTCTGTCTTTCAACAGGGCCTAGATACAGAAACATTAAGTCTAGATTTACCAACAAAACATTTTACCCATACATGCAACATACTAGAACTGGCAACAATAAGTCTCGGATAGAAAGCACACAAAATACCCCCCCCCCCCTATATATTTGGCCGTACGAGAAGTACAGAAAATATTGTCAATACTCCTCTAACATTTCCCTCGGATAAAATTCCACTAACGTTAATGTTCTTACTTTGAAACAAATCATAAAGCCAAGCCACTCATGCTAGGAGCACAAAAATTATCTACGATCAACAAATCCTCCCAGAATACTCCCTTTCCTTCACCATTCCCAACTCTCCCTTAGCAAAACAAGAAGAATGCAAAAAAAAAAAATCCAACCAACCCAAATTTAGTAAGCCTTTTTGTCCACAGCCAAGATGTAACGGGTCAAAGATTGCTTGAGGGCAGCAAATGTGAACTTAGAGATAAGCTTTGCTTGATCAGTGTCCCCTACAAATTTAGTCACAGTTTACTTCACGGCCAAGTGAGTCCATGTAAGAAAATGGGAGTAATGTCAGAAAGAAAACTACTTCCTCCGTCCGACAATATAAGATGTACACTTACATTATGGTAGGGGGGATTTTGGATTAAGAAGCACAACTACCGACTTTCAGTAATAAAATAAAATCGGATCAGCACAAGAAAAACACAGGAGCAGACAAAGGTGGAGTGAAACAGCACCAGAGGCATTACAAAAAGCTACTACAACTAGGGCACATCATGTGACAACGACAGCAGAGGAGACAAAACAGATAGAATGCCCAATAATTCTTCACGTGCAAATGCACTGGTTTGAAGCATGTCGCCAGTCAATGGGTTGAGGAGACGAACGGCATGCGGGCGCTTCCTGTCCCGGAGAAAGAGGAGACCGTCGGCTGCACGTATGAGAATGTAGTCACGGAGCGCCGGGAGGCGCAGGCGGCGGTAGCGCCGTGAGGAGAGGCTGAAGAGGAGTGGCCGGCCTTCGTCGTCTTCTTCTCCGTCAACCACGACCCACTGCCGTGGCCGGAAACGGAGATCGGTGACCGCGGCGTGAGGAGATGGCTTGGCGACGGCAGAGCGCCAGTTTTGGCAGACGGCCCTCATGGCCATGTACTCGTCGACGCCGCTGGTGGAGAGGGCGCAGTCGGCGATGAGCCGGACGAGGTCCGGCGGAAGCGACGCCCATTCCGCCGTCATTGGAGTCGCGCTCCTCTTCCCTAGTCGCATCACCAATGCCGTCGTCCTCGACAAAGACCTCGAGCACACCGCCAGATCCCACCACGTCGCCATGTGATGGCCACGAATGGATCTCCACGAGTTGCCAATGGCGGCGATGGAGCGGTGGATTTGGAACAATTTGGGGATGTGGTGCGCTTGGGCTTGGGCCTTGCAGAGTTGCAGGCCATAGGACTCGTTACAGATTTCTCTTTCTTTTTCCCGCAAACAGAATGGGGTTCGACTAAAAAAAAAAGAAAACAGAATGGGAATTATAAAGTCCATCAGGTTCCAATTTGGATGATATGTTCTTATCATTTGGAATTAAGAAGGTCTTTGAGTCACGAGAAGCAACACGATCGTAAATGTAATGAGTACAATGTTATTGTAAACGTAATCGGACAAAACTCAAAATTGTTTGGTCACAATTATAACGTGAACCAACTACAAAGGAGCGACGACAGCAGTGCACCTCGCCTCTATGGGCTCCAAGAGGAGAGAGTCGGGCTGGCGAGTACGCCCCTAGGCACCGACTAACAGTCATAGAGGCGATCCTCGAAAAAAAACAGTCATAGAGGCTCGCTTGCACAGGCTCCGAGGGTGGGGCGGCAAGGACGCCGGACTTGTCCTAGGTGCCTGCTAGTACTTGTGGTGTTCCGCTTGTATGGGATCCTGCCAGTAACATGGAGGCGAGGTGATATTGTCCTTGGACATCAGCTACTAGTCGCGTGCTCCGCTTGTGCAGGCTTCGGCCGGTGGACGCAGGCGCGCCAGGTTCTAGAGAAGATGATAGCCTAACCTCGTGGGAAAAGCATAGCAATAAAAAAAATCGGTTTCCGTTATCAGATTATAAGTTATCTAATTATATGCCACTACTAGTTGTGTCCCATTACTCAGTTTTGCCATTCAAAATTATAACTGCTCAAAAATGCCATTAGATATCTTAAAGACTTCATCCTTACATTAGATGTTTGCTCAAAATGTCATTAGACATTGTTATTGACAGGTCAAACTCGTTGACCATGTTATATGACAAAAAATTTCCTATACCCACATGCCAGTTCTCTCTATCTCACAATGATAAGTGTGGACCCCACTTGTCAGGAGTAAGCAAGCGAATAATTTTAAAGGAAAACAAAAATGTTGTTGGGATCAAGTGGGGCCCACACTTTATTGTTGTTAGATAGAGGGACAGCTAACATGTTGGTCTATATGTATTTTTGTCATTATAACATGGCAAACAAGATTTGAGATGACATTAACGGTGTCCAGTGGCATTTTTTAGCATGCACCTAACGAAGCAAAGACATTTTTGAGCAGTTTCAATTCTTAGTGGGAAAATTGAGTAGTGAGATGTAACTGGCATAAATGATAAAAACCAATTATATATGGCTTAGGCTAACTAAACAAGATTTCAGGTATCTATCACTGTCACTGTCACCCCATAAAACAGGCTACATTACTAACTAACGAACCAAACACGATCTAAGTTTCCCTTCTGGTCTAAAAAACATGATCTCTTGCTTGCAAATACCTAAAATGTGCCTCTGGTATTCGCGTTGACAGGTGTCTTGTCCGTACACGGTCTAAGTTGATGAGGAAGAAGACCAAGTCTCATTGAATTATGTTTAGTCTCATAGTACCCATTGAATTAATTCAGATTTTAACTTTTTTTTGTCTTTTCACCAGGAAACGTTTGAAATTTCCCAGCCCATCAAGCAGAGTGCGGCCTTGCATTGCGCCATCCAAGTTACAACCAACCAACGACCGTATTTCCTTGTTGTGGAGGCTTTGTATGAGTTCATGACTCCCGTGCACACATAACATAGTTCTGATCCGTTCCTCCTTTTGTCTTTTCGTGTCACCAATGGCTGCGGAGGGCTGCACCAGGCAGTGCGAGGGAGGTTAAGTCGGCGAGCTTCAGAGGCATGGTGGTCGACTGACTAATGTGAGGGTGCTCCTCCGATGAGCCATGAGCTCAAGAACCAGCCGGGTTCGGCACCCCTGCTGCTACACAGACGCCCACCCTCATTACTGATGCCGCAAGCATGCCCCGCCCCCGATGTTGTGATGAGCAAGCTCACAATAGAGCCGCTGATTTGGAGAGATAGGCGATGCTGCAAATAGTGGTGTGAGGTAGTGACAGCGCCACTTCTATGAAGCTGTAAGGAGGTGTCGGCTCGCTTGCAGCATCGGTGGTGTCCCGAGCGATAGACAGACATGCTTGCAACATGCCGGTGCTACAAGTCATCGTTCCCGCGGGAGGTGCTGGTGCCTTTCCGGTTTCAACATCGTTGGTGTTGTGACTGCAACACCCAATGAAGTTGCATGACAACAAATGCAACTCCACCGACACCGGCGATGTTGTGTGGCAATGTCGGCAATGTTGTGCGGCGATGGCTTGCAATGCAGGCGAATGGGGGTGACAGCTCGCAACATATGCAATGTTGCAGGGCGATGGATCGCAACTAAGGATACCATTCGATCTAACGGTACGTGTGATCCGAATTTCTGTGGTCCAGATTGCACATGACCTTGTACGTGTTTCTCAAGAAGAAATACCCATTCTTTCCATAGTGCCAAGAGGTTATGTCATCCACATCACCTTTCAGGAGTTACCGGTTCAGGATTACTTTCGTGTTCAAGGGCCAGAAAACATCTAGGACGAGCTGTTCATTCTATGATTTTCTGACAGGTATCAACATGCCACACAAGCGTCATGCTCTACACCAAACCCTTCTCTCTTTAATCTTCAGATATGGCTCTTTGGGGAGCCAGCTATCCGTTCAAATCTGCATAGTATTATTGTCACCGATCCTCTAGATCACTCCTTCATTTAGGGTCTGTTTGGATCATTTGCTACCCTCACCTAGCCAGGCTAAGTTAAGCTAGCCCACTTGTGCCATAGCCCACATGAGCTAAGCGATGTTGTTTGGTTGTATTGCCTCAGGTTACAGTTACATGACTCACTACTAGGGAAAGGCATGCTAGTGGCGCACCGAATTTGCCTTCTAATGGCGCACTACTGGTGCGCCACTGGCATCACGCCATTAGAATTAAATTCTAATGGCGCACTACTGGTGCGCCATTAGTATCTGGTGTTCTAATGGCGCACCACGTAGTGCGCCATTAGTATAGCCTGCAGTGCGCCATTAGAATGCCTCCCAGGGGCCATATGTACAAATGTGCTTTGGCATTCTAATGGCGCACCAGCAGCTAATGCGCCATTAGTGTGATGATCACAGTGCGCCATTAGTGTCTTGTGTGGTGCGCCATTAGTATGAATATTAGGTTTTATTTTTTTGCTTTTCTGATTTTTGCACAGGTTACAAAATATATTATTGCATAGAATATAGACAGCAGCACACAGCAACATCAGATTCATCAAATACAATAGAAGATTAGTCTCCGAATACAATTCATCATATTAGTCTCCGGATTCAAAAGACCGGACAAAGATAAAACATTACAAGTCTCAAGACCGCGAGTATCGAGTTTGCCTTCACATTACAAGTCGATATCGATCATCTAAACTACCATCACATAGAAGAGAGCTGTGGTCATCACGATGAGCATCATCGCGATCAAACTGGTCTTCATCCGGTTCCTCCAACGCTCCCTCCTCTCTCCCGCTAGATAGCGGGCGTATCTAGATTCGGCCTCCGCCCTAGTGGTGTACCCTTTGTAACTGTTACCGCTGAAACGATGAACCTGTCTCCGACACTCTTCCCAGTCATCGTAGACTCCAGGAACCTTACCCTTGTACACGACATACGACGGCATCTCTATGCACAAGCCAAACAATAGACAATACATAAGCAATGTGTAAGTATGCAACAAAAGGATCGGAAGAGAAAAGCAAGACATTAATAGCACGATTCATGGTCCTACTAATAAATAGCATCGATTACATCTAAGTTGAACAACCGTCCAAACCAAAGAGACATACGAATTCATTAAAGTTTAATTACAACATGAGCCAATCAATGTTTCAGAACTACACATCACTACTTTCGACTCAACTCATCGGACAGGAGCGTGGGTGAAGCCGCCGTCTGTCGTGATGGTCATGAAATCACGGTCGTTGTCACCCTGCATTTGTAGCGTTACATCTATCTCACTGTTGGACGGTTGATATCTGAGGAAGAACTGCCCCGCGGTATGAAGGACATCTTGATGGATGATGTCCGCAAACTCCGACTGGATGCGAAAGAATTCTTGTCTGAGGTCCGCGTCCTGGACTGCCGACAAGCTCGCGGCCCAATCTTTGAGATTATCTGGTAGCAGAAGGTGATGATAATCTTTGAGATTATCTGGTGGCTCATCCGGATACAGCTCAAGGAGCACTCTGTACTACAGATAAACCACATATACTCAGACATGTAGCAGTAGGAGTATTATCTCTCCGGAGAGCTCCGAAGCTGGGTAAACCACCGCGTGCTACTCGCATACCCGCTCCCGGGCCTATCAGCAGCAGTCTTGCCCTCACACGAAGCCACCTTGTGGCATATGTCGTCTTGCACCCCCCCGTGAGAATACCACGACACATTGCTAGAATGAAAATTTACAAGCACGTGGACAACATGCACATTTTATACGAGTAATCTTTTTGTGTCTTTTTTTCTCATTTTAATTTTCTTAATGAGTTTTGTTTTGATTCCTAGGGCCATTTCGCCGGACAGGAACTTAGTTCCTGGGTGTATATACACTCTATATGGAGAAAAAAAATTACTAGTAATTAAATAAAAAGTAAAAAAATCTGAAAATATTTTTGAAATAAAGTTGACCTTCCATTGTATTTGTAAAAAAGTTCAACAAAAAGAAAACTCTTGTTGACATCTGGGAAAAAAGGGGCCAAAATAGTGTGAGTAGTGACTTGTAATAGTAATATTTTTTTTACCCTAAAGTCAACAGTTTTATATACTGGTGCGAAAGAAAGTCAAGTTTATTCTAAAAGTACTTCTAAACTTGCTTGACCTTTTTTTTAAAAAAAATCTCACTATATCAGGCATATATACACCCAGAAGCGAAGGGCAGTCCCCCAATTTTTCTCTCTATAAAGCTGAAAGAGGGAGACAACCGTGATTAGGGTGTACAAAGATAATGCATCATCCAACGCGTGCATGTTTTCATGCTAATACATGATGACAAAAGAGCAGAATGCAGCATTTTACATGTCGATTGAATGAAGACTGGAAATGTTAACTAGCAAACAAGGGCTTAACAATGACGAATTTGGCTTCCATTAGTTTGTGTATATAAAGTATACAAGCTGTCACCTCTAGTAAAATAAAATCATATTTAGAGCGGATAGGTCATGTCGAAGCCGATGCAACAAGTTTCAGAAACGAAGTGATACACTACTTTTGACCTTGGCACAAGTGAATTGTTAGGGTATGTACTATGCGTAGCCTCAACCCTAGTGCCGCAGATGCCAGCTAGGTTCGGATGCCACGGTGGCTAAAAAAGTATAGCATGCATGTGCCAGGTGAATCCTACAGAAGAGGCAGGTGCCTCATGAAAAAAGTAGAAAAAGAAAAACTAACAGTGGCGGAGCTATGTACAAGCCTGGGGGTGCTGTGGCCCCCCCAACTTTGGACCAAACTGTGAACAAATTTTTTGGAGGAGGGTTTAGATGAGATTTTTCTAGCATTTTATACCCTCAAACACCCATATTTTAGCCTTGGCCCCCCCAGCAGTTTCTACCTAGCTCCGCCACTGAAAACTAAGCCGAGTGATGAAATGTGAGAAGAGAGAGAATCTGTGTAGGGTCCATCTAATGGTAGCCTCATATTATCCTTCCATTAGGGAGAGAAAAATCAAACTAGTAGCCTCAGCCACTCATATCCCTCCATTACGGAGAGAAAAATCAAACTAGTAGCCTCGGCCTTTTCTACTGGGTGGATGGCATGGTGCCGCTCCCATAAATCATGCCCTTATTATCCATAAAATAGTCCTCACAATCGATAAAGGAAAGCGAACCATGCCATTGATGGTTTTGATGGGAGAAGTGCTCGCGCTTCTACGTTGAGTTAGAGCATCTCCAATAGCTTGTTTATATGGATGTCTATACTCGTTTCCACGACATGAGCCCAAAACAGGCGTCCAACAGCTTGTCTATATGGTCGTCTAAATATACATATCGTCTAAATCGACCTCGACAATGTCCACGTCTGGACATTGTGAAGGCGTTGTCTAAACTCAGCTGTAGTCATGATTTCTTCCTCTCCCCAGCAACGGCCCACCTGTCATGGTCCCTGTATATAGACGTTCTGATGCAAAACTGGATGTGTATATGAGGGAATCTTTTTAGGCCATTGTCTATATGAATATATAGACATCCAAATATGCACATGCTATTGGAGATGCTCTTATGTTATTATAACTCGGAAGATACATGTAAAGACGCTCGCTAAGTTGTTTGACATTCATATGAATTGCCTTACAAATTATTCTAAAACCTCAAACAAATAAGATAAAAATGTGCTACTATTTTTTTATCCTGATAAGTGTTACACGTGTGGCATGGCAACATGGCAACTTCAAACATTTTTTTATGGTAATCTTAGTGATGCGATGATGGCAATTATTATTTTTTGAACTTTAGCGACTTTATTTAAACAACAACCATGTCTTCTACAATGAAGGGATCAAGAAGTCCGGGGGTTTATCATTCCACACCCCTGTTTCTTGTCCTTCGAAACTAAAGCGAGCAAGTTCGTGAGCACATCCATTAGCTTCTCGCACACAGTGACTTATAGTCGCTTTGCCAAAAGAACTTATTTCAATGACGCGATGATGTCAACTTTATTTTCGTATGGCAAGTTTCAATTTTTTTGGGGGGTTTGTTTTTCTTTTCGGATGACAACTTTAGTTGTAAAAAACATCAGGACGCGATTACTTGGTGGCACACGATCATTTGAGTAGTTTTTTATAGATGAGAAAGATGTGGTTTTGGATCACTGTGGTTGATGCAGGGGCCAGTTTACGCAGGTGCCGAGGGTCATCTCATCTTCTTCGTCGGCCCCAGCGGGTCGAATCGGAGGTAACAGCTCGTCGCAGCATGGCAGCACCCGGACCACTTCAACCCTATACATTGTGGTTGGCATCGGATTACCGTGGAACATGGGGTTGCCCGGTTGAACGATTCTGCCCTTGGCGACATCGACCAACTCGGCGCCCACGAAGTGCAGAAGAGTGCAAGGAACGTCGGCGGTGCCCTGTGAAAACATGTATAGGGCGTCAGGGATGCCCAGTCAAAGGCAAGGAGATGAAGTCATCGGCCGAGAGGCTTAGTTACCGTGATGCCGTCGAGCTCGGCTAATGTCGAGGCACCGCCAACGGCGGGCGTGCAACTGACGGAGGGGGCGCTTGCTGGCGAGGTGCCGGTCGGTGTACACCTCGGTGCATTAAGCTCCAATGCCCGTGCCGGTGCTGGAGACACGAATACCGCCTCCGCCGGAGACACCAATGGCGCCGCCGCCGGAGACACCAATAGCGCTGCCGCCGGAGACACCAATGGCGCCGCCGCCGGAGACACCAATGGCGCCGCCGCCAGAGACACCAATGGCGCCGCCGCCGCGCTGTGCGAGTTGCTGGCCGTGAAGCTGGGAACCGGGGGAGGCCCCTTTTGGCCGCCCGCAATCCACGTCGTCAGCCCATGAATCAACGTAGGCACCATGGCGTTGAGCCTCGTTCCAAGTTGTTGTTGCACTTGCTCATGGACAAGCTCCGGAATCCGCGCCACTTGTGCCTTGAGTTCTTCAACCTCGCGCGTTTGGCTTTCCGAGCTGGTCTTTTTCTCCTTCCGCACACCAGCGGTATAGTATGACCCCCATTTTGTGGACAAGCCTTTGCCGGCCACACGACCAGCTGACGTCGGCTTATTGAGCTTATCCTTCTTTTTCATTACGTTCAACGCCCTATTTAAAGGGGTGTCGAAGGGAGCTCTTAGGCGACCCAGCGCATCGCTTTCATTGTCTGCGAAAGGAACATGAACCATTTAGAAATATTGGGGATTAATTAGAGTGCAACCATATGGAGCTAATTACGCGGGGGTGTATTCCTTACCAGAACAAGCTCAAGCGCCCTGGTCTTCGGATCCGTGGTAAGCTCCTTTGTTATCGGGTCCTCCTTGTACCGGGCCCTGACATAGTTCCTAGTCTGCTTGTCACCGCTGTATTTCTCGAAGCGGGTCGGTAGGCCTTGCTCGGCACGCTCCCGTCCTCCTTGTCCCATATAGGCTCCGCCACTCTATAACCGCCGGGACCGAGTTTGTGTTCCCCTAAGTTCAACTCCCGCATTTCTTTCCCCCACTGACTTGATTCGGAGGTTGCGGGGCTCTGGCACTTGATCTTGAACTCCTTGTACTCATCTTCGCTCATCAAATGATATTTCGCCTTGATCTTGTCATAACTATCACCTTTATCAATCATTCTCTTCACCGCGCTTCTCCAAGTAGACAGGGCCGTGCTCATCTTCGTGAGGGCGGCATTGTTCACTTTATTCCCTGAGAGGCGTGTGTTTTCAAATTCGACGGGGAACTTGTATTGTTCGTGCAGCTTCGTGAAGAGGAGGCTGCGCAAATTCCCTCGGTCCTTATGCCTAAGGTTCTCGGTGTTGATCGAGACGGTGTTCCGGAGAATGCACCCGAGCTGAACCGAGTACCCCTTGACTATATGTTTGGGCTCCGTTGGATTCCCGTCGGAGTCCACTTGAGTGAATTCCTCCTTGAAGGTGCGGAGCGCATTCGGGCGCCGGTCCTTCCTTTGCTTCTTCGGTTGGCTGCTATCTGTGTGTGCGCCGCCACCATCTGTGTGTGTGCCGCCATCATCAGTGGTGGCATCCTCGGCGGCACCATGAGTGGTGTCATCCCCGACGCCACTAGGGGTTGTGTAATCAGGATCGGTGTCTTCCGCGGCGTCATCATAGCGGTGAGGTTGTTCCTCCATCTCTTGGGACAGCTCCCAGAATTACTTGCCGCCCGAACCACCGGCCTCATTGTTGTGGGCCATGTTTCTCTCTAAATAGGAAAAAAGTTTGGTCAAAAAGATGGTTATTCACTACTAGGAAAAAGGCTACTAGCAGCGCGGGTAAAATAGCTACTAGCAGCGCGGGTACCCGCGCTACTAGTATCGCGCTACAGCTAATAGTTAGTAGTAGCGCGGGTAAACCCACGCTACTACTAACATTTTAGTAGTAGCGCGGTGCAAACCCACGCTACTAGTAATGAAATAGTAGTAGCGCGGCAGGTTTTTCCCCACGCTACTACTAAATAGTTAGTAGTAGCTCAGTTTCAAACCAACGCTGCTACTAACAAAGTAGTAGTAGCGCGTTTGGTTTTTCCCACGCTACTACTAACTAACTAGGAATTAAAAAAATAAAAGCCACCAATTCCATTCTATGCATACAATTCCAACAACTAAAACAAACACAGATTTGCAATAAACCAGCAGCATTACACATCATTACTAATCCAAGATTTATAATAAACCGGTGGCATTAGAGCACATCCTGTATGAGCATACAGAATTGTCATGGTTTTTAGGCCTTCAATTAAAACACCTACACTTCTTGCCAGCTAGTGCAAACACAGTTACAAGCAAACCAAAATGCATAAAAACACCAAACAGTGGCATCTCTCCAAATGATCCGCTCCCTCTACATCCTTGCAAGCATCTTCACGATAAGCAAATCCGTAGGAAAAAGTCAACTTAGCATGTGCTCCCTCTGTCAACTCTCCAGAGTAGATTTTATCCATTGCCCTGGCCATGTTCAAGAAACACTAAATTAAGAATATTTCTACTCTAAATACAGGAGGCATCAGGACAGAAAACAAAAGAAGAGCAATACCATATGAGCAGAATAAAAAGGAGTTTGGACCATAGCATGGTTAACAATAAAATATAGTGCTCTAACAAAAGCAAGAGTGCAACACGTTGCCCTGTTCCCTTTCAAATATAACAACTTCTCACTGAAGAAGATAATGCAAACGCATAGTAAAATTAAAAGATAGCTGGCATGGAGTTGGCCATTCTCATTCAAGTAACCAGTTCCATCGTGGGCTTGAGGGTTGGAATCATACATCATTAGGTACTGCTGATGTGTTACTGTTAGCTGATATAGCAGAGGTCCTTCCCCATTCTAGTCCCTCTTAATTCTATCGGTCAAGGTGCAAGATTTTTCACTAACAAATAGAGTATAAGACAGAGAAGCCATGTTAGTCATCTCCATGGTCAAATTTTGTGCTGCAGAGATAGTTTACAAGTCCATCAAATGCAGCAAAGGACAACGATAGAGCAATATGAAATCAAACATTGATCACATGGTTCATAGACCGAACCATCCATAAAAAAAAGAAGCACTTGGAGTGTAATACACAGTCCATTTGTGCAGAGTAGCCCAAGGGTGAAGAAATGCTTACTGGACAGAGCTTCTACCGGACCTGCCTCCAGTCCCCTGAGCTGGTCCTTGAGAGTGTTGAGCTTTTATGCCATAAAGAGATGCATCAGTAGAATCAATCACTTGCCGTTTCGTCAGCATTAATAATTCATAAATCGTAGTGCAACCCATGGTAACTAGTCGTCCGAAAGCTACAACCTCAACAGGCCGGAACAAGCACAAACAAACTTAGATTTGCAAATTTAACCGGCTCGCCATCATCGCTGAACTGGACAGTTGTACTACAATTCAGACATTGGCCCCGTGCATGCGCATCGACTAGCGAGTTCCCGAACGGAAGAGGAACGACCACGGGGGAGGCGCGTACCTCGGTGTGCGACGCTGCTGCTGGCGAACGAGCGGGCAGAGAGGCAATCTGTCCGCTAGATTCACAAATTCAAAGAATCAATCTCTACAATCAGCAGTACTTCTAGATTCACATATTCAACGGATTTTCATGGGAACGATCTGTCCACCGGGTTCCATTTTAGCCCACATCCATAGTTTGACAAACTGTATTTCTTACTTGGCAGCAGAAGCATACTAAGATCATCGCATGATCTTACTGAAAGTCAGTACAGCTTTCCAGTTTAACCAGTGGCTGGCCTTGCTGCTAGTTGCTGCAGTAAGGCACTCCTAGAATAATATAGTTTCTAGAATCATCTGCAAAGAGAACGACATTGGTACGATGATGAATTTACAATCTTTAGTCTTAGCCAACACAACATACAACCTTTACAACCTTAAAATATAATAATTGTTCTTTCCTGAAGTTGTGCATCCTTCTAGCTCTGTATCCTAATTTTCTAAGATGTCTTCTAGTTCTAGACATAGGAGATTTTTGTTTAATCCTTTAAGAAATCTATACTACTACAAATAGTCAATGAAAAATATTTTAATTGACTTCCTTATATATCACCAGGACCCAATTTTTTTTCTGAGTTGACAGCTTTAATTTAACATGGCTTGGCAGAGTTCATAAACAATCTCACATGGATGTTTTCGTCGTCGCGTTTGACAATGGTTGTCTTGAAGCTATCCAACGACAGCCCGGTCTTCTCAGCCTCGGCGACCAATGCCCCCCGAACTACAATTATCTGAAAACCTCAACAACTGTATCTGATTCTGAAGGTTTTGCGTACCATTTGGAACATCGATGACACTGATAAATACATGTACTGTTGTGGACATTTGTTGGAGAACTTGCAGCTCACCTGATCGAGCCGCCGACACGGCAGGAATGTATGCCTCGCACTTATCCCGGTAGAAACAAGCAACTTGGTACATTGACCACAAGTATCTCCTGGTAAACTGAAGACTGAAGCAAGAAAAGCAACACATACAAGTTACAAACATGGTCCATGGAAAATTCAGGTTTGGATGGCGAGCCAGACGCCCGGCGCTCCGCGACCTTGCGGAGGAAGGAGAGCCACGGCGGCAGCTGGGCGCCATGGCGTCCCTCGAAGCCGCAGCCGAAGTTGCGGCGAAGCCGCCGAGCAGCCTGTGGGCCGACTCCTGACCTGGTTCGTCTCCTCCAGCAAGTTGTAATCTGCATGCAGAGAAAACAGGGGACGGACAGTCAGCATGGATGGAGGCCACGGCGAAGCGAGGACTGGACGGAGGTCGAGGATGAATCTGTCACCAGAGAGGAGCTGGTTGCGGTCGAACTGGGCGGCGGGATGGGGACGGTGCGGGGCGCTTGCGGAGTAGGAGGTGCGGCGCTTGTGGCCTCTGCGCGTGGGGAGGCTGCAGGTGAGGCGGAGCAGCCGGGCACCGGTATTTCCACGGCTGCTCCCGCACTCCTGGCACGGGCGCCTTCTCCCGCCGCCCGGAGCCGTGAGGTAGCGGCGGCGCTGGGGGCGGCCCTGTGGCGGCTCCCCCTCCATGGAGGGTTGGGACTTGAGAGAGGAGGAGAGGAGGTGGGAGCGGAGACGGGATTGGGGATCTGGATCGGGTGTTGAATGTTTTTTTTTGAGACATGGCGTGGGATGGTTGGTGGGGTGGGAGCAGATGCAGGTGGTAGCGTGGCGTTTATAACCCGCGCTACTACTATCGACTTAGTAGTAGCGTGGGTTTATAACCCGCGCTACTACTACAGCTGGTCCCGGGAGGCACGGTGAAAATCACTTAGTAGTAGCGAGGGGTAAAAACCCGCGCTACTACTATCGGGTTATTAGTAGCGCGGTTTCCTCAAGCTCGCTACTGCTAATTAGCAGTAGCGCTTGTTTTTAAACCGCGCTGCTACTAAGATTTTGTGTATAAGGTTTTCCCTAGTAGTGACTTGTCCTCTGGCACTATTTATGAAGTGACCTAGGGGACAAGGATGACACCCACCATGTCTTGCTACCATACCACCACATAGCTTAGATAGTAAGCTAGCTCCACACTATATATATAGCTATCCATCCATCCATCCAGAGACACACGTATGAGCACCCATTCATTCGGCCACTAGAGCATGCTTGCTCATCCCGGCAACAGATACATACATGAGGCTAGTAGCATGTAGCACTCATCCGGATACAGCTCCAGGAGCACTCTGTACTACAGATAAACCACATATACTCAGACATGTAGCAGTAGGAGTATTATCTCTCCGGAGAGCTCCGAAGCTGGGTAAACCACCGCGTGCTACTCGCATACCAGCTCCCGGGCCTATCAGCAGCAGTCTTGCCCTCACACGAAGCCACCTTGTGGCATATGTCGTCTTGCACCCCCCCCCCCCCCGCACGACACATTGCTAGAATGAAAATTTACAAGCACGTGGACAACATGCACATTTTATACGAGTAATCTTTTTGTGTCTTTTTTTCTCATTTTAATTTTCTTAATGAGTTTTGTTTTGATTCCTAGGGCCATTTCGCCGGACGGGAACTTAGTTCCTGGGTGTATATACACTCTATATGGAGAAAAAAAATTACTAGTAATTAAATAAAAAGTAAAAAAATCTGAAAATATTTTTGAAATAAAGTTGACCTTCCATTGTATTTGTAAAAAAGTTCAACAAAAAGAAAACTCCTGTTGACATCTGGGAAAAAAGGGGCCAAAATAGTGTGAGTAGTGACTTGTAATAGTAATATTTTTTTTACCCTAAAGTCAACAGTTTTATATACTGGTGCGAAAGAAAGTCAAGTTTATTCTAAAAGTACTTCTAAACTTGCTTGACCTTTTTTTTAAAAAAATCTCACTATATCAGGCATATATACACCCAGGAAGCGAAGGGCAGTCCCCCCCCCCCCCCATTTTTCTCTCTATAAAGCTGAAAGAGGGGAGACAACCGTGATTAGGGTGTACAAAAGATAATGCATCATCCAACGCGTGCATGTTTTCATGCTAATACATGATGACAAAAAGAGCAGAATGCAGCATTTTACATGTCGATTGAATGAAGACTGGAAATGTTAACTAGCAAACAAGGGCTTAACAATGACGAATTTGGCTTCCATTAGTTTGTGTATATAAAGTATACAAGCTGTCACCTCTAGTAAAATAAAATCATATTTAGAGCGGATAGGTCATGTCGAAGCCGATGCAACAAGTTTCAGAAACGAAGTGATACACTACTTTTGACCTTGGCACAAGTGAATTGTTAGGGTATGTACTATGCGTAGCCTCAACCCTAGTGCCGCAGATGCCAGCTAGGTTCGGATGCCACGGTGGCTAAAAAAGTATAGCATGCATGTGCCAGGTGAATCCTACAGAAGAGGCAGGTGCCTCATGAAAAAAGTAGAAAAAGAAAAACTAAGCCGAGTGATGAAATGTGAGAAGAGAGAGAATCTGTGTAGGGTCCATCTAATGGTAGCCTCATATTATCCTTCCATTAGGGAGAGAAAAATCAAACTAGTAGCCTCAGCCACTCATATCCCTCCATTACGGAGAGAAAAATCAAACTAGTAGCCTCGGCCTTTTCTACTGGGTGGATGGCATGGTGCCGCTCCCATAAATCATGCCCTTATTATCCATAAAATAGTCCTCACAATCGATAAAGGAAAGCGAACCATGCCATTGATGGTTTTGATGGGAGAAGTGCTCGCGCTTCTACGTTGAGTTAGAGCATCTCCAATAGCTTGTTTATATGGATGTCTATACTCGTTTCCACGACATGAGCCCAAAACAGGCGTCCAACAGCTTGTCTATATGGTCGTCTAAATATACATATCGTCTAAATCGACCTCGACAATGTCCACGTCTGGACATTGTGAAGGCGTTGTCTAAACTCAGCTGTAGTCATGATTTCTTCCTCTCCCCAGCAACGCCCACCTGTCATGGTCCTGTATATAGGCGTTCGATGCAAAACTGGATGTGTATATGAGGGAATCTTTTAGGCCATTGTCTATATGAATATATAGACATCCAAATATGCACATGCTATTGGAGATGCTCTTATGTTATTATAACTCGGAAGATACATGTAAAGACGCCGCTAAGTTGTTTGACATTCATATGAATTGCCTTACAAATTATTCTAAAACCTCAAACAAATAAGATAAAAATGTGCTACTATTTTTTTATCCTGATAAGTGTTACACGTGTGGCATGGCAACATGGCAACTTCAAACATTTTTTTATGGTAATCTTAGTGATGCGATGATGGCAATTATTATTTTTTGAACTTTAGCGACTTTATTTAAACAACAACCATGTCTTCTACAATGAAGGGATCAAGAAGTCCGGGGGTTTATCATTCCACACCCTGTTTCTTGTCCTTGAAACTAAAGCGAGCAAGTTCGTGAGCACATCCATTAGCTTCTCGCACACAGTGACTTATAGTCGCTTTGCCAAAAGAACTTATTTCAATGACGCGATGATGTCAACTTTATTTTCGTATGGCAAGTTTCAATTTTTTTGGGGGGTTTGTTTTTCTTTTCGGATGACAACTTTAGTTGTAAAAAACATCAGGACGCGATTACTTGGTGGCACACGATCATTTGAGTAGTTTTTTATAGATGAGAAAGATGTGGTTTTGGATCACTGTGGTTGATGCAGGGGCCAGTTTACGCAGGTGCCGAGGGTCATCTCATCTTCTTCGTCGGCCCCAGCGGGTCGAATCGGAGGTAACAGCTCGTCGCAGCATGGCAGCACCCGGACCACTTCAACCCTATACATTGTGGTTGGCATCGGATTACCGTGGAACATGGGGTTGCCCGGTTGAACGATTCTGCCCTTGGCGACATCGACCAACTCGGCGCCCACGAAGTGCAGAAGAGTGCAAGAACGTCGGCGGTGCCCTGTGAAAACATGTATAGGGCGTCAGGGATGCCCAGTCAAAGGCAAGGAGATGAAGTCATCGGCCGAGAGGCTTAGTTACCGTGATGCCGTCGAGCTCGGCTAATGTCGAGGCACCGCCAACGGCGGCGCGTAACCGACGGCGGGGGCGCTTCTTTGGCGAGGTGCGGTCGGTGTACACTGGGTGCATTAAGCTCAATGCCCGTGCGGTGCTGGAGACACGAATACCGCCTCCGCCGGAGACACCAATGGCGCCGCCGCCGGAGACACCAATGGCGCCGCCGCCGGAGACACCAATGGCGCCGCCGCCGGAGACACCAATGGCGCCGCCGCCGGAGACACCAATGGCGCCGCCGCCTTGTTGCATGCGAAGTTCTTGGCCGTGAAGCTGGGAACCGGGGGAGGCCCCTTTTGGCCTCCCGCAATCCACGTCGTCAGCCCATGAATCAACGTAGGCACCATGGCGTTGAGCCTCGTTCCAAGTTGTTGTTGCACTTGCTCATGGACAAGCTCCGGAATCCGCGCCACTTGTGCCTTGAGTTCTTCAACCTCGCGTCGGCTTTCCGAGCTGGTCTTTTTCTCCTTCCGCACACCAGCGGTATAGTATGACCCCCATTTTGTGGACAAGCCTTTGCCGGCCACACGACCAGCTGACGTCGGCTTATTGAGCTTATCCTTCTTTTTCATTACGTTCAACGCCCTATTTAAAGGGGTGTCGAAAGGGGAGCTCTTAGACGACCCCGCGCTACTGCTTTCATTGTCCTGCGAAAGGAACATGAACCATTTAGAAATATTGGGGATTAATTAGAGTGCAACCATATGGAGCTAATTACGCGGGGGTGTATTCCTTACCAGAACAAGCTCAAGCGCCCTGGTCTTCGGATCCGTGGTAAGCTCCTTTGTTATCGGGTCCTCCTTGTACCGGCCCCGACATAGTTCCTAGTCTGCTTGTCACCGCTGTATTTCTCGGCGGGTCGGTAGGCCTTGCTCGCACGCTCCGTCCTCCTTGTCCCATATAGGCTCCGCCACTCTATAACCGCGGGACCGAGTTTGTGTTCCCTAAGTTCAACTCCGCATTTCTTTCCCCACCGACTTGATTCGGAGGTTGCGGGCTCGCACTTGATCTTGAACTCCTTGTACTCATCTTCGCTCATCAAATGATATTTCGCCTTGATCTTGTCATAACTATCACCTTTATCAATCATTCTCTTCACGCGCTTCTCCAAGTAGACAGGGCCGTGCTCATCTTCGTGAGGGCGGCATTGTTCACTTTATTCCCCGAGGCGTGTGTTTTCAAATTCGACGGGAACTTGTATTGTTCGTGCAGCTTAAGTGAAGAGGAGGCTGCGCAAATTCCTCGGTCCTTATGCCTAAGGTTCTCGGTGTTGATCGAGACGGTGTTCGGAGAATGCACCCGAGCTGAACCGAGTACCCTTGACTATATGTTTGGGCTCGTTGGATTCCGCCGGAGTCCACTTGAGTGAATTCCTCCTTGAAGGTGCGGAGCGCATTCGGGCGCCGGTCCTTCCTTTGCTTCTTCGGTTGGCTGCTATCTGTGTGTGCGCCGCCACCATCTGTGTGTGTGCCGCCATCATCAGTGGTGGCATCCTCGGCGGCACCATGAGTGGTGTCATCCCCGACGCCACTAGGGGTTGTGTAATCAGGATCGGTGTCTTCCGCGGCGTCATCATAGCGGTGAGGTTGTTCCTCCATCTCTTGGGACAGCTCCCAGAATTACTTGCCGCCCGAACCACCGGCCTCATTGTTGTGGGCCATGTTTCTCTCTAAATAGGAAAAAAGTTTGGTCAAAAAGATGGTTATTCACTACTAGGAAAAAGGCTACTAGCAGCGCGGGTAAAATAGCTACTAGCAGCGCGGGTACCCGCGCTACTAGTATCGCGCTACAGCTAATAGTTAGTAGTAGCGCGGGTAAACCCACGCTACTACTAACATTTTAGTAGTAGCGCGGGTGCAAACCCACGCTACTAGTAATGAAATAGTAGTAGCGCGGCAGGTTTTTCCCCACGCTACTACTAAATAGTTAGTAGTAGCTCAGTTTCAAACCAACGCTGCTACTAACAAAGTAGTAGTAGCGCGTTTGGTTTTTCCCACGCTACTACTAACTAACTAGGAATTAAAAAAATAAAAGCCACCAATTCCATTCTATGCATACAATTCCAACAACTAAAACAAACACAGATTTGCAATAAACCAGCAGCATTACACATCATTACTAATCCAAGATTTATAATAAACCAGTGGCATTAGAGCACATCCTGTATGAGCATACAGAATTGTCATGGTTTTTAGGCCTTCAATTAAAACACCTACACTTCTTGCCAGCTAGTGCAAACACAGTTACAAGCAAACCAAAATGCATAAAAACACCAAACAGTGGCATCTCTCCAAATGATCCGCTCCCTCTACATCCTTGCAAGCATCTTCACGATAAGCAAATCCGTAGGAAAAAGTCAACTTAGCATGTGCTCCCTCTGTCAACTCTCCAGAGTAGATTTTATCCATTGCCCTGGCCATGTTCAAGAAACACTAAATTAAGAATATTTCTACTCTAAATACAGGAGGCATCAGGACAGAAAACAAAAGAATAGCAATACCATATGAGCAGAATAAAAAGGAGTTTGGACCATAGCATGGTTAACAATAAAATATAGTGCTCTAACAAAAGCAAGAGTGCAACACGTTGCCCTGTTCCCTTTCAAATATAACAACTTCTCACTGAAGAAGATAATGCAAACGCATAGTAAAATTAAAAGATAGCTGGCATGGAGTTGGCCATTCTCATTCAAGTAACCAGTTCCATCGTGGGCTTGAGGGTTGGAATCATACATCATTAGGTACTGCTGATGTGTTACTGTTAGCTGATATAGCAGAGGTCCTTCCCCATTCTAGTCCCTCTTAATTCTATCGGTCAAGGTGCAAGATTTTTCACTAACAAATAGAGTATAAGACAGAGAAGCCATGTTAGTCATCTCCATGGTCAAATTTTGTGCTGCAGAGATAGTTTACAAGTCCATCAAATGCAGCAAAGGACAACGATAGAGCAATATGAAATCAAACATTGATCACATGGTTCATAGACCGAACCATCCATAAAAAAAAGAAGCACTTGGAGTGTAATACACAGTCCATTTGTGCAGAGTAGCCCAAGGGTGAAGAAATGCTTACTGGACAGAGCTTCTACCGGACCTGCCTCCAGTCCCCTGAGCTGGTCCTTGAGAGTGTTGAGCTTTTATGCCATAAAGAGATGCATCAGTAGAATCAATCACTTGCCGTTTCGTCAGCATTAATAATTCATAAATCGTAGTGCAACCCATGGTAACTAGTCGTCCGAAAGCTACAACCTCAACAGGCCGGAACAAGCACAAACAAACTTAGATTTGCAAATTTAACCGGCTCGCCATCATCGCTGAACTGGACAGTTGTACTACAATTCAGACATTGGCCCGTGCATGCGCGATCGACTAGCGAGTTCCCGAGCGGAAGAGGAACGACCACGGGGAGGCGCGTACTCGGTGTGCGACGCTGCTGCTGGCGAACGAGCGGGCAGAGAGGCAATCTGTCCGCTAGATTCACAAATTCAAAGAATCAATCTCTACAATCAGCAGTACTTCTAGATTCACATATTCAACGGATTTTCATGGGAACGATCTGTCCACCGGGTTCCATTTTAGCCCACATCCATAGTTTGACAAACTGTATTTCTTACTTGGCAGCAGAAGCATACTAAGATCATCGCATGATCTTACTGAAAGTCAGTACAGCTTTCCAGTTTAACCAGTGGCTGGCCTTGCTGCTAGTTGCTGCAGTAAGGCACTCCTAGAATAATATAGTTTCTAGAATCATCTGCAAAGAGAACGACATTGGTACGATGATGAATTTACAATCTTTAGTCTTAGCCAACACAACATACAACCTTTACAACCGTAAAATATAATAATTGTTCTTTCCTGAAGTTGTGCATCCTTCTAGCTCTGTATCCTAATTTTCTAAGATGTCTTCTAGTTCTAGACATAGGAGATTTTGTTTAATCCTTTAAGAAATCTATACTACTACAAATGGTCAATGAAAAATATTTTAATTGACTTCCTTATATATCACCAGGACCCAATTTTTTTTCTGAGTTGACAGCTTTAATTTAACATGGCTTGGCAGAGTTCATAAACAATCTCACATGGATGTTTTCGTCGTCGCGTTTGACAATGGTTGTCTTGAAGCTATCCAACGACAGCCCGGTCTTCTCAGCCTCGGCGACCAATGCCCCCCGAACTACAATTATCTGAAAACCTCAACAACTGTATCTGATTCTGAAGGTTTTGCGTACCATTTGGAACATCGATGACACTGATAAATACATGTACTGTTGTGGACATTTGTTGGAGAACTTGCAGCTCACCTGATCGAGCCGCCGACACCGGCAGGAATGTATGCCTCGCACTTATCCCGGTAGAAACAAGCAACTTGGTACATTGACCACAAGTATCTCCTGGTAAACTGAAGACTGAAGCAAGAAAAGCAACACATACAAGTTACAAACATGGTCCATGGAAAATTCAGGTTTGGACGGCGAGCCAGACGCCCCGGCGCTCCGCGGCCTTGCGGAGGAAGGAGAGCCACGGCGGCAGCTGGGCGCCATGGCGTCCCTCGAAGCCGCAGCCGAAGTTGCGGCCGAAGCCGTCGAGCAGCCTGTGGGCCGACTCCCTGACCTGGTTCGTCTCCTCCAGCAAGTTGTAATCTGCATGCAGAGAAAACAGGGGACGGACAGTCAGCATGGATGGAGGCCACGGCGAGCGAGGGACTGGACCGGAGGTCGAGGGATGAATCTGTCACCAGAGAGGAGCTGGTTGCGGTCGAACTGGGCGAGCGGGATGGGGACGGTGCGGGGGCGCTTGCCGGAGTAGGAGGTGCGGCGCTTGTGGGCCTGCGCGTAGGGGAGGCTGCAGGTGAGGCGGGAGCAGCCCGGGCACCGGTACTTCCACGGCTGCTCCCCGCACTCCTGGCACGGGGCGCCCTTCTCCCCGCCGCCACCGGAGCCGTAGGTAGCGGCGGCGCTGGGGGGCGGGCCCTGCGCGGGCGGCTCCCCCTCCATGGAGGGTTGGGACTTGAGAGAGGAGGAGAGGAGGTGGGAGCGGAGACGGGATTGGGGATCTGGATCGGGCGTTGAATGTTTTTTTTTGAGACATGGCGTGGGATGGTTGGTGGGGTGGGAGCAGATGCAGGTGGTAGCGTGGCGTTTATAACCCGCGCTACTACTATCGACTTAGTAGTAGCGTGGGTTTATAACCCGCGCTACTACTACAGTTGATATAGACCATTCGGAAAAATTACTATAATAAAACATAAGTCTGAAGAAATATAAAATTATTAATTGAAATACAATTTGAAAAGTATCTATGATTTTAATCAAATAATTGCTTGAATAATTCAGCAAAATAATGTATAACAACATGAAATAGTATGATGTTGTAAAATAAAGTATTATTACCCTAAGTAAATTATAGTGAGAGCTAATATCAATTTATTTAAAAGTCATGAAATTGATTGAACAATATTCTACAATCCATTTATGACTCTAATAAAAGTCAGTGACCATATAGACTAAAAAGCTACAGAGCGAACTGTAACAATGTCTTGAAAAGACAAGACAATACAGGTGATTATGTAAATATATTATGCAACCTAAGTCAATGCAGCTATTAGCTGATGAATTTCAAGCGTAATGAATAGATAAAATGGAGCTTACAATGATTGCTACCAGTAATTGACTTAACTTAAGGGTAACAGTTACATCTACTTATTATTGCAAAAGTCATACTAGCCGCACAGAAGATACAATGTAAGCATTAGCACAGCTTGCAACATGTAGATGCAATGCACTATTGGTTAAGCTCATCTATGCATGAACTCCACTAGGTTAGATGCAAGTTGCATGGCTAACGTGTAAAGCTACTGTATGCGCATTGATCCTATGACAATAGAAGAACCATATGAGTGGTAAAACACTAGGCCAATCATGCTACTTGCAATGCTGCCATGTATGGATAGATGAGTCACATTTCATCCATAGAAAAGGATCTTAATTAGTACATGCACATGTACTCAACTGCCAGATTCTACTAGCCTGTGCATGCAGATAGAATGATGAGTGTATTTATAGGAGATTACTTTATGAAATCTATATAGCCTAGCATCTATCCCCATACGAAGAAATTATATCTTAGCCGTTGGCAATGCAATTAGTCGCGTCCTATGAAATAGACATATACCATTAAGAATCAATGTAGCAAGCGAGGTTACCTGCATTGATTGATCTAACATATTCCATATAGCAATCAATAGTCTAAATGTAGATGCAATCATACTTGTTATGCTCACATCATAGTTCTGTGTTGATCTAACGTCTACATCATACTTATACATGCTCATAATTATAAGGATCAGCATGTTATGGTCGAATTCGATGTGTCTATCTGCCTCCATGATTCATGTCACTGATAAGACTTAACGTATGCTGTATGGCTATCTTATCGATGTATGATAATCAGAATCAAGCATGTCTGTATGTGTAACTCAGTGTAATCTGGAATGTCAGACTACTGACATTAACTGATATTGCATTATTAGATAATTCTCAAATCACAATATAGAACATGATGCTCTTCATAAGTCGTCTGGAAGATGATTATACTTTGTGCTTCATAGCATTTGAGATCTTGAGATGATGAACATTATACATTAGTCTGTAATTTATGCGCGATGCAAAATTTAACAGTTGACGCTATGTATACAGCTTCTAATGACTAGTCTCTATCATCGTACAATCAGTACCTGTCTAACTAGTTATATCTTCAATGACTTTCTTGGCAGCTTTGACCTCAACTTTAGTTCGATGAATATTAAGGTTTCATGTAACTATTGTTACCATCATCTGCTATTTCAAGGCGATGTTTGGTATGTTATTTAGTTGGTTTGCAGTCCATGTATAGGCGTCTGGAAGGTCCTATCATGGTAATCGTCATGGGCGAATGGGCATGATTATAGCTTCTGCGCATTGGAGCATATTCTTGACCTGGTACATGGATACAGTGCGCTGCACGTCGGGACATCGCATTGAGCCATCATGATTGGACGATAGGCGGAACTAGCGGCGTGCATGATACGTATGGCACGTCGAGATCCGCAACTGGAGACGCATGCAAGTAGCTGCCCAGGACCGATGGCATAGCGCTACACGGTGCCGGATACATAGTAGATGCGGTCGGGACACCGGGCTGTCAGCCGGACATGCACGGCGATCAGCTGACCCCATTTTGTGGACAAGCCTTTGCCGCCACACGACCAGTGACGCCGGCTTATTGAGCTTATCATTCTTTTTCATTACGCTCAACGCCCTATTTAAAGGGGTGTCGAAGGGAGCTCTTAGACGACCCGCCATCGCTTTCATTGTCCCGAAAGGAACATGAACCATTTAGAAATATTGGGGATTAATTAGAATGCAACCATATGGAGCTAATTACGCGGGGTGTATTCCTTACTGAACAAGCTCAAGCGCCCTGGTCTTCGGATCCGTGGTAAGCTCCTTTGTTATCGGGTCCTCCTTGTACCGGCCCCGACATAGTTCCTAGTCTGCTTGTCACCGCTGTATTTCTCGAAGCGGGTCGGTAGGCCTTGCTCGCACGCCTCCGTCCTCCTTGTCCCATATAGGCTCCGCCACTCTATAACCGCGGGACCGAGTTTGTGTTCCCTAAGTTCAACTCCGCATTTCTTTCCCCATCGACTTGATTCGGAGGTTGCGGGGCTCTGGCACTTGATCTTGAACTCCTTGTACTCATCTTCGCTCATCAAATGATATTTCGCCTTGATCTTGTCATAACTATCACCTTTATCAATCATTCTCTTCACCACGCTTCTCCAAGTAGACAGGGCCGTGCTCATCTTCGTGAGGGCGGCATTGTTCACTTTATTCCCTGAGAGGCGTGTGTTTTCAAATTCGACGGGGAACTTGTATTGTTCGTGCAGCTTCGTGAAGAGGAGGCTGCGCAAATTCCCTCGGTCCTTATGCCTAAGGTTCTCGGTGTTGATCGAGACGGTGTTCCGGAGAATGCACCCGAGCTGAACCGAGTACCCTTGACTATATGTTTGGGCTCGTTGGATTCCGCCGGAGTCCACTTGAGTGAATTCCTCCTTGAAGGTGCGGAGCGCATTCGGGCGCCGGTCCTTCCTTTGCTTCTTCGGTTGGCTGCCATCTGTGTGTGCGCCGCCACCATCTGTGTGTGTGCCGCCATCATCAGTGGTGGCATCCTCGGCGGCACCATGAGTGGTGTCATCCCGACGCCACTAGGGGTTGTGTAATCAGGATCGGTGTCTTCCGCGGCGCCATCATAGCGGTGAGGTTGTTCCTCCATCTCTTGGGACAGCTCCTGAATTACTTGCCGCCCAACCACCGGCCTCTTTGTTGTGGGCCATGTTTCTCTCTAAATAGGAAAAAGTTTGGTCAAAAGATGGTTATTGTCAAGGAACAAGATCATGGTCTCATGATTTAGGGTTTGTCGACACCGAGGCACCCTAAAAGCCTAAGCTTTCATCATTTAGGTTCTCATCGACACCGAGGCATCCGGGGCAGCCAAGTTAAGTTTTCATCATTTAGGGTTTATCGATGCCGAGGCACCCGAGGTTGGGCCTAATCTTGGCTCTATTGCCACCTATGTTGGGTTTATCATCTAGGGTTTATCGATGCTAAGGATAATTCTAAGTTGGGCCTAATCACTTGGCTCTATTGCCACCTATGATTTAATGCAGCAAGAATGGCATGGCAGTTGATCCTACTTAACTATGTACTAAGATAGCCTGCCCATGCATTAGTCATAAGTATTTATATGTCCTATTTTTAGCAAAGTCATGCTAAAATTCACGGAAAATTTCAGCATGACCTTTGCTGAAAATAGGACATATGGAGTACCCGAATTTGCCGGAACGGAAGTTAATCGACATTCCGGCAAACTCAAGGGCCTCTCGGGGTACAGCAGCAGCATCACAAGTTGACAAAATTTTCAAGTAGTACAGCAGCAGCATCACAAGTAGTACCAATGAACATATAGTCCAGCACATTCTGAATTTCGATAAATGACAACAAGTTAACTCATGCTGACAGCAACAAACTTATAACAACATAAATGAAATTGCAGTTCCAAGTGGGTATGCGAAATAATAAAACCAGATAAATGATTTTGTTCGCTCCACTTAACAAAAATAAAGAAATGATTTCTTTCAATACATCTGGTAAGCTGCACATGTGTCATAAATGACAAAGCTGCACACTGTCTAATATGTGTCATAAATGACACTAAGATCTCATTACACTCTACATATGCAGCATCTATAGAAAGAGGCCATCAGTAATATTCGGGTACTGTCACAAAAATCAGTGTTAGGCATGCAAAGATCCCCCACCACATCCTCGAGCCAGCTACCATAGCACGGTACTACTAGTTATACGTGTGCAAGGTTATTGTGATGGATCAGGGAAGAAGTTCTGGAACTTGTTTTACCTGCAGCCTATGTGGGTTCAGAAGGTAGCGAAATGTTATTGAAATGTTGAATTTGTTCTGGAGATTGCAGGTACAGTTACATGGATATTGCTCTTCATGATTTATACTCAAACATCAATGATCAATGATTAATGATTTATACTCCAGCAATTCCAGGAATGATTTTAGGATATTAGTATAGATTAGGAGTTAATCGAGTACTCCATCAGATTGGGATACTACTCTAGATTAGTGTAGCCACTATCTAACAAAAAATTTCAGAACTGAATTTCAGAGTACTCTAAATGTTGTGTGCCCTAGTATTTCTGTGTTCCCTTGCATTTCTATAACATTTAGTAGCATGACAATTTTATCATGTTGAAAAAAATTCAGTAACATGAATTTGGCTAAGCCAAGCATGATCTTGCTTGCATTACCGCCTTTGCTACATGAAGCAATAGGGTAGGTTCAGTTTCACTGAATTTTTGAAACTATACATCATTTGCTGAATTTTTGCTCTACATCACTTGCTCTTTGTAAATTATTGCATATATCCAGTGAATGAATTTTTGAAACTATAGGTGAACCTCTTCAGGAAACGCAAAATAGTTAACTGAAACTGTCTAAAATAGTTAAATCCACTTGATGCTTAGCTAATGCAGGCCAACATAATAAAATGAACTACGAATTTGTTCTCTGAAATACATGCAGGTGAGGGGATGGAGGAGAAGGGAGGAATCACCTGGGGGAGGGGATGGAGGAATGGAGGAAGACGCCGGCGTTGAAGCTCCGGCAGCGGCTAGGCGTTGAAGCTCCGGTGACACGCGGTGGGCTCCTCCACTCGCCTGTCTCTGCGTCTCGGCTTGGGCGGAGGACGTCGAGGGCGCGGGCGGAGGGACCGGGCGCGGGCGGGGGCGGTCGTCGTCTCCTCTGGCTCGGGGGGCGACGGCGCGGGGGCGACGGCGCGGGGGCAAAGTTAGGTCGAGTGGGGGGATCTGGCGAGGGAGGGAGAGAGGCCAGAGGGGAATAGGTGGAGGGAAGCTTTCTAATGGCGCACCACACGCCGGTGCGCCATAAGTACGACTGTTCTAATGGCGCACCACCCCTCGGTGCGCCATTAGAATTTTGTTTTAATCTAGCCCAGTAGCCATATCTACAGCCCAACCCTATCTACAACAGAACCCACCCACTAGGTTGACTGGTCAGCACGCAGCACACACACCAGGAGGTCCTTGGTTTGATTCCCAGGATCCCCAATATTTTTTTATGCATTTTAAATGGTGTTTTTTATATTTATTTGTGTTTAAATATGTTCAAACTTGTTTAAATGATAACAGTAATATTTTTTATGCATTTTAAATGCTGTTTTTTATATTTATTTGTGTTTAAATATGTTCAAACTTGTTTAAATTATAACAGTAATATTATTTATAAAAATAGTAAAAAAAAATTTAAAAATATGTTCAAAAGTCTTGGTCTTGGGGGCGGGTGCTCCGGCGGTGGAGCGGGGGAGGGTTGCGATGGGTGGAGGTAGCGGGGGAGGGTGCGGGTGCGATCAAGATGGAGGGGGATCGAGATCGAGTGTCCTCATGAATTCAAAAAGTGCCCATGAAATTTAAAAATATTCATGATATCAAAAAGTGCCCATGAAATACAATCGAGAAATGAAGACTACGATTTAAATACAATCGGTCTTAGCTAGCTATCTGTTCACAATCTTCTTGCCCTTCTTTTTCGCAAACGGAGTTCTTCTGTGGAACGGACGTCCTTTAGGTAGGGTGGTCCTGCTTCTTCTTGTGGTGTGTGCTGCTACTTCATCGCCGTCGTCATGTTCGATCTTGGTCGCCGTGCTTGTCAAGTCTTGCTCATTGGCTACTCCATCCATTCCGATGATCTTCCTTTTGCCTCTCCTCACGACAACACGACCGGGCTTTGGCGGGTCGGTAATGAAGAAGCATTGGTCCACTTGGGAAGCCAGTACCCATGGCTCATTTTTGCGGTGACGTTTATGCCCATGGTCTTGGATTTGGCCGGGTATAACCATGGTGGTGAAATACCGGTCTTCTTTTATGACGTTTTTGGCCCATCTGACACGGAACATCGGTACCTTCTCTCCAGCGTAGCTCAGCTCCCAGATCTCCTCGATCCTTCTGTAGTATCTGTCCTTGTCGTTACCGGCGTAGGATTCCATCGTTACCCCGGAGTTCTGATAAACATCGCTCTTCATGTCCTTGTCCTCGGTGTAGAATGTGTAGCCGTTGATATCGTACGCCTCATAGGTCATCAGGTTGTGCACGGCGCCCTGTGACAAGGCGAATATGAGTTGTTCTTCCGCGAGAGAATCCTCATGTAAAGGGTACGATAGAAGCTTCTGCTTGAACCAACGCGTGAAACATGAGTTGTGCTCTTTGAGTATATCTCCGTCCGTCCTCTGTTGGCCTCGGTCATTGTACGTCTTCTTAATAAAGGTTTTGTGCTATACCACCCAAGGATCGACCACGTCTATGTGTTGTAGCGCGACTAGGTTTGCTCTTTCAAAGTCGGCGAGTCGACCCTCGAAGTCGACATGCATTTCGTGGCGACCCTCATGGTGACCCCATCCAGCGAGCCTGCCGAGGTGCCTGTTGACGGATAGACCAACGGGGTTCTCGATGCCTAGATAATTCGTGCAGTAGGAGATGCACTCTTCGGTCAGAAAGCCCCTGGCTATGCTTCCCTCTGGACGTGACATGTTGCGAACGTATCCTTTGATGACACCATTCATCCTTTCGAACGGCATCATGCTGTGCAGGAACGTCGGCCCGAGTTGGATGATATCCTCCAGTATATGGAGCAGCAGATGCACCATAACGTCGAAGAATGCGGGCGGGAAGTACATCTCAAGCTCGCATAGTATCACCACGATCTCTTCCTGTAGCCTTCTGAGTTGCCTCACGCCAATCGACTTCCGAGAGATGACGTCGAAAAAGTTGCATAGGCCAAATAGCGTTTCACGGACGTGCGCGTCTAAGATCCCACGGGTTGCAACTGGAAGTATCTGCGTCATCAGCACGTGACAGTCGTGAGACTTCATCCCGCTGAACTTCTGCTTCGCTGGGTCTAGGTATCTTCTTATCTTCCCACAGAATCAGAAGGAAGTTTTACTCCTAGGAGGCAGGTGAAAAACTGCTCGATCTCCTCCTGACTTAGAGTGAAGCACGCGGGAGGGTAGTCATTTCCGGTCTTCTTGGCCTTTTTGCCTTTGCGACGACTTTCCGTGTCCTGCTTCGCCTCATCATCATCATCATCATCATCATTAGCGTGAAGCTCCTGCCTGATGCCCATTGATTTCAAGTCCGCCTTGCTTTCGCCCATCTTTGGTCCTCTCGCATGTTGAGCAGGGTACCAAGCAGACTCTCGCACACGTTCTTCGTGATATGCATGACATCAAGGCTGTGAGGCACACGGTGGATCTTCCAGTACGGCAAGTCCCAGAAAATAGACCTCGTTTTCCATACCTTCAGCAGCTGCTCTGGCGCCTTTCGCTTCTTTCGGCGGTGGGCGTCTTTCCAATTTTTCAACAGCTTGTCTATTTCCTCGCCGCTCCTCGCTCACGGCGCGCTGGGTTCGGTTTCACCATCGAACAGATCCTTGTGTTTCCTCCACGGGTCATCGTCGCTGGCCACCTTGATGTCCCATGAACACGGTTTTCAAGACCCGGATCTCTATCTAGCTGGCGATACGTTGTGTCATCCATGCACCTTACGCATCCGTAAAATCCGTGGACTACCTGCCCGCGAGATATCCGTGAATCGAGATAGTCGTGCACCGTCGTGAGTAGTGCGGCTCTCATAGGGAAATATTCTTTCTCTGCGGCGCCCCACGATTGGTGGCGTTTTCCACAGGTGTCTAGCTCCTCCTTCAGCAGCCCCGATACTGATTGATGTCGTTCCTGGTTGTTTCGCCCTTCAATTAGCATACTCATGTGAATGTACTTCCTCTTCATGCACAACCAGGGGAAGGTTGTACATCCACACAAACACAGGCCAGGTGCTATGTGTGCTTCTCTCGGCTGCCAAACGGATTGACTCCATCGGTGCTCGCGCCCAGACGATGTTCCTGGATCCTTCCCAAATTCTGGGTCTTGGTTCAACGCTTGCCCACCGCTCGCATCCTTAGGGTGACTCAGCATCTTGTCTTTTTATTTATCTCCGGATCATTTCCGTCATCTTCCGCTTCTTCTCCTCCCTATCCGCGTGCCAACGCAGGAGCTTTGCTACCTTAGGGTCCGCGAAATACCGCTGCAGAGCGAGGAGTGATCGGAAAGTACCACACCGATTTTCGAGGAGCTTTCTTCCTCTTCTTGTATCGAGTGACGCTGCACACCGGACATATGGTAGACTCGCGTGCTCGTCCCGATAAATGATGCAATTGTTCATGCACACATGGTATTTCACGGCGGTAAATCCAGAGGACACACGATTTTCTTCGCCTCCTCGAACTGGTCGGGCACTTGTTCCCCTTGGGAAGACGTTCGTGCGAATGACATGTTCTCGCCGAAGCACGCGCCGGTCATTTTGTGTTTTACCTTCATCTCGAGCCATGGCGTTACTTTCAGGCGGGTATCCTCGGGCCTGCATCCTTCATACAATGGAGTAACCGCGTCTATCTCTAGTTGATCCAGCTTGGCTTTCTCTCGGGCGGCAGCTCTTGCGTTATCCGTCCGCTTGAGAAGCAGCTCTTGAATATGAGGGTCCTGTACCCAGCCTCCATCGTCGTCTGCTCTGGCATCTTCATCTTGATCTTCCTCATCGTCATGTACGACATCTTCTACATGATGACTGTGTACAGCATCACTGTCGTGATCATGTCCTGGAGATTCTTCGTCTTCTCGCCCGCCCTCGCCGCGGTGGTACTTGTCTTGTTGCCCTTCCTCATTTCTTGCCTGGCCCCGGCCATGGACGACTTGATAGTCATCTTCATCACCTTGCCACCGATAGCCATCCATGAAACCACGCAAGAGCAGGTGGTCCCGCACCTGCCCGGAATCCGGGTCCGCAATAAGGCTCTTCAGCTTGCATCTTCGACATGGACATCTTATCTCCGTCTCGTTCTTTTGAAGCATCTCGGCCTTCGGAGCTCAAAACCTATTCACGATGCCTTCGGTCATCGTGCGGACCATGGTCGCTCATGGGTAGAGCAAAACGATATGTTAGAACCAAGAAAAAATTTGGCATGACCTTCCCTAAAAATAGGACCAAAAAGAATGCATAGTGCCAAAATTCTCGCCGAAACGGAAATGAATCAAAACATTCCGGCAAAATATTGGCAACTATCGCATATTTCAAATACCGGTACCTTCAAACACAAACATATATGCAACACCACAAACACATGCAACACCACAAACATACATAGATCTAGCTAGGCCACAAAAAGTGCATGTGCACGTTGTTGGAGCGAGCTAGGAAGAAAAAAAAGTAGATCTATATCATAAAGATAGCTTTCCCTTACTTACCTATCAAAAAAAGGTAATTTCACCACTAAATTTTGTTGAATTTATGGTGAAAATGAGGTGAGGAGGAGGAGATGGCCGAAAGCTTGGAGAAGGAGGTGGATGGAATGAAGTGGGGAAAGTGAGTGGGTAGGTGTGGGCTGTCCAAAATATCTTGTTGGTCCCAGGTTACTAATGGCGCACCGTAGGAAAATGCGCCATTAGTAACCCTGGTTACTAATGGCGCATCAGCAGACGGTGCGCCATTAGTAGTTTTGCAAAAAAGTAAAAATAATAAGTATATATACTAATGGCGCATCACCTCTTAGTGCGCCATTACTAGTTTAAACTAGTAATGGCGCACTGTGCGACGATGCGCCATTAGTAGTTTTGCAAAAAAAAGAATAAAACAAAATTTACAGTAATGGCGCACTGCCTGCTTGGTGCGCCATTAGTAGTTATAGATAGTAATGGCGCATTATGGACCAGATGCGCCATTAGTATGTATGGGAAAATGGAAAAAAAAATCATACTAGTGGCGCACCCTGTTTACGGTGCGCCATTAGTGTCTTCCACACTAATGGCGTATCACAAACAGGTGCGCCATTAGTATATAGTAGTGGCGCACTGCTTCCACGGTGCGCCATTAGAATCAATCTTATCTATAGCCCTTTTCCTAGTAGTGACTTGTCTCACGCACGATTCGCTAGTTTGCCGTCGCGAGAGAGCCAATTCGGCTCTCCCAGCCAGGCAAGGATTTAGGTGCAGTTACGAGCAAACTTGCATCCAAAAGCAAAAAAAATATGACTCTACCAAACGCACATCCTTGCTAGGCAAGGCTAAAACTGTCCTTGCCTTAGAACCAAACGCACCCTTAGTTATTCCAGGCCATTCTTACTCCTCTTCCGAAGCCGAGAAGACTTGTCGGTAAATGAAGTATCAATGATATGTCTACCTGGTTAGTACCTTGCTCTCAGCAATCAAGCATATAAACTATCTGGAGAAACAATAAGCCTCCAAGCTTGTTGCATGAGAAGTGCCTGGTTGAAGCACTCTGTATCTTTGAAGCCCATACTACTGAGGAGCTTCGGTTTTGTCAGGGTGTTCCAAGCTCACTAGTGAACTTTCCTTTTTCAGTGCTCTCACCCAACCACAATTTCCTAATGCATTTCATATTATATTCATGGATGATATTGGGAAATGTGAAAATACTCATCGCATACGTTGGAATGGCTTTAGCGGTCAACTTGACCAACACCTCTTTCTCTGATCAACGCTTAGTAAACCTCTCATTTATTTTATTTTCTCGAATACACATAGACCGTATCATTTCATTGATAGAGAGAGGAGTTTACATGCGCTTGGCCAAGCTACACACTCGTGGCCAGACCTACACAAAGTTACAGTTACAAGGTTCGATCAAGGCGGTTCAAAAACAAAGGAGCACAGTCCTTTTGCGCCAGCCGTGGCCCACATTACTGCCTCGGCCAGAGCGGCACGAGAGGCCTCGGTCACTGATGGGCGGATGCCGTTGAAGGTGCAGGCATTTCTATGCTTCCATAGGGTCCAGGCGACGATAATCACAAGGGAGGCCGTGCCCTTACGAAGAGAAGCTGGGGCAGAGGACGTGGATGCCTGCCACCAGTCGAAGAAGGGCTCGTGGCCAAGAGGAATGCTGCTGGTGAGTCGTAGCCTGGAGAATACATCGTGCCACACCATGCGAGAGAAGGAGCAACCGATCAAGAGGTGTTGCATGGATTCAGTGGCCTGGTCGCAGAATGCGCAGGCGTGGCTGTGTGGCAGTCCGTGGCGCGCGAGTCTCTTGTTTGTCCAGCACCGGTCTTGTAAGGCCAGCCACATGAAGAACTTGACGCTAAGAGGGGCCCAAGTCTTTCAGGTGAGTTTGGCATGCGGGGATGAGATGGAGCCAAGGAAGAGAGCGTCGTAGCAGGTTTTTGCAGAGTATGTGCCATTTGCTGTCCATCGCCACCGAAGAATGTTGGGTTGCCCGGAGGTTGATAACGGGAGTAAACGCCCCCATAGCTCAATGTATTGAACAGTCGCCAGGGGGCCCAAGGCGCCAACGATGTCCTGAACCCAAGCCCGGTCCTGGAGTCCGTCGGCCACGAGGCGACGTTGGCGGCGTCCCTTGGGCACCATAGCAAAGATAGCCGGCGTGATCTCGGCGATGCACTGGCCATGAACCCAATGGTCGGTCCAGAATTTGCAAGTGCGCCCATCGCCAAGTTCCTATCGGGTGGAAGCACGGAAGATGCCCTGCGTCTCGGGGTCGGCAGGGGGAGGAAGATGGCTCCAGGGACGCGTCTGGTCCGTTGCCTGAAGCCAGAGCCAGCGAGTGCGGAGGGAGATCCCAGTGCGGTGCAGGTCGCGGATGCCGAGCGTGCCGAGCTGCAGCGGCATGCAGACGCGGCGCCAGTTAACCGTGCAGTGTCCAGAAGTGGAATCCTTCCTGCCGTGCCAGAAGAACTCACGGACGAGGCGGTTGACCAATTTGAGCACGTGGGCATTTATGAGCTGGAAATTATCCGACCTTCAAGGGTTTGGCAGCCCCAATTACTTCTCAAAGGTACTTCTCTTGTCACCCAGGATGGATTTCACTTCATTTGCACACCGGTCACATAACTATTTTACCAATGATGTATGTTGTTGGTTTGATTCAAAAACTAAAGTGTTGTCGTCTACGAAGAGCAAATTAGAAATACTTGGTGAAGTTCTTGCAATTTTGAGTTCATGCAAATCACCGTTTGCGATAGCTTTATTTTTTTTTTAGGAAAGGAGGATGACCCCCGGCCTCTGCATCTGGGAGATGCGTACGGCCACTTTATTGATTATTCTCAACAACCGTACAAGTGTTACAACAATGTGTCTGAATCCACCATCTTGGCAACATATGCCGCTACTCCTATCCAAAATGATTAGGGGGTGCTAGCTGGGCCACTATCCAAACCACTCACCTAAGCCTAACATCAAAAGCCGGAAGCCGAAACTCATTTGGAAGCCCCAGCCGAGCCACATACCGGGTCTGGGGCACAATCCGGTCAGACGCACTCGTGTGTCGTCGCCGCCATCTTCCACAGGTCCGTCTTCAGAACATATTGAGGCTTCTACCTTGTCTGTCCACTCTGCCATCGTCGTCACCATGACGCCAGACAGCTTCCTCCTCCTGCACGAGTCCATCTCTGCGCATCAGACGCCGAGTCTCCACAGCACCATGCCGCCGAGATCCGCCACCCTCAATGTGAAAGATGAAGCACCGCTCCACCAAAGTCGCCGTCCTCTAGTCCCTCGAGCCGTGTGCACCTCCAAGAATGACGCCCCCAGGGGGGAAACGACACCAGAGAGCCGCCGTCATCCGATCTACTGATCTAGGGTTTCCCCCGGAGGTAGCAGAGAGTGGCCTTGAATCTCCACGACGATGCCTTCAGGAAGGGAACGATGCAGACAGCGTCGCCATCGCCGGCCTAGGCAATAGACAATAGCAGGTTTTCATCCAGATCTGATAGAAGACCTCCATCTCTCGTACACGGGTCGCCGTCCGAGAAAGCCGCCGACGAGCAGGCGCCGGAGCAGTCCCGCCGCCGCTGCGCGCAGACCAGCCGACCACGTGGTTGCAGCCACCGCTGCAATCCACCTCTATGCAGAGCCCACGAGGACCTGCGCCGCCACCCCGCGACGCTCGCTACCGCCAGGGACCAAATCCGTGCGGATCTAGCAGGAGGCGTGCTGGCCCGCCACCGCCCGATCGACCAGCGGCAGCCGCCAGGCATGCCGCCCACCAGGTCGCCGCCAAGGCAGGCCACCCGACGGAGCGCCGCCGCCGCTAGCCCCGCCATAGGCTAGCGCCCCGCCGAAGCCGCCCCCGCCCGCCATGACCATGGGCGGAGGGGAAAGGAAGGCCCCGCCGCCGCCCCGGCCGGCCTGGCTTCGCCCGGCGGCGCCACCGGGCGGCGGCGAGGGAGGTGGGCAGAGGAGGGAGGAGAGAGGCGGTGGCCGGGATGGGTTCCCCTCGGGGCGCCCACGGGAGCGCCGCGAGAGGTTAGGTTAGGTTCCCTCCTTCGTGGCCGATAGCTTTATTTAGGAGACGCAATAATCCATACCTCTTCTATTACCTTTTCTGTAGAGCTAAAAGTCAACAATGGTGGAAGGAGCAAACTACGGGTCAGAAGGAAAAGGAAAAGGGCCGGCCTGCATTGTTGGTCCAATCCATACCACTGCATCTGAGGTAAACGTCGAAAGTCCCACGACAATGTAGAGCTCTGCTTTGCAACATCCCCCAAAGGTGTTATGAAGGTAAGCACTGATGCTGCCTATAATGCTTCCAAAAGAGAGGCGACTGACAGGCTTCTTATCCGTGATCACAACAGAAGAGTGTTGATGACCGAAGGGCACATATTGCTTTCTTGCCTCTGTGCTAAGGAAGTTGAGGTACAGGCATGCATATGAAGCTAATCTGAACTTCCAGGAGGGCAGCATTATCATGGAGTCAGACTGTGTGGCTGAAACCAATGCCATGCCAACTACTGTTAACTTATCTACTTGGAGAGATGCATACATTGAGCTGGGAGCACTTCGTGAAGGGAATTGGCAATATTCTTATTGCAAAAATAATGGGCAAGGACATCAACAAGGTTGCACAGTTGATAGCAAAATCTACTCGAACCAATACGGGAGGTGTTGTTTGTCAAACCCGTCTCCTTTTTTACTTTGAAGAACTTGTGTAACCAATCTACTTTGATTATATATAAGTGTTGTCCTCTCCCTAAAAAAGGCTATGAAAAGGTTGATATTGCTCCTTCCAGTTCATATCAAAAAAATAATGCTCTGTAGTGTGGCGGCTTGCACTTATGAGCTGATCTTGATGATTGTAACAGGTGTTTCATGACCAAATAAAACTCTCTCTCACGATAAAAAATATTATTTTTCTGATCTATCATGTCCATTTTATGTTTTATTCCCCTGTAGGATATTGCTCCTTCCAGAAGTTAATTTTTTCGGGGTGAAAGACAGATGGCGGCGGTGTGCCTTCGGCTTGTTTCAGAAGTCGTCGCTAGATGGACTAGTGATCTAGATTTCTGTCACTTCTGGTGTTCTTTGTACTTCCCTGATAGTTGATGAATAGATCAGATTTTTTTCTTGCAAGAAAAACAATGTAGATGACTATATAAAGATTATTCCATGACCGACATATCTCTCTTCTTATTCGTCATGTCCATTCATGTTTCATTAGAGCAACGAATATAACCCCGGTGGCAGGCCTATAAGCAGCCATGTTAGGGCATCTCCAGCCGTTGGCCCCCCAGGGAGCGTCTAAAAGCGCAGCCTGGGGGTGAGCCGGCGCAAAAAATGGCCCTGGGGGCGAGTCGGTCCCCAGCCGTCGGCCCCCAAGGCCGCCCCCAAGCGCGCATTAAAAAGAAAAGAAGGGCCGTTCGCCGAAGTTATGATAAAAACTAGTTAAATTTCGGTTAAACATGGCAAATTTCGGCGAAATTCGTGCATTTTCATTACATTAACCTAATCTAAAGAAGAAAGGGGCTGAAGTCGTCGCCGCCGTCGCCGCCATCGTCGTCGTCGGCCTTCTCCTCCTTGACGCGTGCGCCCATGCTGCACCCGGCATCGCCATGGCGAACTGGCGGCGGCTCATCGTCGTCGTCGTCGTCGCTGTCGCATAGGACGACAACCCCGTCTTCATCGCGGCCGCGTCGGCGCTCCTCGAAGCGGCGCAGGGCGGCGCGCTGGCGCTCCTTCACCTTCTCCCGGCGCGCCTTCTAGTCCTGGCACGCCCATTCTAGGGCCGCGTCGTCGTCGTCGAACTCCGCCTTCACCGGCGCCAGCCCCGGCTCCGCCTTCACCGGCGCCAGCCCCAGCTCCATCTTTGTCTTGACGAAGCGCGGAGGAGCCGACGAGGAGGAGGCGCGCCGGCCGCCCTCGTTGATGACGATGCCGGCGTTGCGAGTGCGTCGGCCGAGCGGCGACTCCGCCGCGGGCTCGGCCTTGACGCCGAGCAGGGCCGGAGTGCCGGAGGAGTGCGATGAGGATCGGGAGGAGGAAGAGGAGGAGGACCCGAACCTCCTTGGCGCCCATGGCCCGACGCGTCGGTGCTGCGCCGGGAGGTACGCCAACGGCGGGTCGTTGCCGCCCTCGAGGTACGTGAGCACGCCCTCGTGTGTGCGGCCGGGGACGCCCCACCAGAGGCGGCGCCCCTTGCTGTTCTGCCGACCGCCGACCACCGGCGCGCCGTTGGTGGACGCCAATCGCTGCTGCTGGCGGCGCTCGAAATACGCCGCCCAGGCCGCATGGTTGTCGGCGGCGTACTGGGGGAGCGAGAGTTGGGCGTCGATGAGGGACGCGCGCACGATCTCGACCTCCTCGGCGGCCGGCCGCCGCGGCGTCGGGCAACGGGGGAATGGGCACTCCCCCGGCGCTGAGTCTCCACCCTGTTGGCCCGGCGCGCATGTCCGGCGGCGCCGGGATGTTCGCCTGGAACAGGAGCCAGGACTCCTGTTCGCGGAGCGAACGGCGGCCGAAGCCGTTGGCCGCCGCCTCGTCTCCGGGGAAGCGTTCTGCCATGGCGACGGCGGGGCTGGGCGGGCTCGGGAGAGGTAGAGGGAGGGGCTGGACGGCGGCGAGGGGAGTGGAGGCCGCCGGCTTTTATAGCCGGGCCGCGCCCGTGTGTACGCGTGCGAGGGAGGGGAGGCGTCGGCGCGCCGTCCCGTGAAGCGCCGCCCATGAGAGGAATCAATGGCAAGGCTGACCGGCGGCAACCTTGCCATTGATTCTGATTCCCCGCGGGAACCGAGGCCGTTGGGGGAAGACGAGGCACCGAGTCGCTGACGCGGCTGGCCCGCGGCTTTTTCACGCCAAAACAGCTCGCCCCGGCGCCCCCGGGCGCCCTCCAGCGCGCCGGGTTCGGGCTGGGTTCGCCGACGCTGTTTTCGGCCCAAGCCGGGAAAAATCGGACTCCTGAAAGCGCGACTGGGCCGTTTTTTCGGCGCCGGCGCGAAAAATTCGCCTGGGGAGGCCTTCCTGGACCGCGGCTGGAGATGCCCTTAGCATCTTTCCGGCCCAGTAACGTTGTCCGGTCAAAACTAACGTCTGGCGTACTACTGACAGCCGCCATCGATGATAAAACCAAAGCCGGACCCATATGGAAGCAACCCCATCAACATCCGCTCGGCCCATTTGTCAGAATCTTTGACCGTTAAACCGATGACTTCCTCACAAAAAATGATCTCAGGTCACAAATATGCTGATTTTTATTACCACCCAATGTAAATAGCACGCTCATATGTGGCAAATCATTCATTTGAGAAAAATAGACTAAAATAAATAAACCACTCTCAAAATTGTAACGAGTCATGCAGATGTGTTCTGACTTCTGAATTGGTGTTGCCGAAAAAGGCTTTCGCCCCGCTTTATAAATAAAGCAATGACCAACAACATCCAGGTACAGACGCACACCACCACAATACACGCACACACCCAAGGCGGGATACATAGGCATTGAGCGCAGCAACACGACCCTCAGCACTACTCAAGCAACCGGGGCTCCACCATTGAACACGCCACCACGAAGAGATGCAGCCACATACGACGAACCGTGGGCTCCAAGACGGTGCCTTCAAGAAGGGTACGACACGGGAGCGCCACCACCGCCCGATCCGAGGATCAAGGTTTCCCTCGGAACCACACGACAGACAATGAGAGTCGCGACGACGCCTTCAAGAAAGGAACGATCTACGCCGCCGCCCGTCTGTCCGGAGATAGAGCAGATTTTCACCCCGGCCCATACTCACTGCCATCGAACACCGCACCCCGACAACCATGCCGCCCACACGGCCATGGGCACCGAGTAGCACCAAGCGACGGGCTCTGCCCGTGAGCACGGCGCAACCACCACGAGGGCCGCCCCCCTAGAATCCAAGACCTAGGAACCACCTCAACCGACACCTGCCTCTACCCCAACGGAAGAGACGATCGGATCCAGGGGCACACAAGTCCATCTTCAGCGGGAGAATTGCTCTCCTGTCTCTTAAAGAAAAGAATTGCTCCACTAAAGTTGCAATCATCATTGGTTCACCACGGTCCGATCAGCATTTCATCTCTTTTTACTTGTATGCATGATTTTGAATCTGAGGTTTGTTGATCTGGACAACATCAATCATGAAGCCAAAAGTTGTTTCTTCAGCCTTGGGAAAATCACCGGTGTCCTGCTTATCATTCAGGTCATTGCAGGATGCATAGGTGTGTGTGTGCGCGCGCGTGCCGGTGGTTCAGATGTATAAGGAGTTCGCCGCCCAGAGGCAATTCCTTCAAACAGCATCGTCACTTCCCTCTGGTTCGCTACTACAGGCTTTGCCTTGGGCACCCTGCAAGTAGAACACATAAATAGATTTCAGAAACATTGTTTAGTGTGGCTGTACTGTAGAGGTGCGTATATATTGTCAAGCTTCTGCATATCTCGGGGGATCGAACCAATATGTTTTGCAACTTCCATTTTCTTTCTGGCGTGATCTTTTGTTCCGGGAACTGAAAGAAAAAATTAACTTTCACTTCAGCAACATATATAAATCCAGCTCAGAGATAAAGCCAAATTCCAAAATAAAGACACGTTTCCCCGCAAGGACATAGGAAATAGAACAAGGTCGACTAAACATTTCTTTTCATTCTCCTTTGACCAACAGATGACAATGCTCTTCTGAAATCTATGTAGAGGCAGAACATGTTGTTTCAGTGATGACTCAAGTTGACTTGGAGTATGTGAAAAATCTCATACAAAGCATGCTTACCTTTTCGTCGATGCAAGCCACATAGGTTTCATACTTGAAACACAAACATGCAAAATAATTAGCAAGACAAGACAATAAAACAGGAACTTTTGTTGAACAGCTGAAGTAACATATATTTCTCCATGAAGAACCATGAAGAAGACGAGCCTAGCATCTTTTTCATCCAACCATGAAACGCAGGTCGCATCTTTCGAAGTTCAGTTTAATCCGACTCATGCGTGAGGGGAATATGTTCTGTTGATATATTTCCCCAAAGCATCATAGAAATCCATGTGAGTATCTGTTAAAATAATAAAACATCAGCGTCACCAAGCCCTATAAACAATGGAGGAACACCAGTGCTCCATGCAGATTATGTGTTTGAATTGTAGTTTGTATTTTAGTAACTTTCTCATGGCATCCTAATAACTACTGTGGGACATATCTCTTGTGCATTTTTATATGTTCTAGCCTTTGGCTCATACCCTTCATGAATACTTACTTAATCAGTGTATGAATTATAGTGCCAACACTTCTCTAGGCTAAGCTATATCACTGCAATTGATCAAGTGCTGGCAACAAATTGCTTTATCTGGTTAATTCTATTAAAATGAGAAGACGCCTTAATTGAAGTATTATCATTAATATGCACTCTTTGTATACTTACTTATGCAATGCATGTAAAATTTCCAATATTGCACTCACTATCGGAATCGGCTCGTATGTCGAGTGCCCGACGATTGCCATGTGGATTCTGTCAGGCAGTCGGCAAAGCCAAGTGAATATAAAATATACTCGGCAAAACCAAAAGACTCGGCGAAGCCCCGCTCTTGCAAGTGTGCAGCAGAAAAAAAACTTGGGAAAAGCTGCGCCCTTAGGCAGAGGCACACTATGCCGATTGTCCTATGGACGGCACTCGGCAAACAGAAATGACACGTTTACACTGTATGCAACATTATAAATACTCGGCAAAACCAAAACACTTGGCGAAGCCCTGCCTTTGCGAGTGTGCAGCAGAAAAAACTTGGCAATAGCCTGGCCCTATGGCAAAGCCAATCTATGCTGAGTGTCCTATGGACGGCACTGGGCAAACAGAATTGACACGTGCACGCTGCATGCAACATTAAAAATGCATTCTAGTGCTAAAATTGCACTCTCGATGCCATGCCACCAGGAATTCTGATGCTAATAGTATTTTTAGCAACGTCGGGAGCTGAGGATCTTTCCATTCTCCTCTGGTCATACTGCTCATGAAGAAATCAACAAGCCATTTTGTCCACAAACAAGATATGACGGAGAAAAGAAATGTTTGAGAAAATGATGCAAGGAGGAACATATGCCAACTTATATAGATTTAATAAGCCTAGGGAGTCCATGCCAGAAAATGTAACTAGTGTCACAGAAAGAAAACAATCTTTTTTATAGGATTATTAAGGAGCAGAGCTAGCGATTTCAATGATAAAATCAGATCAGTACAGGAAGCACGGGACCAGCCAAGGATGAAGCTACATCACGAAGCTACTACTACTATAAATTAGGGCACATCGTCGACAGCAAGACACATGACTGACCGGAACTACACATTGGATGAAGAGACAAAACAGACATAATGCAACCAAGTCTTCAGCAATTCTACAGGTGCAACACCCCAAGAGACCAGCCAGAAGCTGCAGCAACTTGTGCCCAGCAAACAGCCAATCCATCATCTTGGCATTCTGCAGTGAAGTCCTTATCATGGAGGTAGCAGCATGACATTTGAGGTCGAGCAAGTCATGAAGGCCTACGAGTTAGGTTTGGCGGAAATGATCTAGTTGATCTTTAACTTTTGGGTAGGGATTGAGGAGAACCTCAGCAAGACTCAAAGGTCCTTCATGAACGATACCACTTTCAGTTCCAGGACAATATACAGGCACCTGGGAGACAGTGAGGAATTTTTTTCTCGCCGTCGCCAAGGTCACACCAGGCATATATCCTATCAATACTGAATACAGTACAAAAAGTGTTGTAGATGCAGTTGTGCTTGATGGAAGGAAGCTTATCTGCGTCGACTACCATGCAGTTGCCATGACTTAGGAAGAGCGTACTGCTGCCGAGACTTTCAATTGGTTCAAGTAGCTTCCGCTCGACATCAATGCTGAAAACTTCAATGGTTTCAAGTTGCTCTTTAACAACCAGCAGCCTACAGGTTGCCTCAACAAGAGCAACAATGTATTTCATGTCAATGTCCAATATTCGCTTGGCATACCAGTGCTCACCAGTCCAAACGATCTCGCATAAGGTTCCTCCGGAACTGAGAACAAAAACATTGCCAGCATATGTGACGATGCTCTGCAGGTAGAACCATGGTTTACGATTTCGACGTGGCAAAAATTTCGCTCACCCTCGAAATGGTCGAAATTTCGGAAATTTCGTAAATTTCGAAAACTGTTTCGTACAAATCAACGAAATTTTTGTTTGAATTCAAAAAAAAAAATTAGAAAATATATAAAAGAGGACGTAGTGCACAACTATCGCAACTGCATTACTAGTGTGATGGTTAGTCCATGGCCTAACATGCTGCTGGTCGTGGTTCGAACCTCAGCTAAGACTTTTTTTTTTGTCACAAATGTATATTTGGTGCAAAAATAATCAAAATGTTGGTAACATGATTCGAACCGTCGAGCTACTGATCGGTAAAAACTGTTCCTACCGCTGCGCTACTATAACCTATGTTAATTCTTGCTGATACATGCTCGTTTTTACATAGAAACTCAAACCCATCGAAATTTCTTCAACGAAAGGCAAAAATTTCGCCCATCCTTGAAATTGTCGAAATTTCGGAAATTTCGAGAAATTTCGACGAAATTGTAAACCATGGGTAGAACAGGTCTAAGCTGGCCCGTGGAATCAGCGGAACAAAGCGCGTTACCAGACGGAAGATCATCGAATTCGTGTTGGGAAGAGAAGATGATCATCGATTCATCGGCTCAGAGCTAGTGACTGCCGTATCCACCCAAGGTTCCGGAGGTATTGGCGCCCAAGGTTCCCGAGGTATCGGCGCCGCAATGGGAAGCATGCGGGCGCTCCCGGTCCCCGAGGACGAGGAGACCGTCGGACGCACCGACGAGGATGTAGTCACGGAGCACGGGGCAGCGCAGGCGACGGAAGTGAGCTGTGGTGACGTTGAGGAAGAGGGGCCGGCCTTAGTCGTCGTCAGCCTCGTTGAGCAAAACCCACTGCCGTGGGCGGAAAAGGAGGTCGGCGACCGCGGCGTGCGGAGATGGCTTGGCGACGGCAGAGCGCCAGCCAGGGCAGACGGCCCTCATGGCCATGTACTCGTCGACGCCGCTGGTGGAGAGGAGGCAGTCGGCGATGAGCTGGACGAGCTCCGGCTGTAGCGACGCCCATTCCACCCTGGTGGATCCTTGCGGCCGCTGCGGTGCTGCCTCGCGCTGCTCCTGTCGCTCTCCTCCATTGCGGCGTCACCGATGCCGTGGTCCTCGACAAAGACCTCGAGCGCGCCGCCGACTCCCACCGACTGGTCGTGTGATGGCAATGGACGGATCTGGACGAGTTGCTGAGGCGATGCTTAGGGTTCGGGTTCGGGGGAGCGAGGAAGAGGAAGAGGCTAATGGCGGCGGCGGAGGGATGGATTTGGGGGAGAAAGGAAGGACGGACGGAGACGGGCGGCGGCTGGATGTGGGGGAAATTAGGGGCTACGATGGTGCGGTTGGGCTTGGCCCGGTGGAATAGTCGCTGGACTGATGGTACTGGAAAATTGGTACAACTAAAAAAAGGAAAATTGGTTCCATTTTGAGGGTCCCGATAACTGCCACACGTGTGGCATGGACAGGGACCCGCCCGCACGCCTCGTATGGCATGGACAGGAACCCGCCCGCACGACCGCGTCCGGGCGCGCAATGGCACAGCCCGCACGTCCGGTGTGTGGCAATCCCGCCCGCACGACCCCGTCCGGGCCAGACGACCCCGTTGCCCGCATGACCCAGCCGTTCCCGGCCTCCGATCAATCCCCGCTCCCGACTGCCGCCATCGTCCCCCACCTCTCTAACCCCTACCTCCATCGCCGGCCTTCTCTGGTTGCCATGGCAACCAAAGCAGATCCGTAGGGCCTTCCCACCGCAAACCACACCCCAACCCTCCCCCACCCCCGCCCCCCACTCCAACCCCGCCCTCCAAAGACGATCAGCTAAAAGCAGGTGAAATCTCCCGATCGCATACTGTTTCTCATCCTTCTTCTGGGCAGAAAATTGCAAATTTAAAGATGAAGGTGGCGACTGGATCCACGCTATAGGAGTAAAACACTACATGGTTCTGTGTATCTTCGCATTTGCCAAGCAGAATACACCAGATCTGCCATGTATTACGCTTGAGATTAACTTAAGTTCCTAGTTCGCTTGACGCAAGTAGTTGGTAATGAAATGGATGAGTAGGAATCCCTAAAAAAGGAGAGGAATGACAAATTTTGAATAAAGGGAGTGGGAAAAATTAATTGCCACTTGTCTCTAACATCGGTTGCCACCTTTCATTTTCAGTAACTGCCACCATGTTAACCTGTTGCTTGCCATCCTATTGTAGTGGTTGTTGCCATCGAATCAAACGGATAGCTAGCACCCAAATTTTAGAAAAAGAGTGTGGATGTGCATGTCCTACTTGTCATGATGTGTTGGTTGCCTACGCATGAAAATGTGATAACACTGACGTGTTATCTTCTACGTGCAAGCAGCAGAAGAATACAATTCTTGTGGATTGTTGATGCGTTCTTGTTCATGCAGTGATTGAGAACACATTGGAAGAAACGAGACGCGGAAAGAATGAATCACGAAGATGGCGCTGATACTTGGGGTTCTCAAAGACCAGAAACGCCCCCTTGGGATGCATCAGAGTACAGTCAACTTATTTCTGTAGGGCCGTTGCTGCCACTACTAGAACAGTATGCAGGCATTGGTATGATGCGTGATAACAAAAGAAAAGAACAGTTGCCATGTTCGCAACGATGAAGATGACATTCTACTTATGTCGTACACTGTCATTTTTTCGCAGGTTCTTATGACCAAAACACACTCAGGGGGCCTCCGTGGCAAGTTCAGTCACAGGGCGCTCAAACTGACAAATGTACGGGTGGCCAACTTCAACTAGGTAATATGGCTAATCAAGGTAACACATACGAAAAAGAACACATCCTGGTCTGGACATGAAAAATAAACTTGCAAAGGTTGGCAAAAGACTCACGAGTTATGACGGGGGAAATGCAGAGCCTTCATGCAGCACGTGGCATCAGGCAGCACCCATGTACCTACCATCGACGTCATACACAGGTGAGTCCATAAAAAGTGAAGTTGCGGACGGTGAATTAGCAGAAGGAGCATAGTTGACAACTGCAGTTGCCATGACTGGACAACTGCAATTGCCATGGAGGAACAACTGCAGTTGCCATGCCAGGACAACTGTAGTTGCCATGTATTGACCAACTACTACGATGCTTACAGGTTATTACGGTGGTGGTACCCCGGCAAACGTCTCGTGGCAAGCTTCACAGATTGCAGATAGAGCACGTCAATTTGGTGTGACAGACCACACAAGATGGGCACATGCAGCACAACAAGGTAAGGAAAAAATTGAACCACAAAAGAGCACTACATTTGTTTTTGTGGCAAAAAATAGCACGTGACGAAAGAGAAGATTTGTAGCAGTGATGGTGGACAAAATCAAGCATAAAACGCTAACAAGTGGTTGTGTGCAATGAGTCATATATTGTCTTTGGAAATTTGCCAACTGCTAAAAGCATGTGTGCAGCACTAATGGTTGATCGCATTTGCCTAGTGAGATCAAGCCTAGAATGCAAAAGTTTTGATGCTCGAACACAGTGGTTGCCATGTATTGGTAGCAGTATTTGCCATGTATGCAGGACTGCAGCTGCCATGCATATAGAATCCAAGTTTTCATACTAAAAAGGAGCTGGTTGTCGTGCATTGGCAAACAATAGTTGTCATGTTTGTTGGACTGTAGCTACCATGACTGGACAACTACAGTTGCCATGCATGTCCACACGCAGACTCACGGCTTGCTGTTTGAATGATCTCATGCCAAATCACTCGAAGTTGATGTGATCCGTTGCGATAAAACATGTTATTCAAGCAAAATCTTACTCTCGTACCTGTTTTTTCTATTACAGGGCATATAACTACAGTGAACATCAGCGCGGGGACATCTACTGCGGGGAGCTCTGAGCGCATGGAAGACGCGTTCCACCAGCCAGCAGACAATCATGCCGCAAACAATGCCGAGTCAGAGTCGGAAATGGCAATCATTCCAGCAATGACGACAGGCACCCCTTTGAACACAAGCACTGGCAACACTCAAGTAGATGAAACTGCCGCCGATACTGAAGTGAATGATGAAACTCATGACGAAGCACAAGGGGATGATGGGAAATCAGAGATCATGGTACCTCAGCCACCGTACGTTGGGCAGAGATTTGAATCATTTGCAAAAGCAAAGGAATTCTACCAGACATATGCAAAGTTCCATGGGTTTGCGGTCAACACCGAATACCATAGGAAAAGTTAAGAAAACTAACGAGTACAGCAGAGGTGAGATGAGGTGCCACAAGGCACGAAGGAACAAGAAGGGGAAAGGTGTTGCGCCTGTCGTTCCGGAACGAAAAAGAGGTATAATTCTCAAGACGGGATGCCCTGTCCGGTGTAAGCTAAACATAGATGGAACACGGTATATGGTCACTGAATATTTTGACGAGCACAACCACAAACTCATAAAGAAGTTCGACCCGGTAAAATTTCTGACCACGCATAGAGGATTCACCCCCCTCGAAAGGAAATTCATAAAGCTGCTACATGATTGTAACGTCAGTCCATCAAGAATAGTCCAGATACTATCACTCATCCACAGCAAAAAGGAGACTCTGAGTAGCATGCCCTACATACCAGCTTGTTGGAAATATGCCCTAGAGGCAATAATAAAAGGATTATTATTATATTTCCTTGTTCATGTTCATGCAATAACTGTATTATCCGGAAATCGTAATACACGTGTGAATACATAGACCATAATATGTCCCTAGTAAGCCTCTAGTTGACTAGCTCGTTGATCAACAGATAGTCATGGTTTCCTGACTATGGACATTAGATGTCGTTGATAACGGGATCACATCATTAGGAGAATGATGTGATGGACAAGACCCAATCCTAAGCATAGCACAAGATCGTGTAGTTCGTTTTGCTAGAGCTTTTCCAATGTCAAGTATCTTTTCCTTAGAGCATGAGATCGTGTAACTCCCGGATACCGTAGGAGTGCTTTGGGTGTATCAAATGTCACAACATAACTGGGTGACTATAAAGGTGCACTACAGGTATCTCCGAAACTGTTTGTTGGGTTGACACGGATCGAGACTGGGATTTGTCACTCCGTATGACGGAGAGGTATCTCTGGGCCCACTCGGTAATGCATCATCATAATGAGCTCAAAGTGACCAAGTGTTTGGTCACGGGATCATGCATTACGGTACGAGTAAAGTGACTTGCCGGCAACGAGACTGAACGAGGTATTGGGATACCGACGATCGAGTCTCGGGCAAGTAACGTACCGATTGACAAAGGGAATTGAATATGGGGTTGTTCGAATCCTTGACATCGTGGTTCATCTGATGAGATCATCAAGGAGCATGTGGGAGCCAACATGGGTATCCAGATCCCGCTGTTGGTTATTGGCCAAGAGCCGTCTCGGTCATGTCTACGTGTCTCCCGAACCCGTAGGGTCTACACACTTAAGGTTCGGTGACGCTAGGGTTGTATGAATATGAGTATGCAGCAAACCAAATGTTGTTCGGAGTCTCGGATGAGATCCCGGACGTCAGGAGGAGTTCCGGAATGGTCCGGAGGTAAAGAATTATATATAGGAAGTGTTGTTTCGGCCATCGGGAAAGTTTCGGGGTCACCCGGTATTGTACCGGGACCACCGGAAGGATCCCGGGGGTCCACCGGGTGGGGCCACCCATCCCGGAGGGCCCCATGGGCTAAAGTGGGGAGGGGAACCAGCCCATAGTGGGCTGGTACACCCCCCTTGGCCCACCCCCTGCGCCTAGGGTTGAAACCCTAGGGTGGGGGGCGCCCCACTTGCCTTGGGGGCACTCCACCCCCCTGGCCGCCGCCCCCCTGGGAGATCAGATCTCCAGGGGCCGGCGCCCCCCTTGGGGGCCTATATAAAGGGTGGGGTGGATGGGGCAGCCGCACCCTGAAGTCTTGGCGCCTCCCTCCCCCTGCTACACCTCTTCCTCCTCCCGCAGCATCTTGGCGAAGCCCTGCTGGAGTTCTGCTGCATCCACCACCACGCCGTCGTGCTGCTGGATCATCATCTACCTCTCCTTCCCCCTTGCTAGATCAAGATGGAGGAGACGTCACGCTGACCGTACGTGTGTTGAACGCGGAGGTGCCGTCCGTTCGGCGCTAGGATCTCCGGTGATAGGATCACGAAGAGAACGACTACTTCAACCCCGTTCTTTTGAACGCTTCCGCACGCGATCTACAAGTGGTATGTAGATGCAATCTCTCTCCCATGACTCGTTGCTTAGATTAACTCATAGATGGATATTGGTGAAACAGTAGGAAAATTTTTAATTTTCTGCAACGTTCCCCAACAGTGGCATCAGAGCTAGGTCTATGCATAGTTCTCTATTGCACGAGTAGAACACAATTTTGTTGTGGGCGTAGATCTTGTCAACTTGCTTGCCACTACTAGTCTTTTCTTTCTTCAGCGGTATTGTGGGATGAAGAGGCCCGGACCGACCTTACACGTACGCTTACGTGAGACAGGTTCCACCGACTGACATGCACTAGTTGCATAAGGTGGCTAGCGGGTGTCTGTCTCTCCCACTTTAGTTGGAGCGGATTCGATGAAAAGGGTCCTTATGAAGGGTAAATATAAGTTGACAAATCATGTTGTGGCTTTAAACGTAGGTAAGAAAACGTTCTTGGTAGATCACCTATAGAAGCCACGTAAAACTTGCAACAACAATTAGAGGACGTCTAACTTGTTTTTGCAGCAAGTGTCTTGTGATGTGATATGGCCAAAGTTGTGATGAATGATGAATGATATATATGTGATGTATGAGATCATGTTATTGTAATAGGAATCACGACTTGCATGTCGATGAGTATGACAACCGGCAGGAGCCATATGAGTTGTCTTTATTTTTTGTATGACCTGCGTGTCATTGAAGAACGCCATGTAAATTACTTTACTTTATTGCTAAACGCGTTAGCCATAGAAGTAGAAGTAGTTGTTGGCGTGACAACTTCATGAAGACACGATGATGGAGATCATGATGATGGAGATCATGGTGTCATGCCGGTGACGAAGATGATCATGGAGCCCCGAAGATGGAGATCAAAGGAGCTATATGATATTGGCCATATCATGTCACTACTATATAATTGCATGTGATGTTTATTATTTTTATGCATCTTGTTTACTAAGAACGACGGTAGTAAATAAGATGATCCCTTATAACAATTTCAAGAAGTGTTCTCCCCTAACTGTGCAGCGTTGCTAAAGTTCATCGTTTCGAAGCACCACGTGATGATCGGGTGTGATAGATTCTTACGTTCACGTACAATGGGTGTAAGACAGTTTTACACATGCAAAAACACTTAGGGTTAACTTGACGAGCCGAGCATGTACAGACATGGCCTCGGAACACAGAGACCGAAAGGTCAAACACGAGTCGTATGGAAGATACGATCAACATGGAGATGTTCACCGATGATGACTAGTCCGTCTCACGTGATGATCGGACACGGCCTAGTCGACTCGGATCGTGTAACACTTAGATGACTAGAGGAATGTCTAATCTGAGTGGGAGTTCATTGTAATAATTTGATTAGATGAACTTAATTATCATGAACTTAGTCTAAAACCTTTGCAAATATGTCTTGTAGATCAAATGGCCAACGCTCATGTCAACATGAACTTCAACGCGTTCCTAGAGAAAACCAAGCTGAAAGATGATGGAAGCAACTATACGGACTGGGTCCGGAACCTGAGGATCATCCTCATAGCTGCGAGGAAACAATATGTCCTAGAAGGACCGCTAGGTGATGCACCCGTCCTAGAGAACCAAGACGTTATGAACGTTTGGCAGTCACGTGCTGATGATTACTCCCTCGTTCAGTGCGGCATGCTTTACAACATAGAACCGGGGCTCCAAAAGCGTTTTGAGCGACACGGAGCATATGAGATGTTCGAGGAGCTGAAACTAGTTTTCCAAGCTCATGCCCGGGTCGAGAGATATGAAGTCTCCGACAAGTTCTATAGTTGTAAGATGGAGGAAAATAGTTCTGTCAGTGAGCACATACTCAAAATGTTTGGGTAGCACAACCTCCTGTCCCAGCTGGACATTAACCTCCCGGACGAGGCGGTCATTGACAGAATCCTTCAGTCGCTCCCACCAAGCTACAAGAGCTTTGTGATGAACTACAATATGCAAGGGATGGTGAAAACCATTCCTGAAGTATTTTCAATGCTGAAGTCAGCAGAGGTAGAAATCAAGAAGGAACATCAAGTGTTGATGGTCAATAAAACCACTAAGTTCAAGAAGGGCAAGGGCAAGAAGAACTTCAAGAAAAACGGCAAGGATGTTGCCACACCCGGTAAGCCAGTTGCCGGGAAGAAGTCAAAGAATGGACCCAAGCCTGAGACTGAGTGCTTTTATTGCAAAGGGATGGGTCACTCGAAGCGGAAATGCCCCAAATACTTAGCGGACAAGAAGGCCGGCAACACCAAAGATATATTTGATATACATGTAATTGATGTGTACCTTACTAGTACTCGTAGTAACTCCTGGGTATTTGATACCGGTGTCGTTGCTCATATTTGTAACTCACAGTAGGAGCTGCGGAATAAGCGGAGACTGGCAAAGGACAAGCTGACGATGCGCGTCGGGAATGGTTCCAAGGTTGATGTGATCGCCGTCGGCACGCTACCTCTACATTTACCTACGGGATTAGTTTTAAACCTTAATAGTTGTTATTTAGTGCCAAGTTTGAGCATGAACATTGTATCTGGATCTCGTTTGATACGAGATGGCTACTCATTTAAATACGACAATAATGGTTGTTCTATTTATATGAGAGATATGTTTTATGGTCATGCCCCGATGGTCAATGGTTTATTCTTAATGAATCTTGAGCGTAATATTACACATATTCATAGTGAGAATACCAAAAGATATAAAGTTGATAACGATAGTCCCACATACTTATGGCACTGCCGCCTTGGTCACATTGGTGTCAAGCGCATGAAGAAGCTCCATGCTGATGGACTTTTAGAGTCTCTCGATTATGAATCATTTGACACATGCGAACCATGCCTAATGGGCAAAATGACCAAGACTCCGTTCTCCGGAACAATGGAGCGAGCAACCAACTTATTGGAAATCATACATACCAATGTGTGCGGTCCAATGAGCGTTGAGGCTCGCGGAGGATATCGTTATGTTCTCACTCTCACTGATGACTTGAGTAGATATGGGTATGTCTACTTAATAAAACACAAGTCTGAGACCTTTGAAAAGTTCAAGGAATTTCAGAATGAGGTAGAGAATCAACGTGACCGAAAGATAAAGTTCCTACGATCAGATCATGGAGGAGAACATTTAAGTCACGAATTTGGTACACACTTAAGGAAATGTGGAATCGTTTCACAGCTCACGCCGCCTGGAACACCTCAGCGTAATGGTGTGTCCGAGCGTCGTAATTGCACTCTATTGGATATGGTGCGGTCTATGATGTCTCTTACCGATTTACCGCTATCATTTTGGGGATACGCTCTAGAGACAACTACATTCACTTTAAATAGGGCACCGTCTAAATCCGTTGAGACGACACCGTATGAATTATGGTTTGGGAAGAAACCTAAGCTGTCGTTTCTAAAAGTTTGGGGATGCGATGCTTATGTCAAGAAACTTCAACCTGAAAAGCTCGAACCCAAGTCGGAAAAATGCGTCTTCATAGGATACCCTAAGGAAACCATTGGGTATACCTTCTACTTAAGATTCGAGGGCAAGATCTTTGTTGCCAAGAACGTATCCTTTCTGGAAAAGGAGTTTCTCTCGAAAGAAGTAAGTCGAAGGAAAGTAGAACTCGATGAAGTACTACCTCTTGAACAGGAAAGTAGTGCAACTCGGGAAGATGTTCCTGTGATGCCTACACCAACTGGAGAGGAAAATAATGATGATGATCAAGGTACTTCAGATCAAGTTGCTACTGAACTTCGTAGGTCCACAAGGACACGTTCCGCACCAGAGTGGTACGGCAACCCTGTCCTGGAAATCATGTTGTTAGACAACGGTGAACCTTCGAACTATGAAGAAGCGATGGCGGGCCCAGATTCCAACAAATGGCTTGAAGCCATGAAATCCGAGATAGAATCCATGTATGAAAACAAACTATGGACTTTGACAGACTTGCCCGATGATCGGCGAGCGATAGAAAACAAATGGATCTTTAAGAAGAAGACGGACACGGATGAAAACGTTACCATCTATAAAGCTCGACTTGTCGCTAAGGGTTATCGACAAGTTCAAGGGGTTGACTACGATGAGACATTCTGTCCCGTAGCGAAGCTGAAGTCCGTCCGAATCATGTTAGCAATTGCCGCATACTATGATTATGAGATATGGCAGATGGACGTCAAAACGGCATTCCTTAATGGACATCTTAAGGAAGAACTGTATATGATGCAGCCGGAAGGTTTTGTCGATCCTAAAGATGCTAACAAAGTATGCAAGCTCCAGCGATCCATTTATGGGCTGGTGCAAGCATCTCGGAGTTGGAACATTCGCTTTGATGAGATGATCAAAGCGTTTGGGTTTATGCAGACTTATGGAGAAGCCTGCGTTTACAAGAAAGTGAGTGGGAGCTCTGTAGCATTTCTCATATTATATGTAGATGACATACTCTTGATGGGAAATGATATAGAAATTTTGGACAACATTAAGGCCTACTTGAATAAGTGTTTTTCAATGAAGGACCTTGGAGAAGCTCCTTACATATTAGGCATCAAGATCTATAGGGATAGATCGAGATGCCTCATAGGTCTTTCACAAAGCACATACCTTCATAAGATTTTGAAAAAGTTAAAAATGGATCAGTCCAAGAAAGGGTCCTTGCCTGTATTGCAAGGTGTGAGATTGAGCTCGGCTCAATTCCCGACCACGGCAAAAGATAAAGAAGAGATGAGTGTCATCCCCTATGCTTCAGCCATAGGATCTATTATGTATGCCATGCTGTGTACCAGACCTGATGTAAACCTTGCCGTAAGTTTGGTAGGAAGGTACCAAAGTAATCCCGCAAGGAACACCGGATGAGGTCAAGAATATCCTGAAGTACCGAAAAGGACAAAGGACATGTTTCGTTTATGGAGGTGACGAAGAGCTCGTCGTAAAGGGTTACGTCGATGCTAGCTTCGACACAGATCTGGATGACTCTAAGTCACAAACCGGATACGTGTATATGTTGAATGGTGGAGCAGTGAGCTGGTGCAGCTGCAAGCAGAGCGCCGTGGCGGGATCTACATGTGAAGCGGAGTACATGGCAGCCTCGGAGGCAGCGCGTGAAGCAATTTGGGTGAAGGAGTTCATCACCGACCTAGGAGTCATACCCAATGCGTCGGGGCCGATCAAACTCTTCTGTGACAACACTGGAGCTATTGCCCTTGCCAAGGAGCCCAGGTTTCACAAGAAGACCAGGCACATCAAGCGTCGCTTCAACTCCATTCATGAAAATGTTCAAGATGGAGACATAGATATTTGCAAAGTACACCCGGATCTGAATGTTGCAGATCCGTTGACTAAGCCTCTCTCGCGAGCAAAACATGATCAACACCAGAACTCTATGGGTGTTCGATTCATCACAATGTAACTAGATTATTGACTCTAGTGCAAGTGGGAGACTGTTGGAAATATGCCCTAGAGGCAATAATAAAAGGATTATTATTATATTTCCTTGTTCATGATAATTGTCTTTATTCATGCTATAACTGTATTATCCGGAAATCGTAATACACGTGTGAATACATAGACCATAATATGTCCCTAGTAAGCCTCTCGTTGACTAGCTCGTTGATCAACAGATAGTCATGGTTTCCTGACTATGGACATTAGATGTCGTTGATAACAGGATCACATCATTAGGAGAATGATGTGATGGACAAGACCCAGTCCTAAGCATAGCACAAGATCATGTAGTTCGTTTTGCTAGAGCTTTTCCAATGTCAAGTATATTTTCCTTAGACCATGAGATCGTGTAACTCCAGGATACCGTAGGAGTGCTTTGGGTGTATCAAACGTCTGGCGAATCGGGTGACTATAAAGGTGCACTACGGTATCTCCGAAAGTGTCTTGGGTTGACACGGATCGAGACCGGATTTGTCACTCTGCATGACGGAGAGGTATCTCTGGGCCCACTCGGTAATGCATCATCATAATGAGCTCAAAGTGACCAAGTGTTTGGTCACGGATCATGCATTACTAAGATGCAGTAAAGTGACTTGCCGGCAACAAGACCGAACGAGGTATTGGGATACCGACGATCGAGTCTCGGGCAAGTAACGTACCGATTGACAAAGGGAATTGAATACGGGGTTGTTCGAATCCTTGACATCGTGGTTCATCTGATGAGATCATCGAGGAGCATGTGGGAGCCAACATGGGTATCCAGATCCCGCTGTTGGTTATTGGCCGAGAGCCGTCTCGGTCATGTCTACGTGTCTCCCGAACCCGTAGGATCTACACACTTAAGGTTCGGTGACACTAGCGTTGTATGAATATGAGTATGCAGCAAAGCGAATGTTGTTCGGAGTCCCGGATGAGATCTCGGACGTCACGAGGAGTTCCGGAATGGTCCGGAGGTAAAGAATTATATATAGGAAGTGTTGTTTCGGCCATCGGGAAAGTTTCGGGGTCACCCGGTATTGTACCGGGACCACCGGAAGGATCCCGGGGGTCCACCTGGTGGGGCCACCCATCCCGGAGGGCCCCATGGGCTAAAGTGGGGAGGGGAACCAGCCCATAGTGGGCTGGTGTGCCCCCCTTGGCCCGCCCCCTGCGCCTAGGGTTGAAACCCTAGGGTGGGGGGCGCCCCACTTGCCTTTGGGGGCACTCCACCCCCCTGGCTGCCGCCCCCCCTGGGAGATCAGATCTCAAGGTGCCGGTGCCCCCCCCCCTTGGGGGCCTATATAAAGGGAGGGGGGAGGGGGCAGCCGCACCCTGAAGTCTTGGCGCCTCCCTCCCCCTGCTACACCTCTTCCTCCTCCTGCAGCAGCTTGGCGAAGCCCTGCCGGAATTCTGCTGCATCCACCACCACGCCGTCATGCTGCTGGATCATCATCAACCTCTCCTTCCCCCTTGCTGGATCAAGACGGAGGAGACGTCACGCTGACCGTACGTGTGTTGAACGCGGAGGTGCCGTCCGTTCGGCGCTAGGATCTCCGGTGATAGGATCACGACGAGAACGACTACTTCAACCCTGTTCTTTTGAACGCTTACGCACGCGATCTACAAGTGGTATGTAGATGCAATCTCTCTCCCATGACTCGTTGCTTAGATGAACTCATAGATGGATCTTGGTGAAACCGTAGGAAATTTTTTAATTTTCTGCAACGTTCCCGAACATAGCTGACGTCACAAACCTAAAGGCAAAGTACCGTAGAGAGAGCAAGTTGGCTGACACAGAGGCCACAATGGCCTACTTTGATGAGAAAGCGAAGGAAGATCCAGATTTCTTCTACAGGATAAGGTTGGACAATGAGGACCATTTTAGGAACATGTATTGGGTGGATGGTGCTGCAAGGAGAGCCTACAAACATTTCCGAGATTGCATTTCATTCGACGCGATGTACCTCACTAATATGTACAAGATGCCATGCGCTCCATTCATAGGAATAAATAACCACAATCAGTCGTTGCAGTTCGGCTGCGGGCTCGTTTGGAACAAAGACACGGATGGGTACGTTTGGCTGTTCAAGACCTTCTTGGAGTGCATGGATGGAATTGCCCCGATGAACATAATAATAGACCAGGATTTTAGCAAGCGTGCAGGCATAGAGGAGGTCTTTCCGTTGGCAGTGCACAGGCACTGCAGGTGGCACATTATAAAGAAGGCTAAGGAGACGCTAGGACCGTTCTTTGCTGACCATCCAGAGCTGCACAAGGCATTCGAGATGTCCGTGGACCATAGCTTGACGGTGGAGGAGTTTGAAAGGAGCTGGATGGCCATGGTTGAAACATATCAAGTCCAAGACAACGAGACTCTTGCTAGCCTGTGGGAGAAGCGAACGTACTGGGTGCCGGCCTACTTCACGCAGTGCTTCTTCCCATTTCTGCAGACTACGCAGTGCAGCGAGGGGTTCAATGCTGTTTTGAAGCGGTACGTGAGCCCTGGCAACTCGTTGCTACAGTTTGCCAAGCAGTACACAACTTTGCAACAAAAAATACTGGGATCTGAGCTACAGCAAGAAGCGAACACCGCGCTAAAGCACCCAAAATTGCTAACATATTTACCGATGGAGAGGCAAATGAGCAAGATATACACCAACAAGATCTTTAACAAGTAAGTCAGTTGTGTTACAGTCTTATTTGCGCAAAGCACGAAGGCAGTAGGTGCCATATAGAATGCAATGCAGTTGCCATGATATGCAGTTGCCATGTTTAATGAAATACTGTTTGCCATGCTTACTCAGCTGCAGTTGCCATGTTCAATGAAAATTCTGTTTGCCATGCTTGCTCGGATGCATTTTCCATGTTCAATGAAATGCAGTTGCCATGTTTAATGCACTGTACTTTCATTGGGCATGTTGGTATGCAAATGTCAATGACAACTGAAAATGTTATATTGCCGCCACATATGCTGAAACACAATTGCATGTTTACTAAAATGCAACTGCCATGTTTGCTGGAATGCAATTGCCATGTTTACTCAACTGTAGATGCCATGTTTAATAAAATGCAGTTGCCATGTTTTATGCAATGTGCTTCCATTGAGAATGTTGGTGTGGAAATGACAATGGCCAGTTGAAAATGTACTACAGCTGCCATGTCTAGTGTACTACAGTTGCCATGTCAGGTGTACTACAGTTGCCAAGTCTAATGTACTGCAGTTGCCATGTCTACTGTACTACAATTGCCATGTCTAATATACTACAATTGCCATGTTCAAGGTACTATATTTTCCATGTTCAATGTACTATGTTTGCCATGTTCAAACAAAATGTATTTCTATTTCCATGACAACATAAGGTGCTACAAAAAAAGAGCGCATGATAGTTTAACAGAAAACACACAAAACTTGCAGATTCCAGGAAGAAATAAAGCGTGCCAGCATGTTCACGGCTTTCCAGGTGGACGAACATACATTAAAGTTGTGTTCTATTTTGGGCATGTCAGATTCAGAACCTAAATACCCGGATAAAGGAAGGAACTACTTCATGAAAGCATCGATAGGCCAAGGCGAATACTACTGCAAATGTTGCAAGTTTGAACGGGACAGCATTGTGTGCTGTCACATATTAAAGGTAATGGACATGAACAGTGTGACACGGATGCCCCACCATTTCATAAGGCGGCGATGGACTTGGGACGCTGACGACGCGTTGGCGCCGCAGACAACAAATGCAGTTCTGGCTGTGCATGACGAGAGACCTGAGTCAACCATGGAAGCCGTGAGGCACGTTGTGCTGACAAAGAACTATGATGAGCTAATTGATGAAGCGTGCAAGAGTGATGAGACAGCGAGAGTCGCAGAAACACACATGAAGGCCCTGAAAAGAGAGCTTGATGAGATCAAGAAGAGGAAAGCTGAGGAAGCCTTACACCGGTTCCCCCGCACATCAAGTGTGCCTTTATCCACGGGGACATCATCTAAAAACTCAGAGATAGGATCTGGAAAAGCAAGCACACAAACCCAGGTTAGGAACCCGCCCCATTCCATCACAAAGGTTCGTCCAAGAGAGATAAGGTACAAATCAGGATTGGAGATTCAAGCAAAACACAAGAAAACAAAGAAAGGGACGGGCAATCCGTAAGCAAAATTGGAGCACTGTGACATGGTCCTTGTGGACATTTTGTTTTGTATACTAGATGTTGTGATTTTTTTCTAAATTGGGAGAATGACTCTTGAGGGGCATCAGAAGTTGAAGGAAAATACATTGAATGGATAAATGCAGTTACCATGTTATGGGTACTTAATCTGCCATGTTATGTGTAGTTAATCTGCCATACTATTTTATACTAAATATGCCATGTTATTTTATACTAAATATGCCATGTTAATTGTACTGGATCTACCATGTTAATTGTACTGGATCTGCCATGTTAATTATACTGGATGTGCCATGTTAAGTATACTGGATCTGCCATGTTGCTTATGCTGAATCTGCCGTGTTGCTTGTACTGAATCTGCCATGTTATTTGTAATGACTCTGCATTGCATATATTTCCATGTTAGTTCGACGCGGTTTAGTCACACATAGTGTGTTGTGTGCAATGTATGGGAAACAAGTTGAAAAAAGTGTAACGTGCATCAACCGCAGGAAAGGTTACGGCTACATGATCAAACTACCATGCTAGCCGGTACAGTTAGCGATGAAACAGAAGCAAAACAGCCAAATGAAAAATGACGATGACTTTCACTAACCATATCTGATGAACTACATTTGCCATGTTTTAAAACATTGTAGACGCATTCGAAGCAGCAAACTGTTGCTATGATGAAACCATAATAATAATGATAAACAAAAAACGTATCTGCTGTCACGCCGAAAATAGGTTCACATCCACACATATATTACAGAAAATATTCAAATGTCGCTCACACACCACCACTACATACTAGGCTACGCGGGGTTGCAGTCATAATATAGCACAGGAACGTAGTTTTGACAAGAACAAAGATAGTACCTTACATTCCTCGGCAACAGAATGTAAGGTATGTGTCCGGTGTGTAACGCCACGTGATCACTTGTACTTCTTGATGACTTTCTTGACAGCTTCCCCCACGAACTCGCGTGCTTGAGACCGCTTGTTGAAATCTTCATTTGTCAACCAGTTCCATGTGTAAATTTTCCGGACCTCAACGACCGTTGCAGCTGTGACAGCGGGAACAAGTCTACCTTCCCACTTTGCAAGGTATTCCAACATGTGAAAGCCACAGTTCGTCCTGCACAAGAAAAAGAGTCAGGTGAACTCGCAAAAAGGACAAACATAGCAATGATAAACTTCAATTCAGATGAAACAACAAGGAGGGGTGGGATTGATGTAAATGGCACATGAAGGAGGGGGTAGGAAATTACGTGTTCACTTGATTCGTAGTCGCCACGTACTCAATCGGCAAATGTCTGATCTGGACCTTTGAGTTTTAGTAGTGACGGTTCCATGTCTCTTTGACGTTGTTGATGAAGAATTCAGCATGCAAAGTAAGGTCTACATCAGCTGCCGAACGCATTGAATCAAGCACCTCAAAGCGTTGGTTCTTCAGGTCAAGACAGATCGCATAGTGATGACCACACTTGTCGTGTGGGTCGTGTGGTGCAAGCTCCTGGAACATGGGGAACATGACCTGCATGTAAAAGTGAAGGAAATGAGAAGCAGAGTTCACATGAAGAACAGTAGAGGGACAAAAAAGTAGAATCACGTAGAATGTTTAGTTATAGTGGGTAGTTGAAAGAAAGTTGCCGTCCATGTATGAACAAAATTTGCCGTGTATTTTACTTTGAAGTTGCCACATAGTTTGCACGGGATGCAAAAATCAAAAAGTTAGTTTGCACGGCAGCTAATGCCACATGAAACATCTGCCACATAAAAAGAGTGCAGATAATGGCAAAAACCATACCATGTGAAACAAAAGTGCAAACAGGGAAGGAGTACTCACATGTTTCTTCAGTGTGAGCTTGAATTCACCGTGTTGAGCAAAATTCTTCCTCGGGATTTTGTGGTGGAAGTCACCATCCCATATTTTGCAGGTCACTAATGCATTATTGTTTTGTCGGGAGAAATATCCATATGCTTGTTGATGTAGTCAATCCCGCATGCAACTACATTCGTCGACATTTTACCGTTTGGCCTCATGGACTCAGCTAGATCACCCAGGTCGACGTACGTCGCTTCGCATTGAATGACCTTGGTTCTGTCCAAACATGAGCTGTATGAAAATGATATAACATGAAAGAATCATGCCTACTAAGTAAAAAAAAATAAAAGAACTAAAATGTAAGCAGATCATGTATAGAAAGTACGAAGAAGATGAATGGTAAAAAAAGAGCAAAGCAAAATGAGAGATTATGTGGTGTGGTCATTTACGCTTTCAGCTCCTTCATGTGCTTGCTGCTGGCCTCGCATTTCCAAATCGCTTGACAATATCGTACAGCTGGGTCTGTTCCTTCGTGGCCCTGAATTCAGGCTCGTAGTCTTCCGCGGGAGGTGGGTGAACTACCCTCTGCTGCCTCACAAAACCAGGGTGGCACTCCTAATGATATCCTCAGATACCGTATATGCAGGCACGTTGAACTTGATTGCCCCTAACCTCGTGAGGACCTCCTCTGCAATGATGCCTCCTCGATCATGCGGTAAGCTTCATCAAGTGATGGTGAAATCTCCTCAGGGGTGCCTGCAAGGATCAAAAAAGTGGATTAGGATACCGGAAATCAAAAACAGATGGATTGTGAGAAGATAGGGTGCATGATGTGAAATATAGGTACAAAAAGTAGGGAGTTGCCATGTGGAGGCAAATCCAGTTGCCATGTGTGGTACACTGTAGTTGCCATGTCACAACAACTACAGTTGCCATGTTGTGTCAACTCCACTTGCCATGTGCTTGCCGAATGGAAAATGCAGCATGGAAACAAAAATGCAGGTGACATGGTGCAGCAAATCCAGTTGCCATGTGTATTGCACTGTAGTTGCCATGTGACAACAACTATACTTGCCATGTTGAATGAAGTTCAGTTGCCATGTGGTTGCCGAATGTAAAATGCAGCATGGCAACAAAAAAATGTAGGTGACATGGTGCATCAAATCCTGTTGCCATCACAAGTGAGAACCCCAAAAAATATGAATGGGACAAAAGTCAAACTACAAAGATGTATACAAGAAAATGATAAGCACATGAGAAATGTACCTTGGACTATCGGCTCTGCGAACTTGACAGCCTTCCTGCCCTCGACCATTGGCTGCGCCATCATTGCGGGCATGCCTCCCGGGAAAGCAAAGGCAACTGGCATAGGATCTGGCATCACTGGTTGATCTTGACTGATGCCAAGCCTGAAGCTTGGTGGGGTGAAGGCCATTGGGTGCCTCTCATGCCTACTGGCCGGACCACGAACAACTTGCAGGGCAGAATCCAAGGGTGAAAGATCAACAAACATATCTGAATCGGCCGCTACAGAATGATCGGGCTTATTTCTAGGGCGGGGCATGTTGTCGGCGGTATCAGCCGCAGCTTTTTTGACAATCTTCTTATTTGGGCTGTAGGGGACACCCACATTGACTAGGAGCCTGGAAGTGCGCAGAATTAAGCTGGGGATTTCCACTGTGGGTAAAGGCGCAGTTTGCTCCGGACGTTCACCTGCATCACTCGTGCCCGGCTTGACACCTGCATCAGTGCTCCGGTCTTCCGGTTTCTCCATCACATTGCTTTTGGCAGGTGGCGGGAACAGTGTGGACGCAGGAACATAATCAGACTCGTCTCTGCTGCTCCTAGCTACAGCCGATGCGTTGGGTATGTCTGTTGATTGCTTGCGGGGGCTACGATGCCTAGGTGGAAGACCAGCACGCGAAACGGTCGCCTTAGCAGTATCTGCACCGACAGGAGCAAGAGCTGTTGTGACAAGACTCTCACCTGTAGATGGATTATCATTATGAACTGCCGCCTCAGCCACTTCTGTCGTGGACACAGGAGTGCCACCACGCACGCGCTTGGAATCAGTGTCAGATGAGCGAGAATCTTCCTTGCTTAGGCTGGTCTCGGGGGCGTCCACTTCAACGCTTGCTGATGGGGTGGCATGGCTCACAACAGCATGCTTCATTGCCCGAAGAGTTGGCAATATGTCAGCTGTCCTAGCAGATACCGACTCATGACTCCCCGATGTACGGATGCCTGTTGTTCTAACCTGCACATCTGCAACCGGCGGAGATGGTCGGCCACTTGCGTCAGAATTAGTGGGAACAGTTGACGGTGCAGCAGCAGTTTTGTCGACTGGCGCCTCATGAACATCTGAGTTGCCCCCTGTTGACAACTTTGAATGAAGGCGTTCGAGTGGGTCCCTACTGATATACTTGGCCCCGCGTGTAGTAGTCTTCTTCACCCTGCAAAAAAGAAAGCACATGAAAAAGGTATTAAAAATGAACAAACAAAATATTTGCCATGGTAGAAATCTAAAAAAAATGAAAAATAAGTGGAAAAGCTGGTAGTTGCCATGTAAGGGGAATATGAGTTGCCGTGTGGCATAGTTAGCAGTTGCCATGCAAATCCAGCAATAGTTGCCATGTTAGCCAACTTGAAGAATGATAAAAATGTCTGATTTGCCAGGAATGCAATTTCAAAACTAGGTATGGGGTAAGCACACAAGCCAATGGAAAAGATGGCAGTTGCCATTAGGTATAATAAGAGTTGCCATTTGGCCTAGATAGCAGTTGCCATGTAAAAACAAGTAGGAGTTGCCATGCACTTAAAAAGGAAGGAAAAATCATTTGAAAAACAGCAGTTGCCATGTGGGGATAATGACAGAAGCCCATGTGACAAGCTGAATGGATGCATTGCAAAATCAAAAAATATAGCACTATGCCAATGAAAGCACATGGAAAACCTACTTCTTGACTTGCTTTCTCAGGTCTGGCAACACGACAGGATCCCCGGTGTTGGACGTCGTCGTACGAGGAGATGACCTGGTGGAAGGGGTGTCACCAGCAATGGGGGCACCTTTGTTCAACCGAGCAGAAACACGAGTTAGCGTTGGTGCCTGTTTCTTTGTAACTGCTCGTCCACCAGCTGTCGCCTCACTGCACGTATAAGATGGAGGAAAAAAAGGTGGCAATTGTCAGACGGCAAACTCGTTGCCGCGCTTAGCAAAAACAAATGCAAAAAGGGATCAGTCTGTTCCAAAAATATAGACAAAACAAAAAACTAAAATTAAAGTCGAACCTCCTCCTAGCAACTACGGGATAGGTCCTAGACCTCTTGCCAGGAGAACCCTTCCCAACATCCTTTGGAGCCCTCCCCCACTTTGAGGGCAACATCCCCTCGCCTCTCGCAGCCGTATGTTCTTTGACTTTCTCCGGTGGGGGACATCTGGTGCATCCTTGCCCTTGTTACCACCTGCACGAACTTCAGCATGTTCATCATCATCGGTGTCCTGTTGCACGTTCTCCATGTCATTGACGTCATCCTTGCTGAGATCGTCTCCATCTAGTTCATCTTGTGTGTCAGCAAGCTCTTGGAAACTGTTGTAGTCATACCGGCCACGGCAACCAATTGGCCGATGTGTCCGTTCGGGGACAAATGTAGTGAACTGGCTTGCAACCACGTCGTTGTGAGAGCCACTAAGGGACGTCCACCCCTCAACCAACTTCCTGAGCAACCCGGTCATTCCGGATGCAAACTGTCCAATTAGATGCTCAACAGGTGCCCTCGCCTGTGCACGAAACAAGAAGCAGCAATAACCACCCATATTACAGTCACTTGCGCGACATCAAAAATAATCCAAGGCAACCATAGATATAGATCTTCTGATTACCTCAGTAGGCAAGACGGAGCTGAGTGCACGTCCATCCACTTTCCAAAGTTTTGAGGCCCCCCAAACACGATGTAGTCTATAACATGCTTGGGCATCAGCTGGAACAAACAAAAAATAGCTAGGATGTAAGAGAGAGAATGATGAACACTGACTAGCAGTTCATGTGTTGCAAATGCAACAAAAAGAAGAAGACGCGAATATAAGTTTCAGCATGAATGACAGAGTTGCCATGTGGAGTGAGACATGGATACCATACGCAGATAGCCATGGCTAACAAAGTTAGTCATCTCTTGTGAACCACAGACAGTTGCCGCATGACGGTTTTTTCATATGTTATGCCGCAAAAATTTGTAAACCTGTTGTGTAGAGAAAGAAACCAGAACTAACCAGCAGTTTTCCATATTTGGTATTAGTTACCCTGTCTGCAGCAAGCACAACCTTGACACCATCGATAGTCCACGCAGAAACAACAAACTTGTGCGTAGGCAGTGGGCCTCCTGTCCCAGTGGAATCCACGGTGGACAGATCAAGACAGTCGACATACATGAGCTGATGTACAACAATTTTAAAAAGAAAGAAATATCAGTTGCCATCATGGTAATTTGCGAAAAAACAGGATAATCTATGTTCCCATGATCATCAAGTTGAAGTGCATGAAAAAAAGAAAAAAGAAGAAGTTGCCATCTGTATGTTCTATTTGTCATCGTAGTGTGATGGCAGTTGCCATATTATCATGATGGCAGTTGCCATCATAGTATGATGAAAGTTGCCATAATAGTATGATGGCAGTTGCCATATTGTCATTATGGAAATTGCCATATTGTCATTATGGCAGTTGCCATATTGTCATTATGGCAGTTGCTATATTGTCATTATGGCATTTGCCATCTTGTTATGATCAGGTTGCCATGCATGAATAAAAGGTGTTAAAAAGAGTGTTCACAGAAAGGACTGGTAATAAAAAATACCATTAAATGTAGTCGACAACCCTTCTGGTACATCTTGCTTGAGAATGCATCGTGCAGAAAGTCGGCAATAAACTTACACCAATTCCTGTTCTTCACATCTTTCAATTTTGCCTGCACCACACAAATTTTCAGGAAAACGAGTTGCCCCATCAGAAATCAAATGGAAAAAACATCAAAAAACACTGGCAGTGACTAGCTTTGCACATGACACCGGAGCCAAAAGATTGAAGGAAAATAATGTAGTAAAGATAGATCATTCACCAGGATGGGGAAGCATTTGTTGTTTGGGCGAAGAGAAGTGGTCGGCGTGAAAATAGCTGAGATGAGGTACATGAGTAGCTTCATCTTAAAAACCTCGCCATGGGTTGTCATGGCCTGCAACGAATCTGCCAGTACAGACGTGTTCGGCATGGATTCCAACCCAGGAAACAAACGGGGGAACAGCGCTTCCTCGATCTTGTTATTGACCTCGTAAGGGACTTTGATTTGTCCACGAGGCACACCCAAAGTGCAGAACACGGATTCCTCGTTCAACGGCAGTCTTCCACGTCCCGGAATCATAAATTCCCTGGAGGCGGGGTCGTAAATCTCACCAACTAGTCACATACAGGGTTGACAAGATTCGTGCACCGGACATTCATCAGAGCCTGCATACCCATCTCAGCAGCAGCTCCCTTTTGATCGTCGGTAAATCTGTCAGTCAATGTAGTCAGTCGTTCTTGGGAGGCCTTGTTGCGAATACGTTTCTTCTTCTGCAAAAAACAGACAAAAATGATCAGTTGTTGCCATGTTTGCACTGTCATGAAATTTTAGTTCATGACAGACGACTGCAAGCTCGAGGTGGCAACCAATAACATATGCAGGAGGAGGAGGGTGTGTGGACAGTTACCTCATCGCCCTCTCTTCTCCGTCCACTTGCCTGATTCTGCTGTGGTGGATCCATGAAATCATCATCATCGTTTTGATGATCACCGCGAGTCATTCTGCTGAGGTAGGAACAGACCAAATTGTCATAGTGGAAATGAAAATGCATGAAGTAAGCAGTTGCCACATAACAGAAAATGTCAACTAGTGAATGCAAAATATCACATAAACACGCACGCCCCCCCCCCCTATGATTGTCGAAAACATAAATGTGGCAATTAAGCACATTGGTTACATTTTAAAAAAAAAGTGTACAGATCGTAAATGCACTTAAAAACAAAATTTTGAAGTTGCCATGTTAGCACAAGATAGTACGAAAGAAAGTCACAAAATCCTCCACTGCACAAAACCTAAGATGTGGCAGCTCACACCCTGTCCTAAATACACCAATGAATTGCCATGTGTTCAGTGGCAAAAATGTGCTAGGTTGAAATTGCCATGTTAAAATGCAACACATAATACAAAAAAGCAATGAAAAACATCTAATGAACAACCTGAAATTGCCACAGTGTGTTCAGATATCACAAGTCATCATGGCAAAACACAAAAATTGCATCTGCCGTACAATGAATCTGCCACATTATACTGACTGTAACATGGCAACAGACATGCTGTGTTCAGACAAAATACTTGCCACATGAAAAGCATATGTATGGAATCTGACACAATTGATGTGCAAATTAGTTGCCATGTTATGCAGCCAATTTGCCACATTATCCTGTCTACAACATGGCAATAGCCATAGTGTGTTCACATTCTATTTGCCACAAGAATATACTATTCATATGGCAACAGACATAGTTGATGTGCAGATTAGTTGCCATCCAGTGCAGTTGGTTGCTGAAACTGCAGTGACTACCGATTTACTACACTTTACCATTCATACAGTTTGGCAACTATCACAATCATTCAGGAAAATTAGTTGCCACAAAGGAAAAGCATATTTGTGGCTACTATCACAGTAATTCAGGAAATTAGTTGCCACATGGAAAAGCATGTTTGTGGCAACTATCATAGTCATTCAATAAATTAGTTGCCGCGTGGGAAAGCATGTTTGTGGCAACTATCACAGTCATTCAGGAAATTAGTTGCCATACAGTCATGATAGTTACTCAAACTACCACGTTTGCCTCCATACTGCAGTTTGAAAAACAACTAACTAGATCTAGGGTTCAATGGCAACTACAATGACTTGAAATTCAACCCCAAAATTCTCCCCGAACTGATCACAAATACCAATTCGAACCAATGCGCAACTATCAGACCGAAACAAAGGCCCAATCCCAAGGCACAACCAGTGTGTGTCTCCGGACAGGCAAAACCACACCAGCGAGACCGCCACCGCGGCGGCGACGAAACTGCCCAGTGCCACCGAAAATGGCAAGCACAGGACTCAGCCGCCGACGGGAACGCCGACGCATCGCCAAATCGCCTGAATCTCTACGAATCTCGAGCGAAGCATCGAACGGGGAGGGAAGGGGGGAAATGCAGGCAAGGATTGTGAGAGTGGGAGCGAGCATTACCTTCAATCTACAGGCGCTCCAGTGAAGCCGCTCCGGTCCGGCGAGCACCACCAACGGCCGCCAACACCGTCGACCGTTCCGCCTCCGCCTTCGCCTTCTCCCCTCGTCTTCTCCTCCAATGGTTTGAAATGCGAAGTGGGTTGTGCGAGTAACTGCGGAGATGAGTAAATGGAACAGTGAGGGGGAGGGGGGCGAAGTGCGCGACGTGTTTGACGTCAACCACGGTCGGCGCGTGGCGTGCGGGCGCATAGCAGTTCCACCGCACGCCCCCGAGTGGCAACCGCTGACCGCGGGGGGGGGGGGGGGGGCAACCATCGAGCGGGCGAACTGTGTCACACACCACACACGCGCTTTGTCCTACGTGGCACAGAAAATCGACCAGATTGTGCCAAGATTCGTGCATAAAATACTGGACGGTGATGGATGCGTGTGGTCGAGATGGTCAACGCCCACATATGTGGGCGTTACCATTTCCGCATTTTAAATGTCACTGACTGGTCACAGAAATTAACCTAAGGCCCTGTTACATAGTGAGCCATGTTTGGTTACAGAGACTAAACTAGAAAAGGTCCGTTTTAGACCCCAAGTAACCAAACGGGAGGGACTTTTTCTTAAGGGACTAGAAAAAGAATCTACTAAAGGGTCTTTCTTCTTTAGTCCCTGGGACTAAAAAAAGTCTAGTCCCTTGCAACAAAACACCCCTTAAATAAACTTCTCAAACGGAGCTCAAATGTCCGGGCTGACCGATACCCCTCATATGCAGCATAAATATGAGACGGATATGACGCGCCCTCGCCCGAGAGCGGTGCACTATGCCATTGTCGGATTGCCACCCAAGGAGGAGAAGGAGGACAATGATGGGTCGGACGGCTCTGGCGACGAGCAGATGCAGCTTGATCCTTACTGCGTCCTCGACTATTACTTCCGCGAGAAGGACGGCAAAGGAAGTCGTGGATGATCTTCTCCAGAATAGCCAAACATGTCAAATTTGGGTAGTCTGATGGCATGTTAGTGATTTAGTAGCCGGACGATGTAATGCATCGTTTACGTAGTTACATGAGTTTTAATAGATTCGAGGTATATGCTAATTGAGGTGTTCAGTTGTGAGAAGAGTAATTTGACACTTGACCGGTCAGTGTCCGCGAACGCGTCCGTGCGTGTCCGTGGGCATTTAAGGAGTCGGATTTGAGGCAAAATAACTACAAATCCTGTGTGATATGGGTCATTGTACCATCCCACGCTTTTTTTAGTTGTTTGCACTATCCCATGTTAACCACACGCACACAACTCATTCCCTGCGCATACATATCGGGTGATCATTAGGAACAACTTACTGAGAATACATCTTGCGGAAGCCCCTCAAGAATTACTTTTGGCGGGCTAAGAATGCCGCCTGGCAGACAACACAAAACCACCCCGGAATTGTTGCTCCTTGCCGCAGTGCATGCCGGGAATCGCCAGAGTCGCCGCTACATCGGCCTCGCACCTGGGCTGGATGTGGGTGACCAGTGTGTGTGGTCGTATCGAAGGGATAAGGGGAAAAGAGCAACGCTTCGTTCGGTACAGCGTAAACGTTTACAAAAATTGACATGGCAGCGCTTTGTTCGGAGATTCGTGCTAGGAAAAAACATACGGTGGAAAAGACATTCGATGTGAAAACCCAGAAATCTGACCTCAGTTTTTTATTGATGAGAGTGATTTTTCACCTCCCGGGTGCCTAGGTACCCTCTATGAACAGTAAAATATATGAAACTTTGCAACATCAAAGATGATCAAACTTTGTAGGTGCTTACGAATTTTCATGCCAAAAAACTATTCGAGAAGCTCTACACACGAAAAAGATTTCAGTGTTTGAAGTTTTGAGCACTTTTAGAACTGAAATCTGAAACTCGTTTATACATCTTTCTCTGCATGATCTTTTGGCATGAAAACTTGCAAGAACCTACAAAGTTTGACCATCTTGCGTATTTAAGAGTGTACATTCACTCATTTTGCATCGTAATGAGTGAATCTAGGATCAGAGGGAATATTTGCCATAGTTATTTTCCAAAGAAAAATAGGCGTGGCCAATTGGGCGGCCGAGTTGGATTCGGTCCGGCCTCACTTGACCCAGAGCAATCCTGTATGCTGACTAGCAGGGGAGTTCCTATTTGCCGCTCTCTACGGCAAGTTGTCGCCCGCACGCACAGGGGAGTCTGCGACTGGGCTGGCCCACGAAGATACACGGTGCAATGCGATCGAGTGCTGTAGCTCCGAAAAATATAACCCTCGCGAGGTATCGCACACGATCTCGTCCACGAGACAAGGAAATACAAGTGGTTGAGCTAACGAACATTTGTGGTTATAAAACAGCACAAACGATTAATTACCGAACATTTGTGGTTATAAAACAACACGAACCATTAAGTACCAAACCCCAAAGCAGATCTGAAAAACTTTCTGAATTAACGAACATAAATTTTTCTAAGGCAGCCCAAATCGTTACAAACTGAAACATTTTCTGAAAACCGCGAACAATTTTTTGGAAGGAAAATATTTTTTGTAAATCTAAAACAAAATTTGAAAAGTAAACAGTTTTTGGAACTCCTGAAGAAAATTTGAAAGCATGGACATTTTTTAGATTTGTGAACAATTTTTGAAGCAAGAGCATTTTTGGAACTCCTAAAAATGGAAACAAGAATAATTTTAAAATTTGAGAACTATTTCTAAAACGGAATTTTTTTTAAAGTTTCAAATATTTTTTTAAAAACCTTCCGAACAAATTTTGAAAAACACAAACATTATTTGGAAAAATATGAATAATTTTTAAACATGACACAATTTTTGAAAATCCGGAATAAAAATGAAACATGAACTTCTTATAAAATTTGTGAACAATTTTTTAATATGGGATTTTTTTTTGAAAAAGTTGTGAACATTTTGTAGAAAACATTCTGAACAAATTATTAAACACGCGAACAATATTTGAAAGCAGGAACATTTTTTGAGATTTGTGATCAATTTTTGAAACACGAACATTTTTTTGAACTCCCGAAAAAGATGAACATTTTCGAACAATTTTTGAAACATGAAGCGCTTTTCAGTTTTATCAACAATTTCTGAAAATTGGGAACATGTTTTGAAATTCTGATATGTTTTTGAAAAGTTTTAAATTTTTGAACCAAAACATTCTGAAGAATTTTTGCATATATAGATTGCCTTGGGCACCCGTACCCAATGCTTATTGGAGGGGACTTCAATATCCTTAGATACCAGGAAGAGAAAAATAATGACTGTTTCGACACTCATTGGCCCTTCCTATTCAACGCTGTGATAGACAGTTTGGATCTTCGGGAGGCGAGTATGTCGGGGCGTCAGTTCACATGGGCTAATAACCGATCTGTGCCGACATATGAGAAGCTTGATAGGATACTCATGGATACCGAATGGGAACTAAAATTCCCTCTGGTAACCGTACGAGCCCTAGAGCGACGAGGCGTTATCGGATCATGCACCCATCATTCTAGATTCTAAATCTACGAACCTAGCTGCACGTCGTCCTTTCAAATTTGAATTGGGATGGATGCATCGGGAAGGATTTGTAGACATAATCAAGAATGTTTGGGAAAGGCCTGTTGTTGGTCGTACACCTATTCACAGATGGAACTTTAAAATGAGGGCCATGAGGCAACATCTCACCGGATGGGCGAAACATACCAACGGGATATATAAAAAGAAAAACAACGACTCTGTACCATCATTGATGACCTCGACAAAATTTGAGACGCAGCACCTTATCTCAACAAGAGATTGAATTGAAAAATCAATCTAATGAGAAGGTTGCACGCCTTTAAGTAGAAGAAGAGATCAAATACTACCAAAGATCCAAAGCTGATTTCATTCTCGATGGGTGATAGTAATACAAGATACTTCCAATTGGTCGCCAATGGGCGTATAGGAAGAAATGTATTTACATCTCCAACAAGATGAGGGGCGGATCAAGGTCGAGGAGCTCAAAAGTATATCACTAACTACTACAAATCTCTGTTCGGGCGATCGCCAAGGGAACTTCACCCTTGATGAGACCCGAACAGATGATATCCCACAAGTCACGGCTGAAGAAAACGATATCCTTACATCACCATTCTCTGAAGAAGAGGTGAGAGCTGCGGTGTTCCAAATGGAACATAACAAAGCTCCAGGTCCAGATGGTTTTCCGCAGAATTCTATCAGAATTTCTGGGATATAATCAAGTCTGACCTAATGGAGTTGTTTAATTGCCTTCATGCCGACAACCTTGACCTATTCAGACTTAATTTTGGTGAGATTGTCTTGTTGCCGAAGGTTAAGGAGGCTGAACGGATCCAACAGTTCAGACCCATATGCCTCCTTAATGTCAGCTTCAAAATTTTTACCAAAGTGGCTACGAATAGGTTAAACTCGGTAGTTGACCATGTTGTCCGGCCATCTCAAACGGCTTTCATGCAAGGAAGAAATATACTTGATGGCGTAGTAATCCTGCATGAGACCGTCCATGAGATGCACCGAAAAAACATGAGTGGAGTCGTATTCAAGATCGACTTTGAAAAAGCCTATGACAAGGTCAAATGGTCTTTCCTCCAACAGGCCCTAAGGATGAAAGGTTTCTCCGATAAATGGCGCGAGTGGATCCATAATTTTGTAATCGGAGGTAGTGTGGCCATCAAAATCAATGATGATGTAGGCCATTACTTTCAAACAAAAAAGGATTACGACAGGGTGACTCCATGTCTCCAATGTTATTTAACATTGTCGCCGACATGTTGGCTATTCGATTGAGCGCGCCAAGCGGGGACGGCCAGATTGCAGGAGTAGTGCCACATCTTGTGGATGGTGGTCTTTCTATTACGCAATATGCCGATGACACGATTCTCTTTATGGAACATGACCTGGACAAGGCTCGAAACCTTAAACTCTTGTTGTCAGCGTTTGAGCAAATGTCGGGTCTTAAAATAAACTTCCATAAAAGTGAACTTTTCTGCTTTGGAGAAGCCACTGAGGCGGCGGCCGAATATGCTGACCTGTTTGGTTGTGCACATGGCCAATTCCCGATTAAATATTTGGGAATACCGATTCATTATCGGCGTCTCACCGTTGCGGAGTGGAAGCATGTAGAGGAGCGGTTAGAGAAACGATTGAGCAGTTGGAAAGGCAAATTGCTCTCGGTTGGAGGACGGCTGGTTTTGATTAACTCTGTCCTCACAAATATGGTTCTCTATATGCTTTCTTTCTTCCAACTCCCAAAAGGGGTCCTCCAAAGACTGGACTATTTTAGATCCAGATTCTTTTGGCAAGGAGATGGTGAAAAGAAAAAATATAGACTGGCCAAATGGAGTGTGGTTTGTAGGCCGAAAGACCAAGGTGGCCTTGGAATTCATGACTTGCAAATCAAGAATGAGGCCTTACTTAGTAAATGGTTGTTCAAACTTCTTACTGAGGATGGTGTTTGGCAAACCATGCTACGCAATAAGTATCTAGGCCAAAAGGCAGTGTCTCAGGCATATTGGACACCTGGCGACTCGCACTTTTGGGCTGGCCTAATGGCGGCAAAGAAACATCTCTTTCGCTTTGGGTCTTTCGCGATAAGGGACGGGTCGGAGGTTCGCTTCGAAGACATCCGGCTAGGCAATGCCAGTCTTCGAGAACAATATCCAGCCCTATACAACATTGCTCGCGAAAAGAATAATACTATTGCGCAAGTGCTCAGTTCATCCCCACCCAATATTTCGCTTAGGCGGATTTGATTGGGCCCCGACTTATGTCATGGCATAATCTTTTATCTCGCCCGATTCGATTAATATTAGACAAGGCCGGGATGTGTTTCATCGAACCTTACTACATCAGGGTCATTCACAGAGACTCTATGTACCGTGCACTCATGCATTCGAGGTACCGTGAGTAACAATAAGAAAATTGGAAGTCAAGATTCCACTAAAAGTTAAAATCTTCATGTGGTATCTTCGTAGGGGAGTTGTTCTAACCAAAGACAACCTCGCACGACGAACTGGCCAGGAGTAAGAAGTGTTGTTTTGTACTCATGAAGAGACAATCAAACACCTCTTTTTCCAATGCAAGTTTGCACGCACTACATGGTCAATCATCCAAATAGCGTCAAATTTGTATCCGCCCACAAGTGTCGCCAATATTTTTGGTCACTGGTTGGACGGTATTCCAAATAGATTCAAGACGCTAATACGGGTGGGAGCATACGCCTTACTATGGTCGCTTTGGCTATGTAGAAATGATTTGGTTTTCAATGATAAAAATGCTTCTCCTTTGCAGGTTATTTTCCGTTGTACGCACTCGCTTCGTACGTGGTCTACGCTACAACAAGGGGAGTACCAACCGCTGTTCAAGGCGGTGTGTACGCGGTTGGAGCAGGTGGCTACGGTGGTTTTTACCCAACATGGGTGGCAGCATAATCTCCGGATCGGTCCACCATCCCTTGCGACATAGGCATAGTGTCGGTCTATAGGACTCTACTGTCGCCGATTTGTCGTTTTTTTCATTCATTTTGTCAGACTTTCCGTGTTGGGCTGTGTGCATCCTAGTTATGCAGAGGCCGGGTGTCACTCATAATGTTTTGTATCCGCTTGATGCTACATTTCGAGATAATAAAAGCACCCTTTATCGAAAAAATCCTGCAAGTAGAACACATATATAGATTTCAGAAACATTGTTTAGTCTGGTTGTACTGTAGAGATGCATACATATTGTCAAGTTTGTGCATATCTTGGGGGATGAAACCAATATGTTTTGCAACTTCGATTTTCTTTCTGCAATGATTTGAATATGTCTTCTGTTCTGGGAACTGGAAGCAAAATTAACTTCCACTTCAGCAACATAAAGACATGTTTCCTCGCTAGGAGATAAAGCCAAATTCCAAAATAAAGACATGTTTCCTCGCTAGGAAATAATCCCTCTGTAAACAAATGTTTTAGGTCACTAAAGCAGTGACCTAAAACGTCTTATATATTAGTTTACAGAGGGAGTAGGAAATAGAACAAGGTCGACTAAGCATTCGTTTCATTTCTCCTTTGATCAACAGATGACAGTCCCCTTCTGAAATCTATGTAGAGACAGAACATGTTGGTTCTCAGTGATGACTCAAGTTGACTTGGAGTCTGTACAAAATCTCATGCAAAGCATGCCACATAGGTTTCATACTTGAAATGCAAACATGCAAAATAATTAGAAAGGCCAGACAACAGAACAGAAACTTTTGTTGAACAGCTGAAGTAACATATATTTCTCCGTGAAGATGAGCCTACCACTACTAGGAAAAGGCATGCTAGTGGCGCACCTGTTTTGCCTTCTAATGGCGCATGGCTGGTGCGCCACTGGCATCACGCCATTAGAATTTCTTTCTAATGGCGCACCACATGTGCGCCATTAGAATCTTGTATTCTAATGGCGCACTGGGAGGTGCGCCATTAGTACTGCTCACAGTGCGCCATTAGAATGCCTCCCAGGGGCCATATGAACAAATGTGCTATTGCATTCTAATGGCGCATTAAAAGTACATGCGCCATTAGTGTGATGATCACAGTGCGCCATTAGTGTCTTCTGTGGTGCGCCATTAGTATGAATATTAGGTTTTATTTTTTTTTGCTTTTCTGATTTTTGCACAGATTACAAAATATTTTATTGCATAGAATATAGACAGCAGCACACAGCAACATCAAATTCATCAAATACAATAGAAGATTAGTCTCCGAATACAATTCATCATATTAGTCTCCGGATTCAAAAGACCGGACAAAGATAAAACATTACAAGTCTCAAGACCGCGAGTATCGAGTTTGCCTTCACATTACAAGTCGATATCGATCATCTAAACTACCATCACATAGAAGAGAGCTATGGTCATCACGATGAGCATCATCGCGATCAAACTGGTCTTCATCCGGTTCCTCCAACGCTCCCTCCTCTCTCCTGCTAGATAGCGGGCGATCTAGATTCGCCTCCGCCTAGTGGTGTACCTTTGTAACTATTACCGCTGAAACGGTGAACCTGTCTCCGACACTCCTCCCAGTCATCGAGACTCGGGAACCTTACCCTTGTACACGACATACGACGGCATCTCTATGCACAAGCCAAACAACAGACAATACATAAGCAATGTGTAAGTATGCAACAAAAGGATCGGAAGAGAAAAGCAAGACATTAATAGCACGATTCATGGTCCTACTAATAAAATAGCATCGATTACATCTAAGTTGAACAACCGTCCAAACCAAAGAGACATACGAATTCATTAAAAAGTTTAATTACAACATGAACCAATCAATGTTTCAGAACTACACATCACTACTTTCGACTCGACTCATCGGACAGGAGCGTGGATGAAGCCGCCGTCTGTCGCGATGGTCATGAAATCGCGGTCGTTGTCACCCTGCATTTGTAGCATTCCATCTATCTCACTGTTGGACGGTTGATTTCTGAGGAAGAACTGCCCCGACGTATGAAGGACATCTTGATGGATGATGTCCGCAAACTCCGACTGGATGCGAAGAATTCTTGTCTGAGGTCCGCGTCCTGGACTGCCGACAAGCTCGCGGCCCAATCTTTGAGATTATCTGGTAGCGAAGGTGATGATGGTCCTTACGACGCTCGCATGTGATGGAGGGCGAGTAGGCATCCTTTCGATCACAAGCGGCTGCTTGACGCAGCAGAACTTCAGATGTGTGAGAAGATGTGCTTGCCGTACTTACGAACTGGCCTGGTGAAGGTGCCTCCAGATTGGGCGTAGCCGGGGAGAACATCATCAAGAACTTTCTTCACATTTGTGTAGTCTATCATGGAGTTACGGTTCGGGTTAAATACGTGGCCATGGAATATTTCGGCTTAAGAGGATGAGTGTGCAATGTGTGTCACCGCACGTAACACGGAATGTTAGAAAAAAAGAACGATCGAAATCTAAGAAATCATATGTTACGGGCGGTTAAGGGATGGCTTACTCGGAAAGTAAGGCACAAGGAAGTTATCCTTATCTGCGTTTGCGAATGACGCCGAGGTGTGAACTCGCAACTTGGCGGTCCCAGCGCTGCTCAAGTGCTTGGCACGCATGTAGAAGGGTCGACTATCACGATGTCCGGGTATTGTCTCTAATGATCCGTGATCCGCATGCTCGCGAAAAACAGCCGAACGAAGGTGTAGTGCAACGGATGAAGGTTAAACATAGCAAAGATGTCATCAAACCGCAGGACGATCATACCCCGATGTCGCCATCCACAAAGCCCTTGCTCTCGCACCTTGGCCACGAAAACCGGTATGCCACATCCTTCTCTCGAGACGCCGCTTTCCAAAATCGAACACCATCATGCAGACTCCGATAGCACCGGTTGCAGCATTCAGCATATTTGGCGGTAGCATCGCCCTACCCGCCACATGCACCTCCTCGAGATATCCTTAGGTGAAGGTGGCCCGCCCCGAGCACGGATCGAACTCGGTGCCGGCTGGCTCGCACCGGCGCCTTGTTAGTCTTTCGCTTCCGCCCTTCTTCTTGATCTCTGTAATGGGACCGAGTTCGCTCACGACCGCCTTCTTCAGCGTGTTGGGGCTGATAATATTCGCGCCTCAGCTATCTCGAGGCTCGGTGAAGACGGGAGCTGAGGCGTGTCACGAGAACTGAACGCCGACGACGCTTGTTGCAATTGATTTCTCCGCCGCATCAGCTAGATCGCGGTGGTCTTGGCTGGGTTCTTGAGAAAGAGGCCCGCAGAAATCGTCGGCGCATCCATGTTCAGCAAAGTACTTGTCAACTTTGGTAAATGTACCGTCGTCGTTGTCGCCGCCGTCCGGATCTCGTGCCATAGGGCTGTCCGGATCTGTGCCATAGGGATGTCCGCAGGTCCGGTAGCGTTGCTGCGTTTTGCCATGGCTTGGCGCCGCACGATCGGGCGGTCTTGTCGTGGGGTGGTGTCCCCGCCCCAAACGAATCTGGCTCTTCGCCATAGCAGGGCCAGCTTATGCAGTGCCGAGGGTCATCTCATCTTCTTCGTCGGCCCAGCCGGTCGAATCGAGGTAACAACTCGTCGAAGCTCGGCAGCACCGGACCACTTCAACCCTATACATTGTGGGTGGCATCGGATTACCGTGGAACATGGGGTTGCCGGTTGAACGATTTTGCCCTTGGCGACATCGACCAACTCGGCGCCCACGGCGCGAAGAGTGCAAGGAACGCCGGCGGTGCCTCGCGAAACATGTGTAGGGCGTCAGGGATGCCCAGTCAAAGGCAAGGAGATGAAGTCATCGGCCGAGAGGCTTAGTTACCGTGATGCCGTCAAGCTCGGCTAATGTCGAGGCACCGCCAACGGCGGGCGTGCAACTGACGGAGGGGGCGCTTGCTGGCGAGGTGCCGGCCGGCGTACACCCGGGTGCATTAAGCTCCAATACCCGTGCCGGTGCCGGAGACACGAATACCGCCTCCGCCGGAGACACCAATGGCGCCGCCGCCGGAGACACCAATGGCGCCGCCGCCGGAGACACCAATGTCGCCGCCGCCGAAGACACCAATGGTGCCGCCGCCGCGCTGTGCGAGTTGCTGGCCATGAAGCTGGGAACCGGGGGAGGACCCTTTTGGCCGCCCGCAATCCACGTCGTCAGCCCATGAATCAACGTAGGCACCATGGCTTCGAGCTTCGTTTCCAGCTGTTGTTCCACTTGCTCTTGGACAAGCTCCGGAATCCGCGCCACTTGTGCCTTGAGTGCTTCAACCTCGCAGCGCCCGCTTTCCGAGCTGGCCTTTTTCTCCTTCCGCACACCAGCGGTATAGTATGACCCCCATTTTGTGGACAAGCCTTTGCCGGCCACACGACCAGCTGACGTCGGCTTATCGAGCTTATCCTTCTTTTTCATTACGTTCAACGCCCTATTTAAAGGGGTGTCGAAAGGGGAGCTCTTAGACGACCCAGCGCCATCGCTTTCATTGTCCCGCGAAAGGAACATGAGCCATTTAGAAATATTGGTGATTAATTAGAGTGCAGCCATATGGAGCTAATTACACGGGGTGTATTCCTTACTGAACAAGCTCAAGCGCCTGGTCTTCGGATCCGTGGTAAGCTCCTTTGTTATCGGGTCCTCCTTGTACCGGCCCCGATATAGTTCCTGGTCCGCTTGTGACCGCTGTATTTCTCGGCGGGCGGTAGGCCTTGCTCGGCCGCTCCGCGCCCTCCTTGTCCCATATAGGCTCCGCCACTCTATAACCGCCGGGACCGAGTTTGTGTTCCACGGGTCATCGTCGCGAAGCCACCTTCGATGTCCCATGAACACGGTTTTCAAGACCCGGATCTCTATCTAGTCTGGCGATCGTTGTGTCATCCATACACCTTACGCATCCGAAAATCCGTGGACTACCTGCCCCGCGAGATATCCGTGAATCGAGATAGTCGTGCACCGCCGTGAGCAGTGCGGCTCTCATAGGGAAATATTCTTTCTGCGGCGCCCCACGATTGGCGGCGTTTTCCACAGCGTGTCTAGCTCCTCCTTCAGCAGCCCCAGACATGATTGATGTCGTTCCCTGGTTGTTTCGCCCTTCAATTAGCATACTCATGTGAATGTACTTCCTCTTCATGCATAGCCAGGGGGAAGGTTGTACATCCACACAAACACAGGCCAGGTGCTATGTGCGCTTCTCTCACTGCCAAACGGATTGACTCCATCGGTGCTTGCGCCCAGCACGATGTTCCTTGGATCCTTCCCAAATTCGGTCTTGAAGTTCAACGCTTGCCGCTCGCATCCTTAGGGTGACTCAGCATCTTGTCTTTTTATCTATCTCCGGATCATTTGCGTCATCTTCGCTTCTTCTCCTCCCTATCCGCGTGCCAACGCAGGAGCTTTGCTACCTTAGGGTCCGCGAAATACCGCTGCAGACGAGGAGTGATCGGAAAGTACCACACCGATTTTCGAGGAGCTTTCTTCCTCTTCTTGTATCGAGTGACGCCGACACCGGACATATGGTAGACTCGCGTGCTCGTCCCGATAAATGATGCAATTGTTCATGCACACATGGTATTTCACGTGCGGTAAATCCAGAGGACACACGATTTTCTTCGCCTCGAACTGGTCGGGCACTTGTTCCCCTTGGGAAGACGTTCGTGCTGAATGACATGTTCTCGCCGGCACGCGCCGGTCATTTTGTGTTTTACCTTCATCTCCGAGCCATGAGCGTTACTTTCAAAGCGGTATCCTCGGCCTGCATCCTTCATACAACGGAGTAACCGCGTCTATCTCCAGTTGATCCAGCTTGGCTTTCTCTCGGCGGCAGCTCTTGCGTTATCCGTCCGCTTGAGAAGCAGCTCTTGAATATGAGGGTCCTGCACCCAGCCTCCATCGTCGTCTGCTCCGCATCTTCATCTTCATGATCATGCCCTTCGCCTTGATCTTCCTCATCATCATGTACGACATCTTCTACATGATGATCGTGTACAAGATCACCGTCGTGATCATGTCCCGAGATTCTTCGCCTTCTCGCCCGCCCTCGCCACGGTGGTACTTGTCTTGTCGCCTTCCTCATTTCTTGCCCGCCCCGCCATGGACGACTTGATAGTCATCTTCATCACCTTGCCACCGATAGCCATCCATGAAACCACGCAAGAGCAGGTGGTCCCGCACCTGCCCGGAATCCGGGTCCGCAATAAGGCTCTTCAACTTGCATCTTCGACATGGACATCTTATCTCCGTCTCGTTCTTTTGAAGCATCTCGGCCTTCGCGGAGCTCAAAAACCTATTCACGATGCCTTCAGTCATCATGCGGACCATGGTCGCCTGCGGGGTAGAGCAAAACGATATGTTAGAACCAACAAAAAATTTGGCATGACCTTCCCTAAAAATAGGACCAAAAAGAATGCATAGTGCCAAAACTCTCGCCGAAACGGAAATGAATCAAAACATTCCGGCAAAATATTGGCAACTATCGCATATTTCAAATACCGTACCTTCAAACACAAACATATATGCAACACCACAAACACTTGCAACACCACAAACATACATAGATCTAGCTAGGCCACAAAAGTGCATGTGCACGTTGTTGGAGCGAGCTAGGAGGAAAAAAGTAGATCTATATCATGAAGATAGCTTTCCTTACTTACCTATCAAAACTAGGTAATTTCACCACTTAATTTTGTTGAATCTATGGTGGAAATGAGGTGAGGAGGAGGAGATGGCCGAAATCTTGGATGAGGAGGTGGATGGAATGAAGTGGGGAAAGTGAGTGGGTAGGTGTGGGCTGTCCAAAATATCTTGTTGGTCCCAGGTTACTAATGGCGCACCCTGTCCTCATGCGCCATTAGAAACCCTGGTTACTAATGGCGCATCAGGAGAGCGTGCGCCATTAGAAGTTTGGCAAAAAAAAGAATAAAACAAAATTTAGTGTAATGGCGCACTACCAACATGGTGCGCCATTAGAAGTTGTACATAGTAATGGCGCATTGTAGGTGTCATGCGCCATTAGAATGTATGGGAAAATGGAAAAAAAAAGAAATTCATACTAATGGCGCACTCCGTCGGCCGTGCGCCATTAGAGTCTTCCACTCTAATGGCGTATTTGGGACAGGTGCGCCATTAGTATATAGTAGTGGCGCACTGCACACACGGTGCGCCATTAGAGTCAATCCTATCTATAGGCCTTTTCCTAGTAGTGTACCATCTTTTTCATCCAACCATGAAACGCAGGTCGCATTTTTTGAAGTTTCAGTTTAATCCAACTCATGCATGAGGGGGAACATGTTCTTTTGATATATCTCCCCCAGAGCATCAAACAAATCCGTCCCGAGTATTTGTTAAAACAACCAGATATCAGTGTCACCAAGCCCTATAAACAATGGAGGATCCACCAATGGGGCGAGCTGGGGCGGCCACCCCGGGTCGTTGGCGACCCGCCCACCCCTCCGCACCACCACACCCCCGCGCACGCTGCCAGCCACCAAAACAATAGATCCAGTACTCAACATTACTGAATGGATTGGTCTAGAACACTTATCTAGGCTAAGCTATATCAATGCAATTGATCAAGTGCTGGCAACAAATTGCTTTATCTGGTTAATCTATCTATCTATTATATACTTAAGACAAGAGGCAAATAAGCCATCACGTTCGCCCACATATGCTAATATTTTTACACCGTTTGATTAGAATAACAACGGCTAAGATTTAATGATTTTTACGTTACATTGAAAAATATATGTACCAGTACTATTGAACTTTTGTGTTGACACGTTAGATGCATATAAGCAATAGGAACTTTAGAAAAAATAGAAAAATAGTTATCAATAAGGAAGTCAAGTCACGCTGTAATCAGGATGAGATGGCCTAGGAGAGCAAGTCTTGCACGTAAGACAAGAGGCAAATAAGCCATCACGTTCGCCCACATATGCTAATATTTTTACACCGTTTGATTAGAATAACAACGGCTAAGATTTAATGATTTTTACGTTACATTGAAAAATATATGTACCAGTACTATTGAACTTTTGTGTTGACACGTTAGATGCATATAAGCAATAGGAACTTTAGAAAAAATAGAAAAATAGTTATCAATAAGGAAGTCAAGTCACGCTGTAATCAGGATGAGATGGCCTAGGAGAGCAAGTCTTGCACGTACGGACATATACATTGTATATATAGAAATAAAAAATGATGTACAAAAAAACATGTACCGTGTTTGTATAGGATTGTCAATAAATTTAGCTCCTGCCGGACGTACATGATCGAGACGCATGTCACGCTAATCATCTGAGAAAACGTAGGGAAAAAAGAAAGCTTCTGTCGGACGTATGTGATTGGGACCGAACATGTAACACTAATCATTCGAGAAAAAGTAAGAAAAAAACAATGCATATGCTCGGCTTTCCTGCACAACAAATCAATTAAGCTCATATAAAAAATCAATTTGGCTCTGGCTGTATGTAAAAACAAATTATGCTCTGGCCGTCAAGCATGTCACACTAATCATATGAGAAAAATTAGAAAAATAATAATGCATTTGCTCGGATTTCCAGCACAACAAATCAATTAAGCTCATATAAAAAATCAATTAGGCTCTTGCTATATGCTAAAAAAATTCAGGCTCTGGCTGTCTGTCCGGACGAGCAGATTTTCTTTAGTTGGGGACACACATTGATTTTTCTGTTTTTCACGAAAAAAATCGATTTCCCTTTTTCTTTTAAACACTGGGACCTAACAGATTGTTGATATGGACTCCTTTCATATAAATTTAGAAATAATAAATATATTCATTTTATATGAACTCCGCAAATAATCTCCAAATAGTTGTAGCTATATTCAGTAGTGCTAAAAGACAAATCAAGACTTAGGTTTTTAAACCAAATTCAACCTACAATGTACCGAAAATAGAAGAAAACATCTACTTTTTCTTTGAACACAGTACGGACGCAGACGCTCATACATAGGTACACAACTCATCCCTATGAACTCAAGCGCATCCCACCCCTATGAGACATCATATTTGGATTGACAATTTCGTCATATAAATCTTCGTAGTCAACGAGAACGTCTCTCACTGAATGCACATCGGTAGAAGGCCTGAAATAAGTCCAAGAAAATACAAGCACCAGTGTCAAGTCGATAACTTAAACTCTGGTGGGTTGGGAATAACACTGTCATCTAACCATTGAATCACAGGTTGGCTCTCGAAACATCTACTTTTTAGAAGAAAAAACACTAAAACACGATATCCAATTGTAGAAACAAGAGCATGAATGCAAAAGGCAACCAAACGGCTTGCAGCATGATGCACTGTCGGACCACACTTTTGTTTTGTGTTCTTTAGTTTTTCTTCAACTAAAAATATATGAAATGGAAACCTATTAAATATACAGTTAATATATTCTATTTATAAAAAGGACTAGGTACAAACCGCTTAGCTGAAAAGGGAACACAACTCTATTTTGTAGATATATTTGGCCCTGCCTTTTGGTTTGCACACATTAGTTAACTCAATATTACGTTAGTAGCATAATTAAAAGTTGTAAGTAACAACATGTCGAGTACGAAAAGATAAGTTGATCCTAAACAATATGAGCACGGTTATGTATGGGGGAGAGAGAGAGAGAGAGAGAGAGAGAGAGAGAGAGAGAGAGAGAGAGAGAGAGAGAGAGAGAGAGAGAGAGAGAGAGAGAGAGAGAGAGAGAGAGAGAGAGAGAGAGAGAGAGAGAGAGAGAGAGAGAGAGAGAGAGAGAGAGAGAGTATAAAATAGTAATAAGAATGAGTTGGATGGGCAAGCGACCAAAACATTTTGAGTAAAATGAGCATACCTTGATGCTTGATGATTCAGGTGGAGAAGAATAAAGTTTACATACGAGCAACCAATATGAAGATTTATTTCTCATGTTTTTTTTTCAGAATGTCACATACATGGAGATGGATAAAAGGAACTAGGAGTAAAACAGGAAAGAAGGAATTTAGTGTAAATATAGCTATATGGTTTAGTGTAACAAATGCCTGATAATCTAATACATGGAAATGTTTACCAATAGCCCAATACACCTAATTGAAATATTTCCTCAACCAACAATCATGTTTTAGGATGCACATGTTATCTACAGTCCCATCTCTTTGTTTTCGCTGCAAATGAATCTTAATAATTGATATAGTATCAAATTATGTCCAATGACAATTTACAATGAATATATAACATCATATGGTAAGTCTAGCCGCGCAAATGCGTGGGTCACCTGGCTAGTTCTAGTAAAATGAGCAGACACATTAATACAAGTATTACAATTAATATGAACTCTTGTATATTTTCTTCTGCAATGCATGTAAAATTTCCAATATTGCACTCACTATCGGAATTGGCTCGTGTGCCAAGTGCCCAACGATTTGCCAAGTTCATTCTGTCAGGCAGTTGGCAAAGCCGAGTGCATACAAAAAATATTAGTGCTCGGCAAAACCAAAACACTCGGCAAAGCCCTGCCTTTGTGGTGTACAGCAGAAAAAAAACTTAGCAAAAGCCAGGCCGTCAGGCAGAGCCACAGTATGCCAAGTGTCCTATGGACGATACTCAGCAAACAGAACTGACACTTGTAAGCTGTATGCAACATGAAAAATAGCTTTCTGATGCTAGAATTGCACTTTCGATGCCATACGATCAACAATTCTGATGCTAATAGTATTTTTAGCAACGTCAGGAGGTGAGGGCCTTTCTATTCTCCTCTGGTCATGTTGCTCATGGAGAAATCAGTAAGTCGTTTTGTCCACAGACAAGAGATGTGACGGTGAAAAGATATGTTTTGAGGGAATGAGGCAAGGGGAACAAATGCCAACTTATAGATTTAGTAAGCCTAGGGAGCCCATGCCAGAAATGTGACTAGTGTCAGAAAGAAAACAATCTTTTTCATAGGATTATTAAGGAGCACAGCTAGCGATTTCAATGATAAAATCAGATCAGTACAAGAAGCATATGAAGGTATAAATGAATATCATTCCTCTCTTATTAACCAATGAGATAGCAGTTTTTGACAGACAATGCAAATAGGACCTTTATATATAACTTCACAAACATGTCAGGTTTTCATTTCAATTGTAAATATTAATGAATATTTAGTTCAGAGCAGTTCTCAATGATCACTCATATGTCAGAATAAGTGAAATGGTGAAGCCTAACTCCTACAACTAATTAAAATACCCTAACTCCAGCATCTAATTAAAAAACACTAATTCCTAGATCGACTGGAACATTGAATCACAAAATTTACTTACATATATCATTGGATATAAATGAATCCACTACAAGTAACACTAACTCATACATCTAATTAAAATATCATAACTCTTACTTCTACTGCATCATTCAGTCACACCATTTAATTACATTTAACTCATACAAAAGAAACCTAACTAAACATCTAATTAAGAAACACTAACTAGTACATCTACTACATCATTCAATCACAGAATTTATATAACTGTCTATAAATGAATAATACAAATAAACCTTAACTAACCAACTAATTAAAAAACCATAACTACTACATCTACTGGATCATTCAATCATAGATCCTACATATAACTGGCTATAAATGAATCCTATACAAATAAACCTTAACTAAACAACTAATTAAAAACCATAACTACTACATCTACTGGATGTGATTCAATCACAAATTCTACTTATTAGTGGCTCTAAGTGAATCCAGTAGAAAAAAAATCCCCAACTAAACATCTAATTTAAAAACCGTAACTACTACAACTACTGGATGTGATTCATTCACACATTCTACATATCAGAGGCTATAAATGAATCCAATAAAAAAACCTAACTAAACATCTAGTTAAGAAACCCTAACTAGTACATCTACTGGATGTGTTCAATCACAGATACAACATATCAGTGGCTCTAATTGAATCAATTACAAATAATCCCCAACTAAACATCTAACTAAAAAACCCTAACTACTACATCTACTGGATGTGATTCATTCACACATTCTACATATCAGAGGCTATAAATGAATCCAATAAAAAAACCTAACAAAACATCTAATTAAGAAACCCTAACTAGTACATCTACTGGATGTGTTCAATCACAGATACAACATATCAGTGGCTCTAATTGAATCAAATACAAATAATCCCCAACTTAACATCTCATTAAAAAACCCTAACTACTTGATCTACTGGATGATTCAATCACAGAATCCAAACTTAACATTCACTATAAATCAATCAAACATCTAAAAACCCTAACTATCAGAAGGGGATGCAACAACTAGCAACAACCAAAAACCCTAACACCTAAATCTACTGCTTAACCGGGGTAACTAGCAACGGAGGGGACTGCTGGAAAGGATTACCTGCAGGTCCACGTGCTCGCCGCCGGCCTCCGCAGGTCCATCAGACGGGCCGCTTGACGCCGTCACGCCAAGCACCGGCACGGCTGAGTCCGCCACGGCGGAGCCCGCCACGGCCACCTTCTTCTCCTCCAGATCCGCCGCCGCAGCGACCGATCTAGCGCGTGCGGATGCAGCACTTCCTGCACCCGCGCCGCCGACGAGGGTCTGCACGGCATCTGCCACGGTCTCCGCGCCCGTCTTCTGCAGATCTCCACCCGCGACGACGGATTCGCCACGGCCTTGCTCCATCCAAGCCAGAAGCAAGCATGAGAAGAGAGGGAGGCGGTGGTGGTGAACGAGCAGGTGGGTGGCCGGTGGGGGAGACGATGAGGCAGAGGAGAGAGGAGGGAGAGGGAGGCGATTTGGGGCAAATGGGGTGGGCAATGCGACCGGTGCCCATTCAACTCCTCTTATACTAGGGGCCTTTTTTTGGAAACTATCCACGCACACGTCCACGCGCACGACCGCAGGGAAACGCAACCGCCAGCGTATAATAAACGTACACACCCGGCATACAATAGTATACGGGCCGGCGCGGACTCATACAGGGCTCTACGACTGGTCTACGCGCGCTCTACGCCCACCTGAAATGACCATCGTGCCCCTCGTTACGAACCGGCATCGACGCATCTGGACCGTCCTTGTGTTTTTCCCACACGCGTTCAGCCCGGGAGCACCGAGCAGAAACGTCAAATACTTCACAAAAATTGCAGGATTTGTGCTGATTTGAGCTTCGTGCTTAACTTCCCATTTATCCCGTTGTCCTTTTAAACTTTCATATAGGTATACCAAAGGACGTTTATCCCTACAATATATATATATAGTCGGGTATCAGGATATCAATGGATTCGCAAAGGAGCCATATCTATATGTGGTAAGAAAATATTTACTTAAAACAACACCATGTTTGGATTCATAACAGAGATACTTGAGTAGAGGAGGACAGTAAGATCAACGGCCTAGCAGGGCTTTTAGTGAACTGAGATGAGCGGCAACTTCCAAAAAGAAAAGAGATGAAACTTAAATTGAGTATATACCATAGAATAGATAACCCGTGTTGTTGATGATATGTTCAAATATATCTACCTACTTGCTCCATAAAGCAGCAAAATGATTTGTCATCTTCGTTTTCGTTTGTACTTTGCATGAACATCCGAAGAACCGCTTTCAATATATTCTGCATATTGCAAAGTGCAACATTAATAGGTCAAATGCTAGACAATGTGAAGTCCGTCGTAATTAAGGATTAATACTTTAATAGTAAACCTTCTTTGGTCCTCTACCAACAAACATCTCATAATCGTAGTCCTGAACGTATTAAATCTTTCCGTATAACTGAACATTGCATTTCATACTTTAATCTTCTCAGTTCCTAAGAAGCACGGAAAATGAGAATACATGGTCAGCGATGATAAGAAATCCACAACTTTGAAGCAAATCAAGGAAAATGACCCTCTCATATAATCACCAAACATCGTCCAAAAATAGAAGTAGTATACACCTCTGAAGAAACATATCCCACTGAGTCGTATATACAACATTTAATATCAGGTCAATTTGTGGCCTAATTGTGCTACAACTTACCTCAAACAGATGGATGCCTGGGCGTAGTTACAGCAACTGACTTTCCACCTCCTTTCCCAGGTACTCCTCCACCAGGGTTGCATAGTCAGGATTGAAATCACAGAAAACTCCTCCGTGAGTGGGTTGTTGTTAGCAGATTTTGCCCGCAGAGACCTCCACCGACGACCACAGCGCCCATGGGAGAGGCTACACCTGAATAGCTACACTGATTGGTGGAAGAGCGGACGCGGAATTAGCAGCCTTGGTCGCCAGAGCGGCGTCGCGTGCAATGGATGGCGGGGTGGCTTGCAAAGGTCACATTTAGCAGTCACTACACCACGACACTGCATTCCCTACCGACGTGGGTTGGGAAAGATTAGTGTACACCAACATACATTCAGTTGGGGAAGTTTCTACAAAACTATGGGTCGGCGATGCTGATAGACGCAACTAATTGTCGATCGGCAATAATTAGACATTTATTGTCCAATCATCGGTCGGCAATAGGCGCATACCCATCCAAAAATTGGTCGGGAAACATTACCGACCGACTGTTGCTTGGGCCAGCGCCAAAACGCCCGCGCGTTCTAAGCGCGCGCGGCCAAAAAAGGCTTAAGCGCCAACCAGCCCAAAATATCCTTCTACATTTTCTTCGCTTTCCCCTCCAGCCACCACACACTAGTCCTATTCCCCCCACCTCCTGGCTCCGGCGACTGCGCCGCGACTCTCTTATCCTCTTGTCCGGCGAGCCGCCCTCCACTACGCGGCCGCGCCATCTACTCCTTACCTGCCTCACCTTATCCCCTCCTCCCATCTCTCCACTTTGCCTCTCAGTGCTCCCGTGCTCCTCTGGCGCCCGCACCCAAATCCGGCCGCCCAGGGTTCGCTGCCGCCTAAGATGGCCACCATGGAGCTCGCCGCCGCTGGATCCGGCGGCCAAGTACTTGACCAGATGCCGCAGTCAAGGAGGAGGCAGGGTCGAGAAGAGGCGGCGCCGTCCCAGGCTGGTGCGAGAAGCGCGCTGGTCCTCCTTCGGGCCAGTGGCTACATTGCTCTAGGCCTGCTCCTGGGGTAATGTTGAGCGGCGAAAACCACCTGGGACGCGAAGGAGAAGCATGGTGTCCGACCATTGGGGGTTGGTTCTAAGCGTAGATTTCTCTGATTCTTGGACGTTTGTACGTCCTTCTCCTAACGTTGCTGCCTGCAGGTAGGGAAGCATGGATCCAGTGGCTGGAACTAATTTCTGGGCTGATTCGAGCTGCCTCCTTGCCACCACGGCTGAAGGTGTAAGCGGGTGACGGTGTTGCTAAAACTCAAAGCCACCAATGCAACTCCCACATCTCGACCATACCTCAGGCTTGATATTCTTCATTAATCCAACGTGTTTCTATTGGAAAGTACTCAGTGGTTAACGGATTGTTCGTTTCATGATGTGCTTAGCGAGATTGATAACTTTTTAGTACGGGTTGAACACGTCTTAGGTTGGTCAGACTATCCACACACTGGCACGTATATCCATATAGTCCTTATTCCTTAAGCAGGTTGATATTTTCAAGTAATTGCCTTAATAGCAAAAAATAATGTACCGATGAATAGAATAATATGAATGTTGCCCTGTCTAACATTTCTTCTCTCCATGCTCTGGCAAGTGCTGCTTCATTCCTCAAATTGACTCAGGGGCGGACCTAGAACAAAAACTTCCCGGGGTCCATGTGTACGCCATAAATGATGGATACTATGCAATAATATACATAAAAGTAACCCACTAAATAGCTTAAAATGTCCAATAATAAAAAATAATTATCAAAATGAACTGTTCCCTTGAAATTCTTGTTGATTGTGTAAAACTAGCGGAGTGACCC